>OX438748.1:995000-1595000 GCA_949316235.1 Oegoconia quadripuncta
ACGCCGGAGCTGCGAGGTGAATTTTTTTAAATAGGGAATAAGTATCTATATCAGTACAAAGGGGTCAGATTACGAGATTTGCGATTGTTAACATTTTTGGCTTGATCATCATTGCTGAGGGAGGAAATGGAACAGTTCTTTTCCTATCTCTATAATATATTTAAGAACTATGCTCTTGTCGGTCGAGTTATTTCCACACTTCTCTACATTTCGCCTTTTCTTTGACTTCCTGATGCGACACTGTATTTACTTTTTCTTTTACCTGTACCATGTATGTTCCCCCTCCACTTTTCCTTCAATGATGTTCTTGATAGTCTTCATTTCCTATACACAACCTATTTCTTTTTTTAATTCGTCTGGGGTCAAAGGTAGCAATTGAGTCAGTTATAGCACCTCCAACTTCAGCAGGTGCTGTATCGACTACTGCTATTGAGTCCAGCCGAAATTAGTTACAGTAGGAAGAGGGAGGCTTTTATCACCTGGGTATTTTTGGATTTCTCTAAGTAATGGATCGGTGGTCCATTATAGTATTAAAGCAGTAGAGTATAACATTACTTATGCCTAGAAACTACTCAATTAGTCACTATTCCAAATTCACAGATTCTTCATGATTTTTTCCATCCATCCACATGCACATATGCTCACTCATGCACACGCATACACACACACTAACACAAAAATATACCAAAATTAATTCGTTCATTCTCATACCTCCGTAGCTGAATATATGTATTTTTTTAGTAATCTGTGGCTAATGGTGCTGGTGTTACAATTAACCATATTAGTTTGTAAATTAGTCTATAAGTAACAGTTATTGTAATACTGTTTGTTAGTCCTAAATAAAAAAATAAAAAAAAATAAAGCAAAATTATGTCAGAGCAAAAGACTGTCGAAGTCGCAGGTTAGTTGTTATATGAGATAGGAGGCAAAGACAGCATCCTAATTACTTATGTGTATTTATCCGATAGCTCTTAAACGGTGAAGGATAACATCGTGAGAATACCTATATACCTGAGAATTTTAAATAAAAAATTCGAAGGCATGTGAAGAGCCCAACCCGCACTGGGCCAGCTTGGCGGACTGTGGCCCATACTCCCTCAATATGAAAGAAGGTCTATATCCCTGCAGTGGGATGTTTACGGACTGATGATGAAACAATCTTTGACTCGATTTTCGAAAACTATTTCACAAAATTTGCCCCCACCAGATTCACATTCTTCCCCAAGGCAACGACGCAATTCTTCAGGAAAATATTCCACGCGGCCGTGATGCAACGAGGGGGATTTGATCAACGCATAACTGAAATCAGAGACCTTCTAGATGCTCTGGTGAAGATGAAACAAGATGCCGCTAAAGATAATGAAGGTAATAGTAGTATTGTTTACTGTATTTTTACTTCTTTGTAGTATTGAAAAACCAGTAGCACAGATTTTATTTTTATGCACAAAGAATTAGGATTTGATCTCATACACGTGAAGACGAAGCTGAAGGTGGAAGCGTGCAGACCCGGAAACCCCATATTATTTGGGAGGCTGGCTATCTTGTCTCTGACAACCGTAAAACAACAATGTTGCTAACATTGCTGTTTTGAGGCAGACTAATGATGGTGGTCGCTAGCCAGGCGGACATTTAAAATGCCCCACCATCACAGCAACCAAACTGATTATTAAACATGTACCCACTGCTGACCGGACCCACGGAGGCGGTTAAATCGATAGACTATCGAAACCTGGAAACTGGTAAAGAATAAAGCTTGAAAATACTAACTCTCAGGTTACATATCCACCAATCACCATTGAGCCTACGTGGTGGATACCCTTTCTTATTGAAACATCATTGGACAAATCGAAATAGACAAATTGATTTCGTGATTTACAAAGCCACGGTTAGTCAAAGTCAAAGTTTAAGCACATTACACACACACAAGCACAATCACAGGTAGCATTTGGTCTTACAAAATCCTTAGAGCGCTATGTTCCGCCGTAAAGGCATACAATATGACAACATTTTAGCAATTACAATTTACAAAAATTAACTTAATTTACTAATACAATTCTTTATCTTCTAAATATATAAAGGAAGAAACTGACTGACTGACTGACTGACTGACTGACTGACTGACATATCAACGCACAGGCCAAACCGCTGGGTCTAGAGTTCCCAAATTTGGCACGTAGGTTCCTTACGAGGTGTAGGGGAGCACTAAGAAAGGATTTTTCAAAATTCACCCTTTAAGGGGGTGAAACAGGGGTGGGAAGTTTGTATGAAGAAACAGTATAACTTGGACATTTCGACTATTTTCGACTCGAAACTTCGCAAGAGTACTCCTAGGAACAAATAAGCTAATACGTGTTTTGAGATTTTTCGAAAAACAACCCCCTGGATTGTGAAATGGGGGTTAAAACCATAAAATCGATATTGGTGTCGTTATTTAGGTTTTATGGGATGTTGATTATGAAAATGATATTTATTTTAAGTTAACCCTCTAGGTTTGAGATAGGGGTGGGGGTTGCTACAAAAAAGTCTATATTGGACAACCCCCTGGGGTGTGAAATGGGGGTTAAAACCATATAATCGATAATGGTGTCGTTATTTAGATTTTATGGGATATTGATTATGAATATGACATTTATTTTAAGTTAACCCTCTAGGGTTGAGATAGGGGTGGGGGTTGATACCAAAAAAGTCAATATTGGTGTCATTATTTAGGTTTTTTGGGACGTTGATTACGAAAATGCCATTTGTTTTGAAGCTAACCCCTTGGGGTTAGAGAATGAGATAAGGGTGAGTTGAGATTTTTCGAAAAACAGCCCCCTGGGGTGTGAATTGGGGGTTGAAACCATAAAATCGATATTGGTGTCGTTATTTAGGTTTTTTGGGATGTTGATTATAAAAATGACATTTATTTTAAGCCAACCCTCTAGGGGTGAGATAGGGGTGGGGGATGATACCAAAAAAGTCTATATTGGTGTCGTTATTATGGTTTTTTGGGACGTTGATTGCGAAAATGACATTTATTTTGAAGCTAATACCCCTTGGGGTTAGAGAATGAGATAAGGGTGAGTTGAGATTTTTCGAAAAACAGCCCCCTGGGATGTGAAATAGGGGTTGAAACCATAAAATCGATATTGGTGTCGTTATTTAGGTTTTTTGGGATATTGATTATGAAAATGACATTTATTTTAAGCCAATCCTCTAGGGGTGAGATAGGGGTGGGGGATGATACTTAAAAGTCTACATTGGTGTCGTTATTTAGGTTTTTTGGGACGTTGATTGCGAAAATGACATTTATTTTGAAGCTAACGGCTTACGGGTTGCGATAGTGGTAGGGGTTGTAATCACAAATTCAAATTGGTGTCGAAGTCGAAGAGTCAATGTCGAAGATTCAAATTCGAAATTCAAAGTCGAAGGCTCAAAGTCGAAGGCTCAAAGTCGAAGGCTCAAATTCGAAGACTCAATTTCGAAGGCTCAAAGTCGAAGACTCAATTTCGAAGGCTCAAAGTCGAAGGCTCAAAGTCGAAAACTCACAGTCGAAGACTCAAAGTCGAAAAGTAAAATTCATAGTCAAAGTCGTGTCAAAGTCATAGTCAAAGTCATAGGCAAAGTCATAGTCAAAGTCGTAATCGAAGTCATAGTCAAAGTCAAAGTCATAGTCATAGTCATAGTCATAGTCATAGTCAAAGTCATAGTCATGGTCATAGTCATAGTCATAGTCATAGTCATAGTCATAGTCATAGTCATAGTCATAGTCATAGTCATAGTCATAGTCATAGTCATAGTCATAGTCATAGTCATAGTCATAGTCATAGTCATAGTCATAGTCATAGTCATAGTCATAGTCATAGTCATAGTCATAGTCATAGTCATAGTCATAGTCATAGTCATAGTCATAGTCATAGTCATAGTCATAGTCATAGTCAAAGTCATAGTCAATGTCAAAGTCAAAGTCAAAGTCAATGTCGTAGTCAATGTCATAGTCGAAACTCTACATGGTAATTTTTAAAAAAATGTATTCCCGTGGGAAAGTAATAAAGTGTTGATTCATGTAGTCTACGCGGACGAAGTCGCGGGCAGCTGCTAGTGTCAAATAAAATACATTGCATATATGATTAATAGGTACGTTACCATTGTAACGTACCTTCTTGTCATCTAAGAATCTTGTCATCTTGTCGGTTTGATGCTTGATTTTCATTTGTCAATAACTTAATATTAAAAGGATTTTCTTGTTCGTTCCAGAAATGAGCGAAGATTTGCTAGTTGCTCAAGCGGCTATATTCCTCCAAGGTGGTTTTGATACGTCTGCCCTAAATCTCACTTATGCTACATATGAATTAGCGTATTACCCACAAGTTCAGGTAAGTTGCATGTCTTGTATCACTTATTCGTTAAATGTAGTTTGTTGGTTTGTATGAATTTTTTAAACAGTGAGAGAGAATAAGTCACGACTTATTACGACGAATAAGAGTAGATACCACGGTATCTAACATGGTACCTCGGCATATGCTGAGTGGATGGCTTTTCCGTGCCACATATAATATATTTTGCTGGTTAAGATTATTGTTTAGTTTACGATATGTGACACTGAATAAATACTTTTTTCTCAAACGTGCATGGAAATATTGTCATTACTTTCGAAAAAAGAACACGCGAAGTATCTAATTTACGGACAGCGAAAAGTAAATCTTCTTTTTTCAATATTTTATTTTATCACTTTGTGGGCCCTATCTAATGATATCCCACACGATGTCGTATAAAATTGAAAGAAAGTTCATCCCCACTTTAAGAGTAGGTAGGTGCCCTGAAAAAATTTTGTTTTTCAAAATTTTATTTCACAATTTTGTTGACGTGATTAATATGTATACTTATGACGACGACGACCTGTTTGGTGTAGTCGTTAAAAACTCTGACCGCTATACCAAAAGGTCGCGGGTTCGAATCCCGCCAGGGGCATATGTTTATATCATGAATACAGACACATGTGTTCCCGGGTTATGGATGTTTTTCATTTATACATATATGTATTTATTTACAAAGAAAAAAGTATTTGTGTAGTTTTATCAACCATCTGGTATTCATAACACAAGCCTAGATATTTACTGTGGGCCTAGATGTTTACTGTGGGCCTAGATGGCGCTGTGTGTATGTGCAAAGATATTTATTTATTTATTTATGACAAATTACAGCTTTCTACTACTAAAAGCCTCTGAGCTAAACCGCGGCCAGTCCTCTGACTGGCCGCGGTTACACGGTACTCTTCAAGGCTTATACTTTCGTTATCTATCTCTCTAGATAGATAACGAAAGTATAAGCCTTGAAGAGTACCGTGTAGGCTACGAAGTCCTAAATAATACTAAGTTAATTTCTTTTCAAAAATAATACGATACGAAATGGGCTTAATGTAACGTTTTTTGGTATGTTGCCTTTGGTATTATCGTTTAAAGTTAGCACGATTGGCCTATGAAATTGGCGTTTTGTATGAAGAATTTCATTAAGACTGTTTTCTCCATACAAACATTTTTGATTTTTTTTTTGGGAACGGGAAATCCAAAAGCTAAACTTTGTGTGTATTATCGGATAACATTAAGTTAAGTATAGGCAGCGTTTATTTCTAAAAGTAACCGCTTTATAAAAGTTTCAGCGAATCTGAGAAATGATTATGGGAAGCACATGAAAAGAGCTCTGTTCAAAATTTTTTTATTATGTGATTTAGCCCAGAAATTAAAAAAATATTTAATGTAAAACCTTGAAATAATATTCCATTTTCCAAATAAAAAACAAATTTGGATATATCTTTGAAAATCGCAGGAATTGGTACATATGATTAATGAAGAAAAAAAACTCCAATTTCATAGGTAAAGACCCAATATATCCTGTAGCGTTGCGAGGCCAGTATAAGTACACTTCTAGTATTATGGGTGTCATGCCATCTACTGTACAGCAGTGCTCAAGATCTGTAACTTGAAGAGCGTGCCCAGAAGACTGAATGGCAATTGCATATCGTGCGATGTAAATTTAAACTCTTTCACGACGCGAGATTTCAGACAAGCGATGATCATCACGACAAAATTTTCATTTTTATTCACAGGAAAAGCTATACCAAGAACTATTGGAAGCAAAGCTAAACAACGACGAGCTCAATTCGGAAGTCCTTTCCCAGCTGAAGTATCTCAACTGTGTGATCAAAGGTACGAATTTGTTGTATCCAGTCGTCGCCGTTCCATCTTCGGACTACTAGGCGCGGGGAGGGATTCCACCCGTATGTAGTTAACACGCCGAACATTCGCACTAAGCGGTTCGATTCTTCATTCATATGCGAACAACCAAGGCATGGAACTCCCTTCCGGCGTCAGTCTTTCCTGAATCCTACAACCTTGGATTCTTCAAGAGCAGGTTGAATAGGCATCTACTGAGATCGCGTGCTTCATCTTCGGCCACATCATCACTTCCCATCAGGTGATATTGTGGTCAAATGCGTATCCAGTTCACCATAAAAAAAAATCTACCAGGTGCTGGATCTCTTTCCTCTTGGAACCTAACATTGTTCGGGATTTCAACTCTCCTGTGTGTCTAAATTACAGATGAATTAGTAGTTTGCTTAGAATAGTTATAAATAATAAATATTAAAATCTTTATTTCGCTCACCACAAATGAGAATTTTACAAAAAGAGTTGATCTTAATAACTACATAAATGACAACCTCATTTGTGGGAGGCTGGTGCCTGTAAAGGAAAAACCAGAATTACAGGTCACCAGGCCCCCCAGCCACTAATCTAACCGCTTGTTAGACCAACCAGACAATTATATTTCCTTAAGATATACAACAGTACATTAGTTTTTGATTACAAGAGTGTTAGGAAAGGCCAATGTCAGTTAAACTCTTCACGCAAAGAGTATTATAAATTTTAAGCCTATAACTGTCTGTGTGTCTGTACATAGCATTGGCTGTGGCGGAACTATTTCAAAGGTTAAGTTAAGTTAAGTATCAGTTAAGCCGATCCGAAGATTAAACTTTTAACACTTAGTTTCATTTATCTAGATGGTATTAACATATTTTGTCTCTCAGGGGCTTCCTAAATGTTAATTTATTTACATTAATATTCTTGATGAGGATATTATTGATGAGAGTGATCTCAGCGTTTGCCTACGTGATGGATTTGGATTAATCAGGAATACAGAAATCCATAGAAGAAAAAAAGTCACCGACATAGCCCAGCGGATTAGTCAGTTAAAATAGCAGTGGCCAGGGCACATGGCTCGAGTGAAGACCACCGGCAAATGCAGCGTAAGACGTCCACTCATATGATGGACGGAACGGACCTGATGAAGATGGCGGGAAATCGTTGAATACAATCTGCTTCCTACAGGTTGCTTTAGAAATCTATGGGGGAGGCCTATGATGAATATTAGTGAGATGCTTTTGGTTATTCCATCATTGTATTTCTGCACACATTTCTACTATACCTACTTCTTGCAAGAGAAACTTTATGGATTTGATAATTGAAATTATTTTTCCACAGAAACGCTAAGAAAATATCCACCAATAGCTTACCTGGACAGAGTGCCTACCACAGACTACAAAATCGATGAAAAACTGACAATTCCAGCTGGAACACCAGTCCTAATCAACCTTCTAGGCCTACATAATGACCCTGACATCTTCCCGGAACCAGACGGCTTCAATCCGGATAGATTCTTGCCTGGAAATAAGGACAACATCAAGCCATTTACTTTTATGCCTTTTGGGGAAGGGCCCCGGGGTTGTATAGGTAAGAATTAATTGTGATTGTGACTTATGTGAATTTTATTTATTACCTCAACTACCTGATCTGAGTTGAATGGAACCAATCCAACTACGATATTTCTCATAAGAGATTGTCCTAAGATTCCTGGCACATACTCGTCTGGCAACGAGCTTAAGATCAAATCCCAATGATTGGCAGCAGAGTCATTGATGGCAGGCCTTCAAAAAATCTGCGATCGCCAAGCCACCTGCCAAGTGTAGCGATTAGGGCAAATTCTTCAATAGAAAGTGATGAAAATCGCGTCGTGAGAGAGGTTTATGTCTAAGAGTCGACTTGTATAGACTGTCCTGTGATTTGATCCTATTTATAATGTTAACCACAAAGGTTTGAGCCCTCATTTAGCATTATTTAATAAGCTGGCACCTGTGAAATGCAACTGTAATGCATCAATTATCTGCACTTGATATTGTAGAACGACGCTCTAAAAGGCTGATAAACGTAAGGTTGTTGCTAAATTACAGAGCATAATTTGATCTCCTTCCCCATAGGTTAAGCCTTATGGCTGATTTTAAATTCAATTAGCTACACTCCCATTTACCAAGGGGATGAGTGGAAAACTTCTTTTCTTCATCACACCTTTAAATCTTCTTTAGTTGTTCTGGGGCCCATAGTAGCAGTAGTCACATAGAGCACCGTCAACCTACCGTAGGCACCGTGCAGAGTACCACTATCATTCCTGGCTTGCAGGAGTTACAGTGGGAGGGAAGGGGGTAATTTGTCCACTGTTCAAAAAATTCACTTTACCAAAAGCCAGTTCCTTAGAAGTCCATTTCATTGGCATATTTCCCAATATGCATTAAATGAATAGAGAGGGTGTATACATCTTTGGTTTGGTAAAGTTTTTCAAGACGTTATACTGACGCAGCCATATAATGGAAATCGTGCAAAATGCCCGTTCTCGCTATTGTATCATCCACACGACAAATGCCGGTATTTGCTCGAGATGACAGAGAGGATCGCAGATAAAGAGACGTTAACGTTTATCATCCTATCTGAATATGTTATATTTATGAACCACGTAATACATACTCGTATATATATTGATGTTTTTATACTTTACTAAGTTTAATTTCGTACTCTTGATAGAGTCAATCAAAGAACACTAAGTTGACTGCCCTAGCCAATAACTAATGACTTTGATTGCCATTCTGGACAGGCAGGTAACACTTCGCAATAACTCCACTTCAGTGGTCTGTGCTCCAAATAAATAAATTTACAATTCCCGATGCTAATTAAATAGAAAAAGACGATTATTAGTAATGGAGGCTTCAACTGTCAAATTCAATAAATTCGCCAAATAGCGAAGGAGCTGTGGAGCTTCCAGCCAAAGGAGATACACAATAAAGCTGTTGTTCTTTCTCATTAACCAAACTTGTAGTGTGTTTGTCCACACTCACACCAACAGCTGCTGGACGTTAAGCCTCTCCCATGCGCGACTTGTATCGGACTCCATTTGTCGTAATCGCTTAGCTAGGCACGCGGGTATGCAATCGCAGAATTTTGAAAGCCGACCAATGACGCTGCTGCGCTTCACTAATGTATGTTGTTCCGTTCACAATCTGTTAACTCATCTTTTATAAGAAATACGAATTGGTCCTATTCTACTCTGCTACGAACCATTCGACAAGCATGTCGGTCTGTTAGTATCTTCGAAACGTTAGTATTAATTCCGTCCTATGTTCTTTCAGGTTTAAGATTCGCCTACCAGAACATTCGCAGCTCCTTATGTTCTCTGATCCTCAACTTCGAACTGCGCCCCCTGCCGAACTTCCCACACCCGACTAAAGCCAAGATCGATAGATATACCCTGGGCTTCGCACCTGGTGAACTGTTATCTGTAGAGTTTGTGCCACGAAATATTTAGATGCCAATGTGAAGTAAACTTTTGAAATGTTTTGCTTGATTTTATTTTCGTTCAAAAATTGTATTATCTACTGTCTTCTATAACACATCATATCAACAGCCTTACATTTCCACCAAATAAGAGAGGATACGGGCCAATCCTCAACCCACGCAGTCCCAGTGCGGACTGGTGAATTTGTATCACCACGTGACAGTTAGCGTTTTTTTCAATAAAAAGGCGTCGAGATTATCCGCTGTGGACTTAATTTCCCTTTACAACATCTCATAATTCATAAACCACAACTAACCTTTTCAATGTATTACGAAAAATGCTAAATTTTTAAAAATTTTCTCCGACCTTTGCTGCGCATTAGCTTCTCCCAACTCTCTTTGCAAGGCTTTTTAAATAAATGAGGAATTTTTCTAAAGTAAACCCTAAAAATGCTTTCTCATTGATGCCATTGCTGGTAAATAGGTCAAAAGTATTAGACACGACCCAGTAATTACGCGATGAATGCTGTTAGTAAGGAGTGTGCCGGTTTACGCTCAAGTAGGTTCAATCCCTACGTCGACTGGTCCATTCCCAACGAAACCAATTCCTTTACTTAAAATATCCGCTTTTTTTCCAAAAATTACACAACATTACTTAGTTTATTCACCGGAATAAAAACCTTTATTTCCATTCTCATGTATTTTTATTTATGTTAATAAATATACTTAATCAAACAACGAACAAAGTTTTGGTGTGTGGTTACTATAGTAATAATTGAAATTTAAAATTCAAATTCAAAAAATATTTATCTCGTAAGAATAACATTTGAAATCGCCATGATATACAATTATAGCTCACTCCCAGGACAGTCTCCCCAGAGATGAACGAGTAAGAAAATCAGTGGTTGCTATTTTTAAATAAGTATTTTTACTATTTACGATTTGACAAAGAAGAAAAAAGTAAGTAATAGACTGGATATCGCCGAGAGGTTCATGTCCACGCATGTCTATCATTAGATAGTCAGAAATTTTATAATAGCCTATGAATCGAACACTGCTTTTAAAATACTAGATCAATCTTAGTTTAAAGAGCATTTATTGAAATTAAGTTAATTTATTATGGATCACCTAATTCTTTAGTTGATACTTGTAACTTAGCCTAAGTTCTAGTCAATATTTTTTTTATTTCACAATCGACGTGAATTACAAAAGCAGTGGTTTTAATTTTTGAGCCTATCTGACTAAACATTAATTGAGAATAAACGCCGTATTAATCTCACCCATAATTTTTTGAAGAAATTAGTTTTCTTATATCAAAACACTGTGTTATTTACACAGATTTTTGGAAACTCATCTTTTAAAAGTATTTTTCTCGTCGCTTATTCTCCATAACTTATCCCACTTACCAATCATCTAGTCTTAAACTAAGCAAAGGTTATACTATGGTAACTAGATAACGAATAACCCCATATAAATATTTATTATAAATATCCACTACTCGGTACTAAATATTCGTATTCATCACACAAACATTTACCCCTCGCGGCATTCGAACCCGCAACCGTTGTTTTCATATCCACATCCAGAATACCAATCGATCGTCAATAAATATTAAATAAATATGAAAAGAAAATACCAGTGTTTAATAGGAAGACACCATAGTTGGAGGCTCTTTAATAATGAGTGAGGACAAATTTTAATCTCATTAGGGCCACCCTGTCGCCACCCCGCGCCCCGCACTCCGCACCTTACACCCCCTTAGCTTCAGTATTTCAGCCTAAACGTCCTTCAAATAGGAATTATTATATTATTATTAAGACTACCTTCTACCTTCCACTTAATTAGGTTCATAAATTATCGCGAAGCACTCATGGAACAGGCGCATTTGGTATTCGTTTTCGATTGGCGCAGCTAAGCAACATCTGGCGAGGTCAGTTCTTGGATGGGTGACCATTTAGTGGCAGTGTGGATACGTTAAACAGTCACATGTAGTCAGTTGAAAGCAGTGCGGCTTTAAAATACTGACTGCCCGTGACGCGTGCTGGATATTAGCCCATATTCTTTCTAAGTGTTTGGAGGCCGGGCCCTAGTAGTGGGAGCGTGATGCTGTTGATGAGGATGGTATGTATAGTAACTGTCATGTCCAAATTTTTCGTAATGAATAGACCGATTCTAATGAAACTTTATACGTATACTTTAGCTGGATGCATAGACCTAAAAAGTTAATAGAAAACAAATACCAGATGGTTGATAACTACACAGATACATTTCTTTGCTGATAAAGCCATATATATGGCTTTATCAGCACCATATTTTCAAAAAGAAATGTATCTGTGTAGTATATCAACCATCTGGTATTTTTTTTTTGCACGACGGGTTCGTACTTGACACTCATACACACTGATGTTAAGTGAAGATGAGGTATCCACAACACAAGCTTATAATTGCTTAATGTAGAACTAGATGGCGTTGGTGTATATGTCCCCTTAGACATACACACAACGCCATCTAGTTGCACATTAAGCAAATATGTGGCTGATATAAATAAATAAATAAATATCCTTATATTTATTTATTTATATCAGCCACAGGAGGTCCACAGGCTTCCTCCTTGGATTTCCAGAGCGGCCTGCATCCAGTACCGCGACCTTCATCAGGTCATCCCGTCCGTCCATCTTGTGAGTGTACGTCCTATACTGCGCTTGCCGGTACGTGGTCTCCACTCGAAAACTTTAATCCACCACCGGCGATCAATTTTTTGAGCTATGTGCCCACTGCCCCTTCAACTTGGTAATTTGCTGGGTTATGTCAGTGACCTACGTTCGCCCACGGATTCGTTAATTTCTGATTGGATCATGTAGTGAAACGCCGAGCATCGCCCTGTCCATACCTCGCCCATAGCCCACTGCTACTTCAACTTACTAATCCGCTGGGCTATGTCAGGCTAACTCTGACAAGCTATACTTTATACCGAGCATCGCCCTGTCTATAACTCGCCCATAGCCCACTGCTACTTCAACTTACTAATCCGCTGGGCTATGTCAGGCTAACTCTGACAAGCTATACTTTATACCGAGCATCGCCCTGTCCATAGCTCGCCTATAGCCCACTGCTACTTCAACTTACTAATCCGCGTGGCTATGTCAGGCTAACTCTGACAAGCTATACTTTATACCGAGCATCGCCCTGTCCATAGCTCGTCCATAGCCCACTGCTACTTCTACTTACTAATCCGCGGGGCTATGTCAGGCTAACTCTGACAAGCTATACTTTATACCGAGCATCGCCCTCTCCATAGCTCGCCTATAGCCCACTGCTACTTTAACTTACTAATCCGCTGGGCTATGTCAGGCTAACTCTGACAAGCTATACTTTATATCGAGCATCGCCCAGTCCATAGCTCGCCCATAGCCCACTGCTACTTCAACTTACTAATCCGCGGGGCTATGTCAGGCTAACTCTGACACGACAGGTCCTGGTCCAACAGACCGGAGAGGATCTCTCCCCACCGGCCCTAATAGCGGCGATGTTGGGGAGTCGGGCGTCGTGGGATGCCGCTATCGCCTTCTGTGAGGCAGTAATGTTGCAGAAGGAGACCGCAGAGCGAGACCGCGAGCGGGCTAATCCCGCCCGGAGAAGACGGCGTCGGGGAGGTGGCAACAGCCGCCGTGGCTTAAACGCCCTGGTCCCGTAAATTTTTTAACCCTGTAACCTCGGGCATAGAATAGGGGTACGGTATTCCCTGCCTGTCGTAAGAGGCGACTAAAAGGGACACTGGACTGGACTTCTCCCCACCAGCCCTAATAGAGGCGATGTTGGGGAGCAGGGCGGAGCGAGATAGATAGGGTCCGAACCCGCCCGTATACGGAGACGCCGGGAGGACCAAAGAGTCCTCCCGATGCGTCACGACTATGCCCCTGAGCAGGGGCGCCCAGGGTCGTGGGCGGTCAGAGTGAGGGCTCTGGCCGTCCTTTCACCAGTGGTGGCGGCTCAATGGATGGCAGCGGTGGTACGACGTGGTCTCGTCCCGCTGCAACCGACATCGGCGAGCTTGTGCGGCTCGGCTACTTGGCCAGCCCGGGGTGGCTTAAGCGGAGCGCTAGGGGAGCACCGGTAGTTGGTCCTTTGAGTTCCCGGTGTTCCCCGACAAGCGCTGAGGAGGACCACCGGGGGGGTTTTAGTGGGTGAAAGTCCCACATAATCCAGACTCTCCCTCAGGAGTCTGGGTATCTTTTAAAGATTTCCCCCCCGTCAAGAAAAAAAAAAAAAGGCTAACTCTGACAAGCTATACTTTATACCGAGCATCGCCCTGTCCATAGCTCGCCTATAGCCCACTGCTACTTCAACTTACTAATCCGCGGGGCTATGTCAGGCTAACTCTGACAAGCTATACTTTATACCGAGCATCGCCCTGTCCATAGCTCGCCTATATAGCCCACTGCTACTTCAACTTACTAATCCGCTGGGCTACGTCAGGCTAATTCTGACATGCCATACTTTATACCTTAGTATCTATACTTAAACAAAATAATGGATTGTCACAATAACAAAAATTGTTATCAAATCAAATCAAAAACTGCTTTATTTTGTAGGTACACAGGGTACACTTAAAATAGTCAGATTTTACATTTTTAAAGCTACTGCTTGTTCAAAAGGCAATTTTCCCCTGAGAAGAACAAGCAAGAAACTTGAGAGGTCGCTCTTTTAAAAAAAGGTTTTTACATTACAAAATTATTATTTTATATTATAATATTTCATTATTAATTGTGAAATAGCCTGGTTATGCGGACGGGCTGGTTATGTCCATGATTGTTTATCATCTAAATAATCTGATATTTTATAATGTGCTTTCTTAATAAGTTTCTGTTTTATAGTATCTTTAAATTTATTGAAAGGAAGATTTTGTGTATCAACAGGAACCTTATTGTAAAGGCGTATACATAACCATTTGAATGAATTACTGACTTTGTGGGGGCGACTTATGTGACCTGCAATAATTTGTCTTAAATTACTTAGTTTTAATTTAGTTTAGTTACTTAATTTGTCAGAGCCGTGAATATCCGAAAAGCAATTTTTAGGTATTTTAAAATAGTATTAGATATTGAATGATGATAAAATTGCATTCAAATTGATTTTAAATTATCTTTCATTTAATAGCTTTTATATTAGGGAGGGTTTTGAGCTTACTATAATCCATTCTATTACGAACACTGATCAGTTTAGTTTGATAAAGAGAAAATTACTTAAACATTCCTTTCCTTTTATTTTGAACAGACTTCTAAAAAGGAGGAGGCTCTATCTTCGTCTGTTTGTATTTTTTTTAATGTACGGTCACCCACATTTTAACTGAAACCATAGGAGTAGAGGTAGGAACGATGCAGTTGGTAAGGCCCCAGTTCGGGCGCCATTTTTAGATTGTCCCAAAAAAAACTATTTAAATGTAGAAAACGAATGCCGAAAAAGAATTAGAAGAGAACCGGAGAGATTAGGATTGATGCAGAAGTTTGTCATGAAGTTTTCTTTCTTTCTTTTTATTGATTTCGAGTATTTATAAACATTTGTTATTTGTGTACGGTATGCGTTTCTAATTTTGACATTAATTTTGAAAAGCTGTCAGTTTATGAACTTTGCTTGTAAGTAGCTTTATGGGACATTTAAAATTGTATAATTGTTTAAAAGTGGATAATTATAATTAAATATAGGCATGTCAAATTTTCAATGCTCAAAAGGCATTTAGACAAGAATTTACATTTGTATTGTAAGGTTACAATGGTGTTTTAATATTAAAAATAGGGTAGATTACATTCTGCCTTTTGAGCATTTAAAATTTGACATACCTATATTTAATTATAATTGTAAGGTTACAATGGTGTTTTAATATTAAAAATAGGGTAGATTACATTCTGCCTTTTGAGCATTTAAAATTTGACATACCTATATGTCACATCTATTGTAAGCATCATGCAACGCCATCTATTAAGCAAGTATCATCTACGAAAAAAGAATATTTGTAATAGTTACTTTTAAAGTGGCGCATGTAATATGTACATACTACTACTGCATTACTTACTGCATTTTTGTCGCATTGGATGCGTAAATCATGTTGGTAGTCATAAAATTTAAAAAAATAGAGTTATCCACTAAGCTATTTGAATAATGTAAACGTCCCTTTATCCCGGAGCCGTGTAATTATGTCTAAAATCAAAAATTTTAAAACTGAAAGTAACACGCAAAGGAATTTCACGCTCAATTGGGTCATAACGGGGGTCCGATGGACCGTCGATTGTTTTATGAGATTTCTTTTGGGTAACTTCATCGGGGAGTATTTTCTATTTTAATGGTCACGATGCTTTTAAGTTTTACCTCCGGAAACAAACGCCAGCGAACTAAATATAATAATGTGGCTTTACTCAATGAACAAGTTAACTTTTTATTCTCCAACAATGTGGGAAGCCATAGGGATCCCAGGTCATACAGCCTAGTCTTCTTTAATATTCTTCAGTAAAGTGGCAGAATGCTTTACGGAAGATTTTGGCGGCTTCTTGTGGGAATCCTAAAGCTTCGTTATGCACTTTAATTTATACTTTAACTTCTACATCATAACTGATTTTTACAAAACGCAGAATACGCAAATTTCAAGGAATATAAATGCAACATCACTCGCTGAGTTCCCGCCAGGATGTCTGATTTTGTTTATTCTCTATGTTGGAAAGGCAAAGGTTTCCGAGCCCATGCAGTCTAGTCTTTTTAATTATTCCTCAGAAAAGTGACAGAATGCTTTACGGAAGATTTTGGCGGCTTCTTGTGTCAACTCGAAAGCTTACCCGAATCACCTTAACTTGTACACCATCACTGACATTTGCCGTTATTAAGCTTCCAAACTCAGAATGCACCAAGAAATAAAACAAAAATGCAATGTCACCAGCGGAGTTATGCCGAAAAGCCTGAACGGGATTGAAATAAAAGATGCTAGGTGGAGTTGTTACGAATTATTGATTGAAATAACCTACCTATTGCAAGAATAGCCTACAATTTACAAAACAACAATCATGTACTTCACGTGTTTAGTATTCGGTTTTTTTAATTTTTTTTTATTTAGGTGTTAAATATAAAAGTGTACAAACATGTGACACCCTGTAAGGGTACCGCAAAAGTATGACAGAGAGCTTCTTATAATTAATTATTTCTCTTAACTTAAAGAAACCTAACTTAAAGAAACCTAGCTTAAAGAGATCCAACTTAAAGAATCCTAATGTGAAAAAATTCCGTATCAAGTATTTGGTTGGTAGTAGCATTTTTCAATATCCGTCTGCCCAGCTACCACCATCTTATCTAAATCTGCCGCTAAGTAGCCATGCTGACAGCATTGTTTTGTTACGGTTCATTGACATAAGATAGCCAGTCGCTCAAATTAGTTGGGGGTTTCGGGTTAGAGATCTCTCACCCATCGTCATTTATCATCAGGTGTGAATAAAATATTGTGGATAAAAAATTTAGAATTAATTAAAATAACATATGTGAAGTTTTTATGAAAATATTTTCATATCATTTGACGACCGATTGGTATAGTGGTTAGCGACCCTGTCAGCAGAACAAATGGTTGCGGGTTCAAATACATGTTTGTGTAATGAATACGAACATTTATTCCCGAGTAATAAATCTTTATATAAATATTTACATATGTTTATCTGTTATCTATTATCCATAGCACAAATATCGCTTAGTTAGGGACTAAATTATTGGTGTAAGCGTCTGAAATATTTATTTATTTATCAAAAAGATTTCTTCCGTCATTTTTCACAATGATATGTTCAATTCACATTAAAGCAACAACCTTACGAAATTAAAGATTTTTCTAGTTATAACGCTATCTATTGACACAATTTTGTATTACATCCGTGCCGATTCACTAAGTAATTAAATTACTAATTTGTAAGAGCAAATATTACCATTACAGCCATTCGAATTATCCGCTGTTCATTGAAATTCTGTACATAAACAGAGCATTAATTGAATAATGTTAAAATACAGTAGCTTTGGTCTCGACTCAAGCCACAAGCGATATGCTATTTTTAAATATCATCCTGAGATGTTATGACGGGTCTAGCGATGAGTTGAAGGAGAATCAGGAAGTAATGTAAAGACATTGGTTGATTGAGTCAATGTATTGAAAGACGGCCCTCAATTACAATTAGGTCTTATTTATAATATTTCGTGATCTAAGGCATAGTGGCTAAACTTATACACACATAGAAACGATATTGCTATTTGGTAATTGATGTGACCCACTTACATTTCCGTTGCGATCGATAATGTGCAAATATTATTTAATATTTTCACGATACTGCAATCCGTTATTCACCAAAATTTAAAAGAAAGAAAGAAAAAAAATATTATTTGCCGCCATTATTGCTTGCTTGAGTCCCTTACTATACACAGAATTACCCTTGATCGATACAATTATAATAATATAGAAATCCCTGTATTAATCGGTAGAAAGAAAATTTTTTCAGCCGACCCCTTGTTTTATCGATAGCTCGTTTCGCCGAAAGAACTTTAAAAATAATAATAAATATCATTTAAATAAATAAATAAATAAATAAATATCCTTAGACATACACACAGCGCCATCTAGTTCCACAGTAAGCAACTATATGCTTGTGTTGTGGATACCAGATGGTTGATATAATACATAAATACATTTTTTTTGTAAATAAATACTTATTATAAATGAAAACATCCATAACTCGGGTACACATGTCCGTATTCATCACACAAACATATGCCCCTAGCGGGATTCGAACCCGCAACCTTTTGGTATAGTGGCCAGAGTTGCTAACCATTACACCAAAGAGGTCGTCGATTTATTACCTTAGTTCCTATTTAACTTAATGCTATTGATATAGTAAGAATTTTGAATAGTCAAGGCAAAAGGGAGTGACATCAGCTTTGCTGTACCGGGACAGATGTGACGGTCAACGCTGTTTTTCAGTCACCCCCCCTTCTCCCCGAGGTGAATAATAAATGTTTCACCGATAGCACGAGTTGAGGATAAGCCGATATTCGCCATTATTATACGTACACCCACCCTGTGGAATGGACTTCCGGCAGCGGTATTCCCGAACGAGTATGACATTGGAACCTTCAAGAAACGAGCCTACACCTTCCTCAAAGGCCGGCAACGCATCTGTGACCCTTTTGGTGTTGCGGGTGTCCATGGGCGGCGGTGATTGCTTTCCATCAGGTGACCAGCATGCTCGTTTGCCGCCCTCTCATATAAAAAAAAAATAAAAAAATATTGACCTTCATAAGTGACCGTTTTCATCATATTTTTAAATTTCCAAAAATAATCGTAATTAAAAACATGATGTATGAAGGGAAATATGAAAAAAGGGCGTGAATAATGAGGTAACGGCTGATAGAGGAGATTGGAAGAAAAAGACGTATTGCGCCGCTCCCAAATAAATTGGAACCAGCTCAAGAAGATGAGGATGAGGCTAGGAGGCTTCATAAGTGTATAGTTTTGTCCATAATGATACGAAACATCAAAAAAGCTTGTGGCTTGGTCGGAAAGCACAGCCCACAGACAGCCAACAGAGCTAAATTAATGAATTGCCCACTGTGCGGCCGCCTCGTGTGTTTAAGCACTTACTCTGAGAGACGCGTTTCATTTCATGCAACATTTTTTAACGAAAATGCTTTAAAGTGTAGATAAATTAACTTTATTAACAAAGAGGTTTCATATTGGTTCTTTTTCTGAGTTTAGCAGAAAGTGAATGGTGTGCGTCCTTTAGGAAAATGGACCTTTCATTTCTTTACAAACACTATAATTTATACTCTCTATGTTTATAGACAATTTTTAAATCAATCAATCAATCAATCAAATACGCTTTATTGTTTAAATAAGGAAGGTACATTTAAATAAAATTTAAATTAATTAGATACAAAAAAAAAAAAAGAAACTACAAATTAGGCGGCCTTATCGCTAACAGCGATCTCTTCCAGGCAAACCTATCATCACGGAATTCAATACGAGTATTTAAGTGGGTTAGCACAAATAATTTCCTAATTGTTAAGTACATTTGAAAGTTCTGCATATTGAAATCAAAAAGTGTTATCTTGTAGGTATGCAAAACATTAATAAGGACTATATGTGATGAGAAACAATATTAACTAAATAATCTGAACAAATAAAATATATCCATACAATTTATACCAATACGTATATGTTATTTACATATATATGATATATAATAATAATAATAATTATAATTAATAAATAAATACATAAGTTTGGGGGGATTACTATAACTGGTAATATAGTATATATAATTTACCAGTCGAAAGTAAAGTAGATGTAAGTTATTGAAGAAAAAGCTTTAAATATATATTAAAATGTTTGGCAACAAATATATCCACGTATGCTTACCAGAATCTGTCTGAAACTTACTACTAATATAACATAAATGTTAATTTGTACTTAGCGTTATTTAGGAATATTGTACCCACCTCCCATCTTTAAGGGTAATAGCTGAAAATCAGTGTTTTGCTCTTGAGCAATCCGACACTGAGCTATGGACCATTTGTGCCGCTGCAGCACACACATACTTTTTATACCTATGTTTTGTTTGTACTTTTGTATATTCTGTTTTTATTGCCACGTTTTATAAAATGCTGTCTACATATAACTTGCGTGCTTCCGCAGCAAAAGTATCCACTTAGTACATACTAAGATTAAGCTACCTTTATCTGGTTTTTATTACTGTACTGTAGTCAAACTTAATAAATAAATAAATAAATAAATATCCTTAGACATACACACAGCGCCATCTAGTTCCACAGTAAGCAACTATATGCTTGTGTTGTGGATACCAGATGGTTGATATAATACATAAATACATTTTTTTTTGTAAATAAATACTTATTATAAATGAAAACATCCATAACTCGGGTACACATGTCCGTATTCATCACACAAACATATGCCCCTAGCGGGATTCGAACCCGCAACCTTTTGGTATAGTGGTCAGAGTTGCTAACCATTACACCAAACAGGTCGTTAAACTTATGTGTACTACTTTTGTATTAACTACTTATAAATATTATTTAATGTATGTGTGTGGCTGGAGATACAAATAAATGTTTATCTATCTATCTATCTACAGATTATTGTAAGCGGGTAATTTTTTCTTGTTAAGAAAGAATAAATAAATATTTCGGACACTTACACCATTCATCTAGTCCCAATCTAAGCAAAGGTTGTACTATGGATATAATGAATAAACATACATAGATATGTATATAAACATCTCACGAATAATGCTCGTATAGTTTTCGATCCATGGACCCCCATCTATCTAAAGGAACAGTTCCAATATCTTTCCGCAACTCACACTCGCCCTCTTCGTTCTTCTGAAAACCTCCGACTGTACGTTCCTCCTAACTTGACGAAGTTTTACGGTCAATCCTTTAGATTACAAGCTATTCGGCTATGGAACTCGCTACCAGATTCAGTTAGACGTGCTCAGTCACTGAACGTATTCAAGGCACAAGTGAAGGAGTTGTATCTGGCCATCTAGCTCGTCTATCTATCCTCTTTTCTGTGTGCTTCCATTTAATTACTGTGTGCTTAGTTACGTACTATTCTATTTAATTAGTATAAATTCAAATATTGGTATATATTATATGTATTATTTTATATATATATTATGTATATATTATGTATGAGTGTTTGTATGTATTCAATTAACGTATGTATTTATGTGGGTGATTTATTTATTTTATTAAAATTAGTTTACAGTGCACGCTACCTACATGTCATGTGCATAATACTTCCTAATCCAAAGGTTGCCTGGAAGAGATCGCTTTTAGTGATAAGGTCGCCAAATTGTACTATCCCCTTTTTCTTATTGCTTTTTATGCGTCTTATTGTTGTACAATAAAGAATATTTTGTTTGTTGTTTGTTTGTTTGTATTCATAACACAAACATTTACCCCTCGCGGGATTCGAACTCGTTGTTTCGCTGGCAGGGTCTGCTGCACCAATCGGTCGTCTAATCCTGTAAGCTCGGGATCTTGTCCTTTCAACTAAGGATCGAATGTTACAATGGTCTTCAGGCTACAGGACCTCTACGATGCCACAGACAATGCCATATGCGTGATTTTTTTCCGCTGACATACACAACATCAAATACATAACACCCATCGTTCATCGTCGGGGTTAAAAATACTGAAAGAACACAAGTTTCGCAAGAAATGTTTACAAAACCACTTTGCATCTGCGTAGAATCCTCGAACGATGGTAGCCTAATACTATTAGCCTCATCAGAGGCTAAAATAATTTCGCCTCAAAAATCCTTTGCGCGGGAAAATATTGAATATTCATGATATTCTAATACCCACAGAACAGCTGGCCCATAAAAAGTTAATTGAATTTTTACCGAAGAATTTCGTCTTGTTTAGAATTTAACCTCCTTTTAAAGTACCTCTTCCTGATACCTGAGAGGTAATTGAGAGGAGGTGCGTTTCATAAATCTTGAAGGGAAATTTAATGCAAGATTAACTAATTTTGGTCATTTATTAAAGATGGTTAAGGGCAGATCCACTTTATATTCTATGGGTGCACTTAATTTCTAAGTGACAGGATAACTGAAAGAAAGAAAATTATTCATTTGTTTGATTTTGTAGAGATAAAGGTCTTATTTTGTAGATAGGTAAGTAGTCCAACAAAATCTGCCTGTTCGGGCGTACAAATATTCAAAATATAAAAATATAATTAAAAAATCATGCAATGATTATAAGATAAGCAGACACGCTAAACGACAACATTGTGTTAACCCTGAATAACTTTAAATATTACAATGTTACAATTAAAACTGTTTCACTCATTTAATTAATTAGGTTTTGTTTGTTTCGTTGTCAACTAGGTACATCATTTTTTTTATGCACAACGGGATAGCACTTGACTTCAATCACACCTAATGTTAAGTGACGATAAGGCCGAAGGTGGAAGCGTACTGACCCGGAAAAACCCCATTCTATTACGGGGACTAGCTATATTATCTCTAACAACAGGAACACAACAATGCTATTAACAATGCTGTTTGGCGACAGATTTAGGTAAGATGGTGGTAGCTAGCCAGGCGGATATTTAAAATACCCTACAACCAGCCAAACCGAGTACTAAACATGTACCCCCGGGATCGAACCCGTGACCTCCGAACCGTAAACCCTATGTTTACATTGATCACTGAAGAAATCTAGTTAAAGAGTTACCTTGCCCATCGTTATCATACTACACAGGCTGAACATTAATAAAACGCAATGCGTACAGCAAATAAAATTGTATGTATTTTTATTGTATTTATTGTTAAGTTACGTGTGTATGTCCAATCTTTGTCAGGACGCATCTCAGTAATCCGTAGTCAGATTTGAATGCGAATTTTAAATTACTTACGAAACAACGGGACAGGTTTTTTCCAAGGTTTATTAGTATACAAGGTCATTTATTGTACCTATACCAAAAACCGGCAATTTTCTTTACACAAACGTACATTCACATGCACGTACACCACTTTCACACACACACCTACATGTCCACACATACACAAACAGACGTACACGCACTTACACAAAATACATACAAATATATATCTCCCTTACACACAGGCGATAACAAACACAGGTTTTCTTAAAATTTTGTTCTTTTTTGTGCTCTTAAGGTTTTTTAGGAGTCCATTGAGTAGTTTGCAGCTGATGCTCATACATAACACAAGTATTTTTAATGCTTAACATGGGCATCAGTTGGAAATATAATGTTTTAGAAATTCTATTGAATGTTACAAAATTTACCAATTGTAAACTACTATAATTTACCTGTGGTTAAAAATAAATTATTTTATTCTATTATTCTATTCTTTATTTTTTTTACTTTACTTATTAATAATAAAAGGTTGTTTAAAAAAATAATTTTAACGTTTATTTATTTTAATTTTATTTATTCTAGCCATATTGATTACAAAATATTATGCTCTAATCGGGGTGTATCAGCTTTTTGGTATACAAAATATAACCTTTTATGCATAATGTATGCACGTATGTATGTCTATCCTATCGAACCTGTTTTCCTTCACATTTGCAGGGTCTTGCTGGAAGAAATCTCTTTTTACAGATAAGCTAGTGCCTTTTGTACATCCTGTATCTATAATGTCTTTGACTTTTATGTGTACTCGTGTGCAATAAATTATAAATAAATAAAAATAATGTACAATAAAGCACTCTATGTAGAACGATTACCTATTGATTCATAAACACAAATATTAGGCCACATACACTTCCGTCGAGAGAAATCATAATGGAAGACATAAAAATGGCGGGGCTCATAAAAACAAAGCCTCCCTTTATCTGCCCGATTAAGCGGTAATGATCATACGTCACGACCTGCGATCTAACCGGAATGAGGTCCTAGTGATGTGCCGACAACGGGATTAGGAAACGGGAATGAGTTTTAGTAGAGGGACTAGGGCAGGGGCGTGCCTTTAATACGACGCACTTTAATACGACGCACTTTAATACGACGCGCTAAACTCCCGTCAACAGTAGTATTCGGAAACTTTGACAACCTCGGCTATATAAAAATCTACTAAGAGGAATCTAATACTAAAAATGCGTTTATTAAAGGGTTTATTCCCTCCAGTAGCGCCCTCATTGGATAAATTATCTTTTTAAATAAAGAATTTAAAAAAAATCGCTCTCATCTGCACTAGCGAAGCCTTAAAGTTGAGCTATTGCTTGAATTACGGTTATGAATGAATAATAATAATAATAAATAAATATCTTTGCACATACGCACAGCGCCATCTAGTTCCACACTAAGTAACTAGGCTTGTATTATAGATACCAGACGGTTGATAAACTGCACAGACGCATTTTTTTTGGCAAATAAATACATATATAAATGCTAAATTACTTTCGGGAGTATCAAATTATTGTCAAAAACGGCCACTTTTTTTGGAATTGTGAATTATGGAAAATTATCCCCATCAAATCTATTTAGGTATTAATTATTTTCTATTGAAAATTGTTCTATTTTATATTAAATCTTTTAGGTTTCTCGAGTGCATGTCAGAGCTATTTTATATATCCGTATATATAAAAAATCTTAATTTATTTATGAGGGCACCACTGGACGGAATATACCCCCTTAAGTCATGGTCACTCGTGAAATTTTTTACATTTTTCTGGTACCTCGTGTAAAAGTTCTCGACCGGGGAAGTACCACCCTCTCGCAGAAGACTGACGTGTGAGTAGTGGCATTTTGCCACTGCGCTTCGTCCGGTGAGCGAGGGCGCCGGAGGCCCACCTTCCAGTCTCTCTCCAGAATGGTAGCGGTATTTAAAGAGTTAGTACCCCAGGAGGGTACCAGCACTGCTGGAGAATCCCTCATCGCTCAGGCTGCCCTACTTATTCTGGGGTGGACACCTTCCTCAAAGGCCGGCAACGCATCTGTGACCCTTTTGGTGTTGCGGGTGTCCATGGGCGGCGGTGATTGCTTTCCATCAGGTGACCCGCATGCTCGTTTGCCGCCCTCTCATCACTCTGGTCTAGAGATAACAACATTGATGATCTTCCACACAATACTTGCTATGATTTAGTAATAGTGAAATATTATAATTAGATCATAAAAGTGTGTCAGTATTGTGTTTTGTAAAATGTGTGTCCTCCTTTTGTACAATAAAGTGTATTTGTATTGTATTGTATTGTGTGCCTATGGGTATAGATTTAAGTAAATTTGTTCTGCATATGTTTGTATGATGAATATGGACATGTGCACCCGAGTCATGGATGTTTATATAAATATTTATGTATGTTTATCCGTTATCTAGTATCCATAGCACAAGCTTTGCTTAGGTTGGGACTAGATGATTGGTGTAAGTGTCCGAAATATTTATTTATTTATTTATTTTCATTTAATATGTATTTAATTTAAAAAAAATACGCCCCGAATACAGAACCTCCTCCTTTTTTGAAGTCGGTTAAAAAATGTATGCAGTAGGTATATTAACCATCTCTTATCCATAATACAAGCCTAGTTGCTTAGTGTGGAACTAAATGGCGCTGTGTTTATATGTCCAAGAAGACGACCGATTGGTGTAGTGGATAGCGACCCTGTCAGCGAAACCAACGGTTGCGGGTTCGAATCCCGCGACGGGTAAATGTTTGTGTGATGAATATGAACATTTATTCCTGAGTCATGGATGTTTATATAAATATTTATGTATGTTTATCCGTTATCTAGTATTCATAGTACAAGCTTTGCTTAATTTGGGACTAGATGATTGGTGTAAGTGTCCGAAATATTTTATTATTTTTATTATTATTATTTATTTATATTTATTATCTTAGTGGTTAGCAACTCTGACCACTATACCAAAAGGTTGCGGGTTCGAATCCCGCTAGGGGCATTATGTTTGTGTGATGAACACGGACATGTGTACCCGAGTTATGGGTGTTTTCATTTTATAATAAGTATTTATTTACAAAAAAAAAATGTATTTGTGTAATAATTATCAACCATCTGGTATCCACAACACGAGCCTCTAGTTGCTTACTGTGGAACTAGATGGCGCTGTGTGTATTATGTCTAAGGATATTTATTATTTATTATTATTATTATTATTTTGTACAATAATACAATCAATTAATCTATTATCTAATTACCTCCCTCAGTGAATGTTGTTCTATCCATAAATTACTATTTGTGTCCTATTTACTAAGGGGTGAACCTACTTTGTATTTAAATTTTAACTTTTTAATTATAGTCTTTTTAAGTATAGACGTAATCCCACAGATAAGATAAACCGATCAATTTAGTTTTGTGGGGTTAGCCTATAACTACTTATATAATTATTTTTTTTGTACACAAAGAGTTGGACTTCGCCTCAATCACACCTGATGTTAAGTGAAGATGAGGTCGAAGGTGGAAGCGTACTGATCCGGAAACCCCAACATATTTGGGAGACTGGCTATCTTATCTCTGATAACCGGAACACAACAATGCTATTAACATTGCTGCTTGGCGGCAGATTTAGATAAGATGGTGGTAACTATACGCTAGGTAATATATCGTGTAATGAAGATAAATAAATAATAAAAATAAATAAATACACAAAGTTGGTCTGGCTGAAAAGAATAATTGAACTTAGTAGGTCATTGGACAGATAGCGTATTTCTGGGATTTTCACATCCAAAGTCGGTTTCCCATTGATGGTCTGTGACGTTATCATCGCTGTGAATCCTTTAGTCACCAGAAGCACTTGTGGTACACACACGAGAGTACGATAGTTGTATATTTCGTTCAAGCGAATGACCAGGACCCCTATTCTCGCACACTCGACATTTGTCTATCGATAGACATTGGCATGTCTATCTCTTTCACACTTATATACGTGTGTAAAAGTGACAAACCTATTGATGTCGTTCGACATTGAAATCTCGAGTATGTGAGAATCAGGCTCCAGGACAAATATTATATCGCGCGACCTATATGTTTATCGGGCCTGTCATGCTACGGGGGCTGCAATGCGGGTCAGTTTTGGATGAGTGACTAATAGTACACTTTATTATGTTGGTAGTAATAACTACTTTCCATCAAGTAAGCTGTTCATCTTTCAAAGCCCAATATAAAAGGCTTATCTTTGCAAATCAGAAGACTGATTTCCGTACTTAGTTTACCGTGTCCTACGTCCCGTCTGATAGCCTAAAATTGTACTAATTATAAATACATGCATCACGAACATAATATTACTAATTCAACCCAGTACGCTTTTCAAACGAAATACATATAAGTACATATTATATAACAAATAACCAATACTGTTACCGTCCCACTAATTATTTATTTACTTCCAAAGTTCTGTTTTAAGCTGAACGTCACTTTCCACTTGAGGCACTGGCAGAATTATCAGTGTTGTAAGCGCGTTCAGCGTTTGCAGCGTTAGCTCAGCCAGCAAGCCCTTTCACTGCTACAATTATATTGTGCATTATTCTAAGATTTCTTCCTGAATAATAATAATTATATTTATGGTTCTGTACAATGTATTGTGGCACTGAATAAAAAGTTTCTATGTCTGATGATGTTTTGGGTTGTTGCCGTAGCAGAGAAAACACTTGATTTATGTTAATCAATCTGTAATTCACTGATAAGCTTGTTACATCCAAAACGGTGGGAAAAGCAGGGACTTTGACATTAAAAATTGGTTAGTTTTTGTTGACCACAATATGGCCTGTTTTCATTGCTCCTTCACAATGTCTATGTCTATGTTTACACATTTGCCATTACTTAAAAACTAATTTAATTTATTTCCCGGGAACCACAAAATATCTCCAAATCCGATATATTCCCATCACTATCTAATGAGAATCGACCGGAGCGAAAGAGACATGAATACAATGAGCTGGTAATGATATATGAAGTCTTCGAGCTTTCTTAACAGATCTCTTTGGTGCCCCCCCCCCCCCCCCCTTCCCCCCCTTTCGGGTGTGGGATTAAGTGTATTGGAAAAGTTTATCTTTATAAGCGAAACCCTTTTGATGAAGAGATATTAGTTGGTTGGCGGCTGGTATATGGAACGAGAGGAGTATCAATATAGGAAGTTTGGTAGATCGCAAAGTGGATACCTGAAAGTTTATTCTCTTGGTGTTTGATGATTTTGGCGAACCACGACGTCTATAAATAAAGCATAAAGTTTTTATTGAACGAGCATAGAAAATACGGTGAATTTTCACCAGACTGTACATAAACATTATTGCTGTATCTTTGTATTCTTCATTCAAATGATTGAAGTCAATCGGGTTCACTCACGTGAAATTTGTTTTTTATGCACAACGGGTTGGTACTTGACCTCAATCACATCTGATGTTAAGTGAAGATGAGGTCGAAGGTGGAAGCGTACTGACCCGCAAACGCCAACACATTTGGAGGACAGGCTATGTTATCTCTGACAACCGGAACACAACAATGCTATTAAAGTTGCTGCTTGGCGGCAGATTTAGATAAGATGGTGCTAGCTAGCCAGGCGGACATTTTAAATGCCCAACCACCAACCAAACATGTACCCCGCTGGGGAAGGAACCCGCGACCTCCGATTCGTAAACCCTATGATGTTTACATTGAGCCACGGAGGCGGTTGCGAAGATTGCAATAAGAGTAAGTTATTATTTTGTAGTTGTATTTTTTATCATTTAATAGCAAATTTTATCAATCAATCAATCAAATACGCTTTATTGTTTAAATAAGGAAGGTACATTTAAATATCTTATAGAAACTACAAATTAGGCGGCCTTATCGCTAACAGCGATCTCTTCCAGGCAAACCTATCATCACGGTATCATTCTGCCTAACTTGTGAAGTTATTATGTTATATGTTATTATTATGATGGTATAACTTAATATACACAGCCTTTTGATGATGATGTCCAGCAGTGGATATATATTTTTTTAATAAAAATACATGTGAAACCTCACCCGAAGAAATCCACAGATCCTCAAAACACTTATTGGAAGGTGGAAGCGTACTGACCCGGAAACCCCAACACATTTGGGGGATTGGCTATCTTATCTCTGACTGATCTGACTGATTATATCTGATAGGTTTCCGGATCAGTACGCCTCCACGTTCGATCTCATTTTCACTACACATCAAGTGTATACACCCTGTAACGGTTAAGTGTAGTCATATTTTAAGGGCTTGTTCTACCCATCAATACGAACAACTTTTACTATGGGGGCAACTTCGAAATCGCGAAAAAAAAATGAGCTGTTCCATAGAAAATTTCAATAACCTCCCGATGCAATGTATGAAACAGCTGATTTTTTTTTCGCGATTTCGAAGTTGCCCCCATAGTAAAAGTTGTTCGTATTGATGGGTAGAACAAGCCCTTAAAATATGACTACACTTAACCGTTACACCCTGTATATATATATATGTATATTGTTCCGCTGTGCCACGGGTAAATGATATCTAAGTACTATAGCTATGTTTCTTGGAAATCAGCGTCAAGGTTATGCCCAATTATATCCTCTATTCAGCCCACACATGGCTGCGGATGACAAATGAAGGGTATTGGACCGTCGACCGCAATCGGAATTAATGGTGCAATATTAAATCAATTATTTAAGTTGAATTAATAGATAACAATAAGCAAAAGGGTTTGTTTGAGTTAAATTGGACAGAGGCCTGGCCATTTACACAGACATACGTACACATTTTATATTAGATAAAGTTATCGACCGATTATAGTTTGACGACCGGTTGGTGTAGTGGATAGTGACCCTGTCAACGAAACCAACAGTTGCGGGTTCGAATCCCGCGAGGGGTAAATGTTTGTGTGATGAATACGAAGTCATGGATGTTTATATAAATATTTATGTATGTTTATCCGTTATCTAGTATCCATAGCATAAGCTTTGCTTAGTTTGGGACTAGATGATTGGTGTAAGTGTCCGAAATATTTATTTATTTATTTATTATTTATCTATACACACAAGATTATTTATTATTATCTGAAACTTTAAATTAGTTTGGTCAGAAGCAAGTATAGTATCGATTATAGCATTGAAATTCCACAATTTAGACTTAGCAAGGTTAGCACATCCTTTGTGGGACACAGCATACGCTTTTACAATAAAATACCAGAACATGTATTGAGTTTAACAGAGCAGAAATGTAAACGTCACATTAAAGAAACTCTGTGTAAGAAGGTTTATTACAGAGTAGATGATTATTTAGGCGATAAGGAGGTCTGGTGTTAGCTGGTCTTTAACTACGCTTATGTTTATTGCTATTGTTTTGTAATATGTAATATTATTCTCTCTCTCTCTATCTTGACAGGTTCGTAGGGCTAACTCACACACACACACACACACACACACACACACACACACACACACACACACACACACACACACACACACACACACACGCACGCACGCACAAGCACAATCACCAATGCATAGAAAACTTGACATGAGTATGTTTCTTTTCTTTATGTTTAAATTTTTGTTTTTTGTTAGAGTTTTATTTTTCTAAGCTCCGCCAATTATGTCCGGGGAACGAGCGAGTCAACCCCAACACGAGTATTATATTTTACTCTCTGGGGATGCCTCAATACTGTTATATACTATTACAGGAGAAATAAAAGTATTTTTATTTTTATTTTATTTATTTATATTTTAAAGATGGAAACCAATTTAAAATATCTGTTATGGAGTTTCTTGTCGCTTCTTCTCCCTAACTATAACACTTTTGAAATAATATAGTTTAAAAAAATAACATGTTGATTTTCAATAAGTGATATTTTTGTTGAATAAAATATTTTTGATTTGATTTGATTCTGTGTATAAAAATGTGGGGTTATATTTCTTCCATAATTATTTATCTAATTAAACACCCGACCTGTTTGGTGTAGTGGCTAGAAACTCTGCTGCTATACCAAACGGTCGCGGATTCGAATCCCGCTAGGGGCATAATGTTTGTATGATGAATACAGTCATGTGTTCCCGAGTTATGGATGTTTTTCATTTATATATGTATTTATTTATTTACAAAAAAAATGTATTTGTGTAGTGTATCAACCATCTGGTATCCACAACACAACCTAGTTGCTTAGTGTGGAACTAGATGGCGCTGTCTGTATATGTCCAAGGATATTATATTTATTTTATATAAATCAGCATTTGATACGACAGTTCGCGAACGAAGTCGGTGTGTGACTGAGTTCCCATTGGTTCCAAACACCCCTTTTAACACCAATGAAATGGCGCAATTATAATTGTTTGAACAACCCGGTTCATAAGCAGTAATATAGATACCTACCTATACGTCTATGCTCTCCAGCAGGGCTACTACAACTTAGACTCGCGTGCGACATAGCCTACAACTCTCAAAGCCGATTGGAGGTCAAGTTGACAGCTGTCAAGCGACAGCCAATCAGCTGCAAGAGACTGGGACTATGTCGCGCGCGACTCTTTCGATCGAAATATAAGTTTATTCGTTTGTATATTGCGACGCCAATATTGCTTTCCCTTAATGTATTCCCTATTATAATTACGATCATTTAGTCAGCTTCCACGGGAAGAGATGGATTTCGAACTCTAAGAACAGACAAAATACTGTAAAGTATTTCACCAATCGAATCTGAATTGGGGCGGAACGGAGCAAACTAAGATCGGCTAAGTAACTGAGTTAGTTGTAGACGAGCGAGTAAACTGAAGAAGACTCAGTTCACAAAAAACTACTGAGCGATTGAACTCGAGTTAATTCAGAATTGCGGAGTAAGCGTTTGGAACTTGGACGGTTCGCAAATGTAAGATAAAATGAATGCCTGTGCTGTGTCGTTGCGACACGTAAAAAGAAATCATCATCAGCCCGTAAACATCCCACTGCAGTGATATAGGCCTTCCCTCGTATATGAGGGAGTATGGGCCATAGTGAACCACGCTGGCCCAATGCGCATTTGGGGCTTCACATGCCGCTGAAGTTTTATTTCTCGCAGGCGCTTCCTCACGATGTTTTCCTTCACCGTTTAAGAGCAATCGGATAAATGCACATAAGTATTTAGGTTTATTTAAAAACTCATTGGTACATGTCTGCCTGGGAATTGAACCCGGAACTGTTTCAGGTCTCAAGTTAGGTGTATTCAAACTCAAATTCAAACTCAAAGCATTTTATTTCAACGTAAGATACATGATATCATTTGTTGAATGTCAATTTAAATCTATTGGAAATAAAAATAGGGCTAAGCATTTTTCGCTCAGTCAGTATGTCCAAGCTACCACCGCTTCGGAAAGGGAAATCATCTGTGGGAAAAGAAGCGGCGCAAGAAACCCACAGGATCATTTTCTATTAATCAACACGTTTACTTGAGACCGGTCACAAGACTGTTCTTAATCTTGAGAATGGTTTATTAATACGGGCCTTACAGTCAGATTTTGTTTCTATTTAAATATTGCTTGCTCGGTCTTAGGCCCGTGTTAATAAATCGATCTCAATACAAGTCTTGAGGCTGTATCAACCGAGATGCGTCTTAAGCAGTAGATGCTATCTCAAGCTCCGTGCTAATTTATAAACCACTCTTGAGGTCTACTCAGCTGAGATCACTTCTCAAGTATTGGCCTCAGCGGCGAATGAATGATAGTCTTAAGTTTCGTTTATTAACACGCGCATCTCTCATGTGAATACTGCTTGAGTATGCACGTGCTTTTCAGGTCTCAAGTTAGGTTTATTAATCAACACGTTTACTTGAGACCGGTCACAAGACTGTTCTCAATCTTGAGAATGGTTTATTAATAAGGGCCTTAGTCGCGCGCGACTCTTTCTGACTCGAATCCTCTAAGTTGTAATAGCCTAGCAGGTATACAAAGCTATTAAAATTAAATATCTACGAAATGCTTAAACCGAATTTCATCAAACATGACTAAAAGCCTTTGCTGTAGTTTAATTCTATAAAATAAAAAAATCGCACTCAAATCCGACCACGCCTTATTGAAATACATCCGGAGAAAACTGAACACGAACACGACGCCGTTAAACACATAACACGTCAGTTTTCGTCGATGGTTAAAGGGACCTTAACCAAAAGCATTTCACAGAAACGTACAACTTTTATCTCTAAAAGGCCTTCAGAAACCACATTCGCTTTTACCAATGACGTCATTCATTGCCCTCCAAATAATTGGCCCGAGGAATCGAACCCAGTCCCCGATAATTCAATTACAATGCTATTATTGTCCTGCCGGAATCAATGAGTGCTCCAAAGAGACAAAGGGGCCTTTTACGCCCCTAAAATTTTGCTACGTTTTTCTTTACGTTCGATTTTTTTATTGTCAGTGTTGTAAAGTTATCTATAACTTGAATATCGGTAATGGGATCAAAAATATATTATAGTATTAAACAAACACACCTACACTCATACACACGCTCACACATACACACACATACACTCACACATACACTCACACTCACACACACACACACACACACACACACACACACACACACACACACACACACACACACACACACACACACACACACACACACACTCACTCACTCACTCACTCACATATGCACATAGCTAATACGACCACGTGGCACTTTCACAATTTGTCATTCAAGAATTCCTTTTTATTATTATTGTTCAGTTTCTTACAAAATTTACATTGTTTTATTTAGTAAAATAATATAACATAGATATATGGAAGAGTGAGGTCTTCTGATACTGTATCCCTGCAGTGGGATGTTTACGGGCCGAGATGATGATTCTTCAGATAAGACAGGTAGTATCTATTCTTTGTCTTTTCAAGATCACGATAATTAACAATAGACTTATCGATACTTTCCATATTGGTTTACCTACATCTCTACAGAAAGTAGCTATATTGATAGACCTATTGTTTTTGCAAGAGGTTCGTGACAATTTCGAACTGGCAAACAAAGGGACTATTGTTGGCGTTAATGAATACTGAAGCAAGGTCAATGTTAGTAATTAGTTATTCACCTTTCTGTTTACATTTGGAAGTGAGCAATAAATACAACCATAAATTAAAAATTTAGGATTTTTTTTATGCACAACGGGTTGGTACCTGACCTCAATCACACCTGATGTTAAGTGAAGATGAGGTCGAAGGTGGAAGCGGGCTGACCCATTTGGGGGACTGGCTATCTTATCTCTGACAATCGGAACACACCAATGCTATCTATATGTCTCAGATAGCGATAAATTTGCGATAGAATTCATTATTCAAACGGTGAACTGACTATCATAACACGCGTTTTGCTGTGGGAACTAAACTTGGTGGCGCTGGTATCGCCGGAAACGGCGCGGTGACGACGTTAACAGTTATATTAGGTCTTCACATCGAAAATGGGACACACTTTGCTACCAGCCTTCAAAGGAGTCGGAGCTCCACTGAACACATCACCGACTGTGAGTGATTCTGATTACCTACTATCACCGACGCGTGGAAGAATCCGGTGAGTCGTTAGCTAATAAGAAGTTGAACATGAGATTTGAGCAAGGAGGAATTGAATACCAGGTCCGGTTGAATTCCACAGACTGCACACGGGGGCCAAGTTGTATAGCATGAGGGGCGTGCAAATGTTTTCTATTCAACAGAAAGTATCTCGGGTTCCATGATCATAATCGAATGTGAATACGTTGGCGATTCGCCTATAGTAGTTTGCAATAATATCGCATTAGCCTTTACACCCTTTACCACGCGACTGGCACCGTCCCGGTCGCTAGCAACGCCCACTCATCCCCGAACCCATCTACGTCACAATAAATGATATCTCTGCCCACCGCCCAAACAGATGCTCAAAAGTTTAATTTAGGATAAACGTCCACAGTTCGCCTGTCGAAATATACTGAAATGCACACGTAACTACGCTTAGCTTTCGTGAACTAAGAGACCTGGGCTATGCTGTAGTCCCTCCAGCGGTGGCAAATTGATTATCGGTATATCGAGGTATTGAAGGTATGAAAACGCCACCTTGTCAGTCCATCTCCAGGATCGGAACTCGAAGCTCATCCAACTGCAGCGAGGTGTAAAACAGGGGGATGTCATATCCCCGAAACTGTTCACCGCTGCATTGCAAGATGCCTTCAAGCTTCTGCACTGGAAAGGACTCGGCATCAACATCAACGCCAAGTACATCATCAACCTTCGATTTGCCGACGATATCGTAATCATGGCGGAGACATTGCAGGAGACAATAGAGTCTCCCAAGGAGTGGGTCTTAAAGTGAATATGAACAAGACAGTCCAGTTAGGTAAGTCCAACTTCGAGAAGAAGGTCAATCGTCGAATCCAACTCAGCTGGGCAGCATTTGGGAAGCTACATTACATCTTTTCGTCCCAAATACCGCAACGTCTCAAGACGAAAATCTTTGATCAGTGTGTATTGCCAGTGATGACTTAAGGAACTGAAACGTGATCGCTCAGTATGCGCCTCATAAGAAGGCTCAAGGTCGCCGAAAGAGCAATGGTATCTCGGAGTCTCCCCCCGGGATCGAATCAGAAATAGGGAGATCCGCAGGAGAACCAAAGTGACCGCTATAGCCCGAAGAATTGGCAAACTTAAGTGGCAGTGGGCGGGGCACATTGCTCGTAGGACCGACGGTCGTTGGGGTGGAAAGGTTCTCGAGTGGAGACCACGCACCGGAAGACGCAACGGGCAGGCCCCCACGACGTGGACCGACGATTTGGTAAAAATCGCGAGAAGCCGCTGGATGCGGGTAGTGCAGGACCGATCGTTGTGATCTTTTGGGGAGGCTTTTGTCCAGCATTGGACGTCTTTCGGCTGATATGATCGCACACGTGTCAGGGGGTGAGCCCATCGCCGTTAAAACGAGCAAGTCTAAAGATGTTTTATGGTGTAAAGTCCCACACTGTCCTTTTACAACACCCACGGGAAGAGACTGAGATTTCCATTGGGGGTCAATAAATGAAAAACAAAATGTTGCATTACAATGCGATGGCCGTTTATATATGTATGCTTCCGATTGGACATAAATCGACATTGGCCGGCCGTAGATTTTTCCCGTCGTGATTATATTCAAACGGTATAGGAGGTAGACGCATATTTCATTTTAACCGGTCGTCGATAGCTCGGATGAAATATAGTCGCGGCAGAGCCCCAGGCAAGGGGTAAAGTGCGGCAGGGTCGCCAAAATGCTTCACGTCGAAATGCATTGTCCGCGTATCATATATGTTTCCTCGGTGTTACGCTATGGTTTAATTATTTGGGGTAAAACACAGTTGATCTACATTTATCATATACAGAAGAAATGTGTCAGGTTCATACTGCGTGGACCGTCGTTCAAACAATCAATATGGTACCAATTCATTGGTGTTAAAACGTGAGGGAGGAACCAATGAGAACACAGTCACACACCGACTACATTCGCGTGCTGTCGTATCAAATGCTGATTTATATTGTAAAAAAAATTGCATCACTTACCACTCATGAGTGACCAGAAAACTTGCGAGTATCTTTTAAGTATAACAAACATAATAAAACACTCGTCAATTGTAACTTTTTCTTGGAAATTTATGTGACGGTTTCAGGTTGTGACCACAGACTAAAAAAATTTTGGTTGTGCGGGTAATTAGGGCCATTTATACCCAGCAGTCCTATTAGTTCTCGGGGATTCTAAGAGATGGCGCTGTTGTATCCACCAAGAAAAGCGCGAAAAACATTATATCCTATTACCTATAAATCAATGGTCAGGGTTCTGCATGGGGCTAAATACCTGGGTCACTGTAAACCTCTTTCGAAGGAACTTAAAATATTGCCGCTGCCTTGTCAATATCCTTACCTATGAAATAGGCGTTTTGTATGAGGCATTTCATTAAAACTGTTTTCTCCATACAAACATTTTTGATTTTTTTTTGGGAACGGCAAATCCAAATTTAGCTAAACTTTGTGTGTATTATCGGATAACATTAAATTAAGTATAGGCAGCGTTAATTTTTTAAAGTAACCGCTTTATAAAAGTTTCAGCGAATCTAAGAAATGATTATGGGAAGCACATGAAAAGAGCTCTGTTCAAATTTTTTTTATTATGTGATTTAGCCCGGAAATTAAAAAATTATTTCATGTGAAAGTTTGAAATAATATTCCATTTTTCAAATAAAAAACTAATTTGGATATAGCCATGAAAATCGCAGGAATTGGTACATATGATTAACGAAGAAAAAAAAACTCCAATTTCATAGGTAAAGACCCAATATTATATTTATTTAAAATCCAATCCAATATGGTACCCCTAAAATGGACGCGGGTAGCTACAGAATAGGTTTGAAGATATTTTTAGACGGACGTCCCGAATCTATGCGACGTTACTAAAATACTAAATGTAAAACTGGAATTCCAGAAATGCTGCACGAGGTGAGGGAATTTTATTTACGACATTCAGAAAATGGCAATATTTTGTTAGCTTTTCAGATGCGCAAATTAAAAGGGATTGGACGGTATTTTTCAAAATTTATGTGGACAAGCAAACAAAGGAGGGTTAATTGCTTACCGTGATCTAAGGGTTAGTATAACACATATTATATTATATTGTTGTACTATTAATAAAGTTCTTAATGAAGTAACTTGAAGTTAACCTCAAATAGTCAGCTGTAGTGATTGCTCACTCGATCCCTTGTTGACATTCGTGTTTTGTACCTACACTATTTGCTTAATAGGTACAGTTAATACAAAATGACCACCCGTAGTATGTCCATCAAAACTCGTCAGTTGGAGGACAACCTTCAACGGACACTAAAAGAACTGCAAACATCAAGGACCTTGTGTGAGCAATTACTCCAAGAGAGAGATGATCATGAGAAGGAAATATTCTCTATCAACAATAAATACAAACTTTTAAAGAGTGAGATGGCAGAAATGTCTACTGGATTAGAGGAGGTTGCAGACCATCGAGACCAACTACAGCGAGTGGTGGATGAGTTTGACAAGAGCTGCAGCGTGTACCAGGATGCCCTGGAACGTATTACGTCACTGGAGAAGGAGCTACGCGATGCCCATAACCACATTTCGGCATTAGAAATCCAAAATGCTGACCTCAAATCAAGTCAAACTCAGTCGTTGTTTGAAGAACTCGTCACTACTGCGCCTTCCATGATTTCTGCCATCTCCTCCCGTGATCACCCTACTGTCACTATTGGCTTGACCAGTGACAAGTCAATACCCAAGTCAGTTCAGTGTTCAAGTAAAAATAAGTTAAAAAAATATATTAAAATAAATAAATATATTAAGAAGACAAATAAATTAATTAATAAAGATAAAGTATTTTGTAAAAATATTAATTTTATAAAAGAAAGAAAGGCATTATTATGTGAATTAAATAAATTTCAATTAAACTTAGAAAAAACTCAGAATGCCTATGATTGTGACACACAGCGCCTCCAGTCAGAAATATTACAACTAAATAAATCTTTAAATTATATTAACACGCAATATGAATTATCACAGAAACAAATTAAGGAGCACACACTGGCCATGGACGATCTGTTGGAGTTGTGTAAATACAACCATGACAGATTTGAATCATTGACAAATAATCACCAATGTGATTGTACTAATATGACTAAAACGTCAACAGATTTCTCCCCGGCAGTGTGTCAGACAAACTCCATAATTCTGACGCAGGAGCCGTGTGAATATAACGAGAATACTTCCTTCTCTCAGTCAACCGGCAAAAAACATAACATAGAAATGTATAGTGATGAAGTTGGTAAAGACATGGGTTTGCGACTTAGCCATTATATGGGACAGGCAATACTTAATAACTGTATGCCTGGTGCCTCCTACTCAATTATATTAAAAAAGATCTTGTCAAAGACTTTTAAAGAGAATACTACTCTGATAATTTTTATAGGACGACGGGGAAATGTAAATAAAAAAACTCTGATAAATTATTTCTCTCAATTGAATGATTTAAAAAATGTTCATAAGGTTTTATTGTTTGCATTTCCATTTAGCCAGAGTTTAAAAAAAAATGAAAATGACTTTAGACATAATTTAAATTTAACATTGCATACTCTGACATGTCGTCATGAAAATAAATTTCATTTTTTTGACACTAATAAATTTATTAGTTCCAAATATTTTTATGTGACAGGAGATAATTATTATCTTCCCAAATATTTTAGGAGACAATTAGCAAATATGCTATCCTATTTTATTTTAAATTCAGTCACTTTAGTGACTGACCCAACAGGCGCCTCTATTGGGCAGCCATTAATTATTAATAAATCCTTGGAAATCATTCCAAATAATTTAAATTAAATCATAAGACAACAGAGACTACCTCTGGCATTATAAAATATATGTTTGAAAAAAAAAATTATAAAAGGGTTGCCACGCCCCAAAATAGATATAAAAAAAATGGTTTAAAAATTCAAAAATGTATTAATCTGGTACACCAAAATATTCAGGGTATGAGTGGCAAAGAACTAGAGGTGGAGCTGTTCATGAGCTGCACTAACATTGATGTATTATGTATAACGGAGCACTGGTATAAGCAATGTGAGCTCATGTTCGGCTTCAAGGAGTACCAGATTGCAAGCTCGTTCAGCAGGACGAAGGCAATACGAGGCGGTAGTCTCATTCTAATTCGTAATAATATTAAATTTAAAGAGCGCCTCGATATTGTAAACCTTTCTGTTGAGCGAACTATTGAAATAGCCTGTGTGGAAATTGCGCGGTTTACTGTATTATGTGTATATAAACCCCCTTCTTCATCTTATGAATTATTTGAGAAAATCATGGATGAAATCCTGTGTAAAATTAGTAATTCAAATAAATACATTGTAATTTGCGGAGATTTTAATATAAACATATTAGAAGATAGCATTCAAACCAGAAGACTTAAATCTTTCTTCAGTTGCTATAATCTTGTTAATCTTTTTTCAGTGCCCACTAGAATAGCTTCTACATCAGCTACTTGCATTGATAACATTTTCTCGAATTTACAACCCAGTGATAAATCTATTTTAAATAAATTAAGTTCAGATCACTGTGGTCAGTTAGCGGTTTTTAACATAGCAATTAATAAAACGCTGAAAAGAGATATATCGTACGTGCCAGTAACTGAGTCACTACTCGATCAATATAAGAGTAAAGTGACTGCGAAATTAGATTATTTACCGTACTGTGACGATCCTAATGTATTATATAAATCAGTTTTTGACATTTTAAAAACTGAAAGTAATAAAGTTTTCTTAGCAAAATCTGCTAAAATCAACAATTCCCTCGTTTTTAGTGATTGGGCGACGGTGGGAATTCATAAAAGTAGGCAAAAGTTATATGAGCTTTATGATGAAAGGACATATAATAAGAGCGAAAGTTTTATTGAATATGTTAGGCAATACTCGAAAATATTCAAGCGAGCTTGTGCCACAGCAAAATCAAATTTTATAAATAATAAAATAAAGAATAGCGCGGACATAGTAAAGACAACTTGGAAAGTTATAAATAGCGAAACTGGCAAATTTAAAACTCTTAACACTGATACGCGATTAAAAATTAATGATCGAATTCTAACTTCACAATTAGAAGTTGCAGAAGCTTTTGAAAAATTCTTTACTGATATCCCAATATTAACTACAAATTCTCTGAATTCATGTCCCACACTCGCTGAATCGCTACTTAAACAAAATGTGGAGATTTGTGACTCCCATTTTAAATTTAATCATGTAAGTCCTATAGACATCTTAAAAGCATTTCGTTCTTTAGACAAGAAAAAAACTGCCGACCTTCACGGTTTATCAGTAAAAATTATTAGTGCCGTAATTGATTGTATTTCACCACACTTAGCTTATATCTTTAATAAATGTACTGATGATGGCATATTTCCTGATCTGATGAAGCACAGTAAAGTCATACCTTTATTTAAAGCCGGTAGTACATCAGACCCCTCTAATTTTAGACCTATTTCAATACTACCGACTCTCAGCAAAATCTTTGAAAAAATTATATTAAATCAGATATCGAGTTATTTTTACAGTAACAATCTAATGTCATATAAACAATTCGGTTTTACAAGGGGCCGCTCGACAACCGATGCAGGTGTCGAGCTCTTACAATATATTTTTGAGGCTTGGGAAGATGCGCGGGATGCAATAGGAGTATTTTGCGACTTGTCCAAGGCCTTTGATTGCGTTCATCATGACACTTTAATCAGGAAATTACGTCATTATGGTGTAACCGGCCGAGCTCTCGACCTTCTGAATTCTTATTTGAGTAACCGAGTTCAGAGGGTTGATATCAGTGGTAATACATCGTCAGGGTCGACAGTCTGTATGGGCGTCCCACAAGGCTCCATTCTCGGACCATTTTTGTTTTTGGTTTACATAAATGACTTGCCAAACCTTGTAAACGATAAACATGAAATAGTATTGTTTGCTGACGATACCTCTGTAATGTTTAAAGTAAATAGACTAAAATTAAATTATGACGATGTGAACAATGCTATTTCTCAAATAGTAGAATGGTTTACGGCAAATAATTTGTTACTGAATGAGAAAAAAACTAAATGTGTAAAATTTGTACTGCCTAATGTCAGGGAGGTGCCCACAAATATAATGATAAAAAATGTCACTCTAGACCTTGTTGAGTCCACTGTATTTTTGGGTATTACTTTGGACGCCAAATTACAATGGGGTCCTCATATCCATAAATTGGCGAAGAAGCTCGGCTCTGCAGCGTATGCAGTCAAAAAAATTAGACAAATATCGGACGTAAATACTGCTAGATTAGTATATTTTAGTTATTTCCATAGCCTGATGTCTTACGGTATCTTGCTGTGGGGAAATGCCGCGGATATCAACACAATCTTTGTTTTACAAAAACGAGCCGTTCGCGCAATTTATCAATTGAGACCTGCAGTGTCACTTAGAGACAGATTTAAAGAGTATAATATTCTAACCTTTTCGTCACAGTACATTTTTGAAAATCTAATATATGTCAAAAAAAATATAGCATCATTTAGGAAAAATAGTGATAAACATGATGTCAATACAAGAAATAAAGATAAACTTGCAGGTCACATAAGTCGCCTCCACAAAGTCAGTAATTCATTCAAAGGGTTATGTATACGCTTTTTCAATAAAGTTCCTGTTGATATACAAAATCTTCCTTTCAATAAATTTAAAGATACTATAAAACAGAAACTTATTAAGAAAGCATATTATAAAATATCAGATTATTTAGATGATAAACAATCATGGACATAACCAGCCCGTTCGCATAACCAGGCTATTTCACAGTTAATAATGAAATATTATAATATAAAATAATAATTTTGTAATATAAAAACCTTTTTTTAAAAGAGCGACCTCTCGAGTTTCTTGCTTGTTCTTCTCAGGGGAAAATTGCCTTTTGAACAAGCAGTAGCTTTAAAAATGTAAAATCTGACTATTTTAAGTGTACCCTGTGTACCTACAAAATAAAGCATTTTTTGATTTTGATTTTGATTTTGACATACATTTGCCAACAACGAGAGGGAAGGAATATTTTGTAAATGAATATTCAAAATTAAATCTCGATGTGTTCCTATTGGGCGATTTCGGATAACTAAATCGCCAAAAATTTCCAAAACAACTCTCTTCCTGAATCCATCAGAGGCATGGCGAAACGGATGAACGGATTTGGATGAAATTTGGTAAATATGTAGAACATATTCTGGATTAGAACATACGATATTTTTTATCCCGATAAAATTAGTAGTTCCCGCGTAATAAACTTTCCGAAATAAAGTTATTCCACGCAAGCGAAGCCGCGGTCGGAAAGCTAGTCAAAATATAAAAATAATAGATCGCGTTTGAGAGTTGAAATTTCCTGTCTTTGTGACAAAAATTGGCAGTCTGCCTCAGCGCCTTTGCCCTCTTTATAGTTTAAGAGACGAAAGAATTATATTCAAGTCGCCTAAACTAAACGTGAACATACTAATCCCACCAAAAACATTTCATGTAAAATGTTGCCAAGACGACCACATAAGGTTTGCCCTGTGAAAAAGATATCAGATCTCATGTAGAGCCAAGCTTCTGAATCTACACGGCCTAACTCTACCGACCCCAACTTCAACAAATTCTACATATCAGTAAATATGTATGGCTTGGCTGTTTCGTTACTTACTTCAGAAACTAAATATTCGCATCACCTCCACGACGGTAGCGAAACGTCTTGGCAACATTTTACATGAAATGTTGTGGTGGGATTTCAGTTCTTTTTGTACGTTGCTAGGCAGTCTATTTAATGTTTATTTTTTTCTTCTTTTTTTGGAGTGTAGGAGGTGATGCGACCAGAAACAGCATAATATCTTGACCCCCGCTTCCATACGATTAATATGGTAGGAGGGTTTTTTCAACTTTTTAAGAAAAGATTATAATAATTGTCTATTTTCGACTTTTTCCTTTGTATACACGCTATTACCTAGATGGATACCAAATTTCAGTTCCAAAGTCATCTGGAAGTGGGTTAGGTTTTTGATGATGAGTCAGTGAGTCAGTGGTAAAAATGTCGGTTTTCAGACGTTAATATATCAGTAACTGTTTGGGCTACATTTATGAATTTTGGGATTCTGGTCAAACTAAGAGGCTTTAATAAACAGTGCAAAGGACAACAGCACAGATCCATACATCTTTGGGCCAGTTTGTTGTCACTTCAATTAATAAATATAGTCTTGAACTCTTAGTACCAGACGTGCTAAAAACCTAACACATATATTTTTAAAGGACTTTAGAAAAGAACAAAAGAGGTTTGAAATATGGTTTGGGGAACTTTGAAATTATATGCTGGCAATATTAACCACATGCATTCTCACGCATGGAAACTAAATGCTAGGCCAAAGAAAAATTGTTTTTTCTTTTCAGAGTCGTCCGTCGCCATGGACTTATTATTCAAACTCCGTCGCTCGCTCGCTGTTGCTGTTATCCCTACTTAAATTATAACCTCACAGTCAAAAATGTCAGTTGTCACTTGTCTATTTTTTTTTTTTTGGAAAGAATTTAGTTTTTGTATAGTTTGTGAGCCAAAATGTTTTCTGAGAGCGATATTTTCAAATATTTCTTATAACTCTACTAAGGTTCCAAAAATTCTTTTGAATAGCTAAGTTGATAGTCTTTAGTACCGGCTTTTTTTAGGTGTACCTTTTATTAGGTGACAAAACACTGGCCCAAAAATGCTGATGTCTTTTCATGTGTCTAATATTAAGGGGTAAATGGTTCGTGTAAATATACACACGGTGCTGCGTCGCCAGTTCCTTGTGAACTTGAACTTGGCTTGACACGCTACCGCGTGTCTAGATGTCTAGATTAATAGGTATTTTAGTTACTGTCTACAGTCCCGTGTAAACATTCATGTCCTGATTCATAAAATTTGTGGATTGTATCTTAGCTAGTAAAAAATTGTAATAGTTTTAGCGTTACATTGTTTATACCGTCACTACCGCGAGCTCACGCGCTCTCCGCGAGTAAACTTTGTGACGCGGACAAAGGTACAACTTCTGAATAACCCATTAATGATACGCACCTCCAATATTTTTTTAAAGGTAGCCCGAAATCATATCTCTAGGTGATTTTTATTATTTTATCTATCACTTAACATTAGGTGTGATTGAGGTCAAGTACCATAAAAAAAATCTCATTTCGTTTTCGAGATACGATTTTTTTATGGACGAAACGACGGCGTTTTTCCCCTTTTTTGCGATTTTAAAAAGTTTTTGAGTTTTTAAATTTTTATTTTGTAGCCCTCATCGAGACGCGTCTCTTGACACCCCAAACAGCTATGTAGCCCCAAAACTGTCGCACTTTCGTGAAAAATCGGACCCTCACCGAAGCCAGAAAAATAGTATTGTGAGAGAGTCTTGATCGCAATCTTAAGATTGCTTTATTACGGCCCGAAGACAAAGGTAGAAAGCAAAGCCTGAATTGCGATCGAAAATCAAATTTCCTTAACCAAATCCCAGGGACTAATCAAACATTCCCCACGATATTTAACCCTAAAAAGCAACCGCATAGTGTTCTTATACCTTAGTTAGCTATCTATAAATTATTCACAAACTAAATTACCACAGTAAAAAACGCTCCCCCAGAATTTACCTTCAGCGTAAAACGGAACGCTTAGTTTAAAATTCAAATTTGGAACGTCTAACACGGCGGGCCGGCTCAGTCGATTTAAGTGCAAATACGGCCGAGTGAGGGAGTCCTCGCCGGACATTTGCTATGGAAATGAGAGTGGCACACTCGCTGCGGTCGGGTAATTCTATTCATGGTGCTACAATGGACCGAATGCACTGTACAAATAGCGAATTACGTTGGCTCTGAATAAAAGAAATGTGGACTTTCGCGCGGTTTTTCTTAGTACAATCTGCGCTGTTACATTTACATAAATGCAAGCTGAATTTTTTAAAAGTTGAATGTGGGAGCGTTTTACCACAGCTGCTGTTTGATGGAACAATGACTGCTTTACTCTGTTTTGGAATATTATAATACCTAGCAATTTTGACTAAGTTGACTTATTATTTAAAATATAGACCAATTTTTAAGTAACTAAACAAGTAAAACCTCCTCCCCTCCCCTCCACCATTACGACTTCTGACATCTAAGTTTTCTTTCAAGAAGCGAATTAAAGCACATCTGCTAGAAATACAAAAGAAGAATATTCCGAAAGCATTTGCAACATTTCGAATAGCTTAGCGGTAGCTGCTCACAGACATCTTGACTCGTTCGCGTTGTGGGTATTTAGTTAATTATGTTAAGCCCACTTTTGACAATTATTATTTTAAATGAATATCATTATGATCCATATAATTGCTATACACCACCGTACAACATGATCTTTATAGAATACAAACTTATGGTTGTTGTTGAAAATTTTTGCACTAGTACCCTACCCTCGCTTTCTCTCGCAGGGCTAGTGCCTAGGGCTAGGGCTGAAAATCGGTGTCTTACCGCTATAGGTGAGGATCCACACTCAGCGATGGCCCATTTGTGGTACAGATACACATACAACTCTATTATAAGTTGTAACAGTTGTACTTCATTTTAGTTTTTATTACTGTGAAATAAGGCTACATTTTGTAAGAATAACACCAAGCAGAATGATTGTTGCGTCGAATATTTTTGTATGTGTTTCTGTAATATACAAATAAACGCTTTATCTATCTATCTATCTATCTAAAATTTAGAAAACTCCCGACAACAATGACAGATTACAGTTTTCTGAATGCTACCCGGCCAAATTACGAATAATGGCTCAACAAACATTGTTTAGTTATGTAACTCATACAAAATCTTAGACAGTCCATAGTTAAAGCTAAATATCTTCCAAACGGTTTAACTGATTTTCATCAAACACGGTTAATAATCTGGCTGATACATCCCATGGACCAAACGCCTTTAAACACATAACACCATCCTTTTTCGTCGGGGGTCAAAAATAAGGACTACAATAAAGTCTCTCTCGCAGAAGATCGACGTCTGAGTAGTGGCATTTTGCCACTGCGCTTCGTCCGGTGAGCGAGGGCGCCGGAGGCCCACCTTCCAGTCTCTCTCCAGAATGGTAGCGGTATTTAAAGAGTTAGTACCCCAGGAGGGTACCAGCACTGCTGGAGAATCCCTCATCGCTTAGGCTGCCCTACTTATTCTGGGGTGGACACCTTCCTCAAAGCCTTTTGGTGTTGCGGGTGCCCATGGGCGGCGGTGATTGCTTTCCATCAGGTGACCCGCATGCTCGTTTGCCGCCCTCTCAAATAAAAAAAAAAAAAAAAAAAAAAAAGTAAAAATTGAATTTAGTCGGTAAAATATGGCCGACATACACAATACTCGTAAATCTATTACGAGCGGGATATCCTAGCGGCTTTGTTGGATTGATCGTGGGACAGCTGGACTGTCACCGTTGTTACTATATTGTGAGGTTTTTCCTCAGATTTGAGGGTGTTATTTTTTGTTATTTGTGAGACAAAAACTTTATCACAGATTTATATTACTGCGTATGGATCAGGTCGTTGAAATAATCAAAATGACACCACTTCATTGGTGTTAAAACGACAGTGGAACCAATGGAAACTCAGTCATACACCGATTTCGTTCGCGAACTGTCGTACCAAATGCTGATTTATCTTATAAAAAAAAAATGCATCATTTACTACAGAAAAGTGACCAAAAACATGTGAGAATCTTTTAAGTATAATATAAGAAAATATTTTTTTTATCTTATTTATTTTTAAGAGGGTTTATTCAAATGCTGAATATGCCACCCTCATCATTGAATTCAAAGTAGTACCCTGTTACCTATGTAAATCATATATTCCTAATTCTAATACATAGCTCTACCATTTTGTATACCCTTAAAAATAAAATAAAAAATAACAATATCAATATCATAATTGTTTCTTGCAGTTTTAAAGGTTGTGAGCATAGACTAAAAAAAATAAGTTTTAGGCGCTTTCGGCCATTAATTCTCAGCAGTCCTATCAGTTCTCCAGGATTCTAAGAGATGGCGCTGTTTTTCTTTACTAAGAGAAGCACGAAAAAGATTTTTTCTGCGCGACCATAAACATGTAATCAAAGGCTTTTATAACCGCTTCTATTGGCTATAATCATGCTTATTCTTATACAATAACGTCAATATCTTAATATGATGTATCTATGTGAAGATAAGGCCTTTTCTGTTTACCTAAAGAACTAAAATTTTTTTTTATATGAGAGGGCGGCAAACAAGCATGCGGGTCAACTGATGGAAAGCAATCACCGCCGCCCATGGACACTCGCAACACCAAAATGGTCACAGATGCGTTGCCAGCCTTTGAGGAAGGTGTAGGCTCGTTTCTTGAAGGTTCCAATGTCGTACTCGTTCGGGAATACCGCTGCATAAAGGATGGTCGTACGTGGTAGGAAGTTTCTAGAGAAACGTACAGTGGTAGACTTCCACTCATCCAGGTGATGTGGATGGAATTTTAATTTTCGGCGAGAAGTGTATCGGTTAAATTGAGCAGCGGGTATTAGCTCGAACAGTTCTTCAGAACACTTCCCATAAAGTATGCGATAGAGGATGCAGAGGGACGCGACGTCTCTTCGCAACGCCAAACAATCCCTTTAGTTCTGATGACTAGATTTATATTATTTTTTTTGCACATACACACAGCGCCATCTAGTTCCACACTAAGCAACTAGGTTTGTATTACGGATATTGTATTACGGATTATATAATAGACATAAACTGATGCTGCAATATACAGAACTTTAAGATGTAGTTAACAATTAGGAAATTAATTGTGCTAACCCATTTAACTACTCGTATTGAATACAGTGATGATAGATTTGCCTAGGCCGCCTAATTTGTAGTTTCTATAAGATATTTAAATGTACCTTCCTTATTTAAACAATAAAGCGTATTTGATTGATGCAGCCAGCATCATGCCCTCATCAAGGGATCTCTTTCACGGTTAATAACACGTACAAGGCATACACAGTTAAATTAGAAACATATACGAAGAACTAAACTAGAAGCACATAGGGTTTATGAAGCGGAGGTTGCGGGTTCGATCTCCAGCCGGTTACATGATTAGTACTCGGTTTGGATAGTGGTAGGGCATTTTAAATGTCCGCCTAGCTAGATACCACCTTCTTGTCTAAGTCTGCCGCCAAACAGTAATGTTAATAGCATTGTTGTGTTCCGGTTGTCAGAGATAAGATAGCCAGTCCCCCAAAGCGATTGAGGTCAAATACTAACCCGTAGTGCATAAAATACATACATATATAAATAATAGATTGTCATAATCATAATTTTTTTTTTATGCATAACGGGTTGGTACTTGATCTCAATCACACCTGATGTTAAGTGAAGATGAGGTCGAAGATGGAAGCGTACTGACCCAGAAACCCCAACACATTTGGGGGACTGGCTGTTTTATGTCTGACAACCGGAACACGACAATGCTATTAACATTGCTGCTTGGCGGCAGATTTAGATAAGATGGTGGTAGCTAGCCAGGCGGACATTTAAAATGCCCTACCACCAACCAAACCGAGTACTTAAACATGTACCCCGCTGGGGATCGAACCCGCGACCTCCGAATCGTAAACCCAATGTTGTTTACCACGCCACGAAGGCGGTTAATATATATATAATGGACATAATAGACATAATAGATAATAGGAAATAATTGATAATGGACATAATCAGTTTTATTTTAAAAGTATTTATACAAATAAACTTATTTACAACTTTGATCAAAACAGCTATATTTTAATTACAAGAGTATGTATTTGTAATCCTGGCAACACAGTCATACCGAACTAGTGACGGCAAAATTCCATCGATGCGAATCAATTTAACTTGGGGGAAGTTAATTATTAGCACACAAAGGGCCGGGGTTTGCCCCGGATTCCTTTCGGAGAGCCGTCTCGCTCCGATCACATAACTTTAGTCGTTCCGCAAATATGGCGGATGATCACTGGATCTGGAACATTGTGGGATTATAGATTTCAGGTTTTCATTGTGTCATACGCAGTGCACATTTCATTTTGTTATCTTTACAAATAGTGTTGCAAACGACGGAATAAAATATCGATAGTTTTTTTTTTATATTTGTCGTAGATAGCGATAAATTAGCGAAAGAAGAAGAAGAAAAATTCTTTATTGTACACAGCTTAAAAATATACACAGTGATATTATTTTAACAGGTGTACAAAGGCGGTCTTATCGCTTATAGCGATCTCTTCCATACAACCATGGCAAAGGAACTTAATATAATACACTACTGCTGCGTAGCGTAAAGCAAACTTACAAAAGTAAAATATATCTAAATCCTTATACTATAATATATATATATACTATATAAATGATAAATATACCTAACATTCAAACAATCATAATTATAAATACAGACTAATGGGCATAACTACATAAATACTACAAAATATATAAATATATACTTATATAAACAAAATAAATACCATTATAATGTTTTAACATCAAAGCGATAAATAATGCTCTCTTAAACGCAGAATTCATTATTCGAACGGTCAACTGACTATCATAATACGCGGTTAATGGGAAGTAAACCTGGTGGCGCTGGTATCGCCGGAAACGGCGCGGTGACGACGTAACAGTAATATAAGGTATGCACATCGATAATGGCCCTCCCATTTTGCTACGAACCTTCAAAGTAGTCGAAACTCCACTGAACACATCTACGACTCTGAGTGATTTGATTACCATTATCACCGATGGAAGTATCCGGTGAGTCGTTAGTAAATAAGAAGTTGATCATGGGATTTGAGCAAGGAGGAATTATAGACTAGGTCCGGTTGTATCCCACAGACTGCACGCGAGGGCCAAGTTGTATGATTACTTTTCACCAGTAAGCATCTCGTGTTCCATGATCATAATCCAATGTGAATACGTTGTCGATTCGCCTATAGTAGCTTGCAATAATGTCGCCGTTGCCTGAGCCACCCTTTACTACGCGACTGGCACCTTTCCGGTCGCTAGCAATGCCCACCCGCCCCTCTACGACATATTTATAACCCTCGCGAATACGGCTGCATGTTGGGAACCGTGGCTGCCTAACCGTACCCCGTCTCCCGCGACCCTCACCTCTCGCCCTTTGCCGTGGCATTGATTTTCGTTTCTAGTGGACAGCTTTGCCATGATCGCCGGTCGCGCGACGCACGCGCATCTCACCGCGCTTGCGTCCTTGTGAACCGCAAGCCTATAAACCCTTTTCTTCTAAATAAACCGCTTATATATTTTATTTATTTTCTTTTGTAAAAGTTCGTCAGTTTTGAAATACTTGTTACATTTCTAAACTAAATAACACACTCAAATGTTGCATAGAAAATTATGCTTAACTAATCGACGACAGGTTTCATATTTAGCCGAACTAGAGTTCCTTGACTATGAATAGTGGACTTAAAACCTTTTTATTAGTTTGGCCTGCCATTGTTATCGCATTTCAAATCAACAACAAAATGTTCGACATCTTAAAGTTGACTTTTGCTTGTAGACAAAGCAAAAGTCAACTTTACGATGACGAACCTTTTCATTTCGCGACTGTACAATGAAGCGTTTATAAACAAACAATACCCGACTGATTAGGAAAAGTTATGCTTTTTGTATGTGTATGTGTGTGTGAACAGAGTAGCGTAAATAAATACTTTATCTATCTATGCTTTCTTACTGTATTTCCTGATCGATAATGAAACTATCGATTGTTAAACAACACTACTTACAAATACCATAATTTGTTAGAAGTCTAGGAGTATCTTCTGCTTTGGATACTTAAAGCGCATTGAAATCTGTTGATTCATGGAAGTCTAACTACGTTGATTTTTTTCACTTTAATATTTACTGGCTGAAATCTTGCAGTCTATAAATAACTTAAAATCGTTTAAAGAAAAATTAAGGGCACTGGTTATTGGAAAGGTGTTGCTACATTGACGAATTTTAAATTAAAGAAAATCGATTCAGCTAATAGCAATTTTGGCATACTAGGTTTTTTTGAATAATTTTGTTATTGACATATTATTTTTTTTAATATCTTTTGTTTTATTGGGTAATATTGGGAATATATAACATTTCTTATTATTGACATATCTTAACTATATTATTTTAATTGATAACAACATTGGCACGTTATTTAAATTTCTAAATTGAATTTTTCCTAATGTTCGAATAAATGTAATTGTTTTTTGAATAAATTGAATTGAGAATTCAGTGAATTTTTTTTTTGGTATGATTAACTGGATACACGTTTGACCACAATCTCACCTGATGGAAAGTGACGATCTGGCCGAAGATGAAACACGCGATCTCAGTAGATGCCTATTCACCCTGCTCTGAACTTACTCCAATCAGGTTGTATTTCAATAACCTTGCATTACTACAGGTTCGTGATTCGTTGGAATGTCGATATTCAAATTGAGAACCTGCGTCGGATTTGGTTCACAAATATGCCGTTAGGGATTTGAATTTAATATTTATTTCTCACAAGGGTGAGAAATTACGTTCTGATGAGATGTGTTAAATGCGACAGGTTTCCTATTATGGATTTTACTAGAGACAAGACAATAATAAAACCATTTATTTCCACAAACCGAAAAAAAAACCACAACAACATACAAGAAACCAAAACAGAGGTGACTAAGGCCCGTATCCCACAAACCGACACAGACTGAAATGGCCTCAAGCTGACGCTTGAGAATCTGTTGCATATTTTTTTTTTTTTTTTTTTTTTTTCTTTTAGTTCACTTTTACAATAGCATGTCATACATACAGTTTCGTAAATTTATGAAATTTAAAATAAAAGTGATTGTCAAACATAAAACAAAAAATAATAACATAAAAAACAAATTCCTGTATACTATTGTATACAGGAAGGAAATAAATGGTTTTATTATTGTCTTGTCTCTAGTAAAATCCACTACACCAATATGTTTTACTATTGTAAAACATATTGTTATATGTATGTCAAAATTAATTAAGAAAGTATAAGTATGTAACCATTGTTACGTCAACGTCATACCATTTTAGAATAATCAAAATGAAATAAAACAAAACAAAATAAAATATAAACCATGTCATGAGATTATTGATATGCCATAATCACCTTTGTCAAATTATAGTTGAATACAAGTTAAAATAGATATATTAAAATAGAAAACATGTCAGGAGGTTATGAAAATGTCATATCCATATACTCTTTAATAGAATAAAATTCATTTTCCAACAAAAAGTTTCTCAGTTGGCGAATGAATGCGTCGTCATTTTTTTCGTCACGTAAATCTGCGGGTAGATGCTCATAGTATATACGTATTAAAACAGTATCAAAAAAAGAAAAAAAAATTGAAAACTATAATATCGAGACCGAGACTGACTGACTTTTGTTGCCATATACATACCTACCTAATTATAATATGACATGATAACATTATTAATATGACTTAAATGATTTAATACAACTTTTCCATCTTTGGTGTAGTTAAGTAATTAGTATGTAGAAAAATTGTTTTGTATGCCAATGTGCGGATCACAGCGCTCTGTCAGTTTTCTATGTAACATCACTTTATTGTATTTTACCTGTGTATCACAAATAAATTATTTGATTGATTGATTGATTGAGACGCGATCCCAATCTCAAGATCGATCCACCAACACGGCTCTATGACTAACTAGGTACTACAATGAGTTAGTAAGTGTGGGAACAGTCTCAGTAAACACTGGTTTTCAGCCTGCCCACAACATATGTTACTATTATATGAACACAATTGAAATAACTGTAAATTAAAAATTTAAAAATCCCGGAAACACTATGACGTCTTTCAAATACTCCAAAGAACAGTGATAAAAGCGGGATATCTTCGAAACAACTTTGGTACCTACTTTGCTCAGCAGCTGAACTTATGCATTCAGCGGGACAATGGCGCTAGTGCTACTGGGTACTATGCGTCACGGAAACTAGTTGTACGCCGTATTTTTCCCCGACTGCCCAAGAAAGGAGGGTAATGTTTTTCGAGTTTATGTATGACCGTTCCTTTGGCACATCCTATAGCCTAAACTGCTTGACTTATTTCGAAATGCATGGTGTCGTTAGATTCTTGATATCTGGAGTATTATAGGACACATTTTATGGTTAAAAATCCAATATGGCGTCTGCAAAAAAACAAAATATACAGTCGAGTTTTTGGGTTTTTAAATACTTAAATAGTTATTAGTATTAAGATTAATGTCGGGGATCCACGGGCGTTACGAGCGATTAGGACGGTGCCAGCCTTTCGTGGCATAGGGTGGCTCGGGTAGTTGTGATAATAAAAGCTACTAAATGCAATTTGAATACACCAGGTACTAACATAGACACTGATGAAACACGGGCCCGATTACCTTAAATCTGGGTGGGTCACACACAAATCATAAGATTCAATTATGATCATGAAACCTGAGTTACTTACCGGTGAAGGGTAAACATTTACATGCTCCTCATGCCATCCAACTTGGCCCTCGTATGCAATCTGCAAAATTCATCCGGAGTAGTCTACAATCCCTGCTGCTCAAATTCCATAACCAACTTCTTATTAAGTAACGACTCTCCGGATTCTTCAAAGCGTCGGTGCTAATAGCTAATAATCACTCACGCTCGTTAATGTGCTAAGTCGTGATTCGTCTTCTTTGACGACTGGTCGCAATATGATTTTCGATGTGCAAACCTAATATGACTGTCAACGTCACCCAGTGACGGATTAACCCTTAATCAAATTAAGCAATTGCCTAGGGCATCACGTCTGGGGGGCACCAGAAGAAGCACAAAAAAAACAGTCCTTAGGGCATCACGTCACCAAAAGCCACACCAAAAAACGTTTATGGGACTAATTTGAAAATTCGCGCGTTTTAAGTTAACATAAGAGCCGACCTAGAGTTACCCCGCTCTCCCGCTTGCGCCCACTCGCTGCCCGCTAGTCTAGTGCATTCGGCAATTCGAAAGCACCGGTATTGCGATCAGCCAATCACAAACCACCCCTTCCCCGCGGGCCCCCCGCCTGGCATTAAAGACCGATTCTAGTTGACATACGGATAGGGGGGCCCACAGGCGTGGATTGCTTAGGGCATCAAGTAGTCTTAATCCGTCACTGACGTTACCGCGCCATTTACGGCGATACCAGCGCCACCAGGTTCACTTCTTGAGCAAACCGCGTATTATGATAGTCATAATGACGTTCCAAATTATAAATACCGTCGCTATTTTATCGCTATCTACGAGATAAATACTTCTTTTCAATTTTGTATTTATAGAATGCACTAATGCAAACTTATAAAGCACAAAATTCTTCCATAAAGCACTGAAATTACTAACAAAAGACGAAACGATATAGTTTGCCCTAACAACGCAGGAACAAAACATGCATTTTCATCTAGATTTTACGTGTTCCTGGGACCACTTCCTTGACATGTACCACCTTATCTACAGTCATAATAAGAAATAACTACAAGATTTTGTTCAAAATTTGTCCTACAAGGATACAGAGAAGTTATTGACTGTCTGGAAGTAATTTTTAAGCATAGATTTATTCTGTATATCTATCTTCATTTATAGATTTTTAGCTTATATCTATATGATTATATTATTTTAAGTCATACAAGCCATAGCTTCGCCTGAAACACTGGATTTTGCTAGTTCAGGCACTAGTGTTACAGTTGAAATTAAGTATTATTATTTAGATTTTATGTTTTAATGTACCATAAGAATTAATAAATATATTTGATTTGATTTGATTTGAATGACAACTGTAAAGAATTATTAATAACTATGATTATTATTACTTAAACGCTTTCAAGTCCGAATCTTTGAAGTAAGTTATAAATACACTCTTCGTTGTAAAGTTACTCAATAAAATTTTAGGGCTGTGAATTCCAGTTTTGGCAGAATTTAAATCCAGAAGACGTGTGTATGTAAAAATCTTTCTATGATCTTTATACAGACCGAACTAGGTACAGTCAGCTGCAAAGACACCAGACCCCCGCAGTCATATGTGAATAGGGGGTCTCATTTCTCTACAGCTGACTGTACATGACATAAGTTAGTCTACTGTTACTCGAAAAGTGATATCATGGATGTTTTGAAAGAAAGAAAGAAAGAAAAAATTCTTTATTGTACACAGCTTAAAAATATACACAGTGATATTATTTTAACAGGTGTACAAAGGCGGTCTTATCGCTTTACTTTTGATTATATATTTACAAAAAAAATATATTTATGTAGTATATAAACCATCTGGTATCCATAATATAAGCCTAGTTGCTTAGCGTGGAACTAGATGGCGCTATGTGTGTGTCCAAGGATATTAATTTACTAATTTATCATTAACAGCCTTACAGCGATTGGTGTAGTGAATAGTGACCCTATCAGCGAAACCAACGATTGCGGGTTCGAATTCCGCGAGGGGTAAATGTTTGTGTGATGAATACCAACATTTATTCCCGAGTCTTGGATGTTTATATAAATATTTACAATCAATCAAATCATTTATTTGCAGTAAATGTGGTTTATAAGGTTGGAATTGTATGTAGAGTAGTTTAACCTTTACCGGCATGCAACATTTTAGGTAACTTATTGCTAAATACTATATTTATATTACATTTACATAATATTTGATACCTACTTGTCATTTCATATATATTGTCCATTAAACATCATAATTAAAATACTATTTAGGTGAATGTCTTAGTAAAGGGAGATGTCATCGGAATTTAAATTAAGTTATATAATAATAATAATGTTACACTTATCATATCAAATCAATTTATCCACATACATATTGCTTACTTAATAGATATTATGTGAATTAAAAAATTAAATACATGTGAAGGAATATCAAGGAATATGTATGTTTATCCGTTATCTAGTATCCATAGCACAAGCTTTGCTTAGTTTGGGACTAGATGATTGGTGTAAGTGTCCGAAAAAAAATAAAAATGGCCGCACTGTTGGGGCACAGCCTCCTCTCACTGGGAGAGGGTATGAGCCATAGTCCACCACGCAAGCCCAGTACGGATCGGTGGATTTTTGTCCGACTAGTGACCACCTGCCTGTAAGCCACCGACTTGGCTTAACGTCTGCCTTCAATCGAAAACAACAGGGACCGACTATTTCCGCGCGTCAGTGAGCGTTGGGTGCACTGAAAACCAGCGTTGTGATTCGTCGCAGCGTGAGCTGAGTGCTGACCCATTTGTGCACGCTGCAACACGTAACAGCATTGTGCGCATTTTATTTATAATTCGTATTTCTTTTTTTAGCTATAATTTACTACTTCTTTATTTTTGTATCGTGTTGTGGCGTACCTAATAAATTGTTCTCAATATTGTTCTAAAAACATTAATAGCATTCCTCGTTCTAATTCACCTACCAATGCCAAGTAAACCAAATCATAATTCCAAATTTCTTCTCTTCGAAATGACAGCGAAAGTCACCGGGTCACCCCTAAGTGCAATAAATTTGTGAATAACTTGGCACCCGGCTTATATTTTATTTTGGGTCTATAAATTCCCCCGATTGCGGCCTATAAAGCGGTTAATAGCGGCTTAAAAAGCAACTTGCGTTCCTATTTGCATGTCTCGGTACAGTCGAGTACACAAGTGAAATGGTTCTCTCATTTTATGACAGGATGAATTAGCTGTTTTAGGTTACGTCATCCTTTTTAACCCATCTGTTATGGACGTGCACAAATATTAATAAAAAGGCTCATGCAATATTTTATGACACACTCAAATAAATAAATAAATAAATATCCTTAGACATACACACAGCGCCATCTAGTTCCACAGTAAGCAACTATAGGCTTGTGTTGTGGATACCAGATGGTTGATATAATACATAAATACATTTTTTTTTGTAAATAAATACTTATTATAAATGAAAACATCCATAACTCGGGTACACATGTCCGTATTCATTACACAAACATATGCCCCTAGCGGGATTCAAACCCGCAACCTTTTGGTATAGTGGTCAGAGTTGCTAACCATTACACCAAACAGGTCGTCAAACTCACTCGTCACTCAAATAGACAGAAAGCGTAAAAGAAGTCAAAAAAGCTAGCCTACGAGCGGCCAGTGCATATCGCCAACACCATCCTTTAACCAATCCTTTTAATCATCAACCTTACACGTCCCCACTGATGGGTCACAGCCTTTTCTCACTTGGAAAGGGCATATGGCCCATAGGCCACCACCATCCACCACGGAGGCCCAGTGAGGATTGGTGTATATGAGTGACTAGTGGTCACCTGACAGTCTGTGTTTCTTAATTCACCCCTGTAGGTCACCGATTTCAATTTAAAACAAACAGTGAACGATTATTTTACGTCCTGTAGCTGATAAATGATGATAGTAAGTTTAGATTATTTCTTTCCAAAGAGTCAGCGCCATCTTGTTTAAGATACAGTTACGGTTTCTAGCAATTTTCAGTCCTCTTGTCCTATTTGTCTATTTTTTTTTATGTGCAACGGATTAGCACTTAATCCAATCACACCTGATGTTAAGTGAAGATGAGGCCGAAGGTGGAAGCGTACTGACAGGCAAACCCCAACACATTTGGGGGACTGGCTATCTTTTCTTTGACAACCGGAACACAGCAATGCTATTAACATTGCTGTTTGGCGGCAGATTTAAATAAGATGGTGGTAGCTAGCCAGGCGGACATGTAAAAAGCCCTACGACCAACCAAACCGAGTACTAAATATGTACCCCGCTGGGGATCGAACCCGCGACGTCCGAATCGTAAACCCAATGTTGCTTACATTGAGCCACGGAGGCGGTTAAAATGATCTATGATTACTAGTAAAGTGCTTCATCACCAAAAAACTTTCGATAATAAAAAATAAACATTTTTACTTATTCTCCTTGTAACAATAAATCATTTTGATTTATTTACTCTAAAACTCTGAACCTGAACTTAATGTCATCGTAACTTAATTTAAGACTACATGTCTGTACGGGACCAAACTGACCCAGTTGGACATTATCCATAACATCCGCTTGCTGACATTCCGACAGCCCATATAACAATATGTCTAGCTTCGCCCTCATTGAATTTCATAAGCCAGGGGGACGTTGTAAGGTATATAAAAGTTTTATCCGCGACGCGTTATTACTGAATCTTGCTTTGGCATTGTTTCAATTTAGTTTTTTTTTTTTTCAATATTTTCTAAAGTTTTAGATTTAGCAGGTTTACATGACTCGTTTGGATATTTTCCAGGACTAATGCCAAGTAAGTAATGTCGTAATTGTCATCACCAATAGGTATATACATTGCCTCTGCTGAGGCACAGCCTCCTCACTGGGGGAGGATATGAGCTATAAATCATCACATTAACCGTGTCCGTGGCTCAATGTTAACAACATAGAGTTTACGAATCGGAGGTCGCGGATTCGATACCCAGCGGGGTGCATGACTCGGTTTAGTTGTGATGAAGTCTGCCGCCAAACAGCATTGTTAATAGCATTATTGTGTTCAGGTTGTCAGAGATAAGACAGCCAGATCTCTAAATAAGATGGCAGTTCCGAGTTAGTACGCTCCATCTTCGGCCACATCTTCACTTAACATCAGGTGTGATTGAGGTCAAATGCTAACACGTAGTGCATAAAAAAAACGTTAAATATCTTCGAAATAGCTGAATTGAAACATTTCCTCTAGTTTAATTTTAAATATAAAAAACCGCACTCAAGGCTTATTGAGATAGATATATATATATATATATAGATATATCCGTATAGTCAAACATACCGGCCGTTATTCATCGTGTGCTAAAAATGAGTTTTGTTAGCGTCTGTCCAAAGCTCCACACGCACGAATTGAAGTATTCTGAAGTATTTGGAAATTACGTGAAGGTTAGATACTCGCTGAAATAAAATGGAAGATTGACATTGGTTGAATAACTTTATTATTTGTTAGAGTTTCATTTCTATTTGAATAACACCGCAATTCCGACAGTAAAACATATTTTTGTTATATCCCATGTGCTGATGACTGTATTGCTTAGAGCACCGGCAATACGATACTTTTACCCGACTACGCCGAAGCCAAAAGGAGGGTAATGTACGAGTATTCGACGGGCGTGTATGTATGTTGTATCTTTTAAATAAAGGGCCAATGGCACAACACCCTACACACACTCAATGAGATAGCAGACAGAACAGATAGTCATATGCAGTATGAGCGAATTCCAAAAAGTCGCGTTATTTGTACTATGTTATTTAGTATAGGTAGATATAGTTGGTATACATAATTGTTATTAGTTAACTATCGCATTGGAGTAAACTGTAATTATAGTTATAAACTTGGTAAATAAATAAATAAATGTTGTTAACACCTTCATCTTAAATGATGATGACAGATGTAATTCAATTTTTAAATTACAAAGAAATAAAAGTAAAGAAATACAAAGAGCGAGTGTGTGCCGCAGTAGCACAAATGGGTTATAACTCAGTGTGGCACATCACTTAAAGAGGGAAACACTGGTTTTCAGTTACAACCCCTACAAGTACGAGTGCATAAAAGTACGCGCATGTTCCCGTCTGCGTGTACGGTTGTGGTCAATCGTGAGTGAAAAGTGTCCGTTGTTGATACAGCTAGTGTTGAGTAGTAATTATGATTACAATTTGAAGATTTGACATTAATTTTGTAATGTTGACAATTTTTTAAACACTCCTTGCAAGTTGGGTTATTTAAAGTGTACTATAATTAATTAATAATAGGTAGTTATAATTAGATATAATTCGTTAAATTTTGCATGCTCAAAAGGCAGAATGTAATGGGCCTTATTTTTAATACGAAAACATCCTTGTACCTATATTCTGGCAAAATAAATAATTTGAATTTGAATAATTTGAATTTGAATTTGAATGAATGATAATGATGTGACAAAAGGAAAAAGAGAAGTGCATAGGAAGTTCCATTATAGGTAGTGGAAGGAATGACATTTTTATTCCTCAGGCATGCAGGTTTCATCACTATGTTATCCTTCACGTTCACTTCACCTGCCTGGGAATCGAAGCTGGACCTTCCATATTGGGAGACCGCGTCTTAATCGTTAAGCCACCGCCTCTCATACATACATATTTAAGTTTGTCACTAAATAGGTCAAATGGTTTGGTTGGTGGTAGGGCATATTAAGTGTCCGCCTGGCTAGCTACCACCATCTTATCTAAATCTGCCGCCAAACAGCAATGTTTAATAGCATTGTTGTGTTCCGGTCAGAGATAAGATAGCCAGTCCCCCAAATGTGTTGGGGATTACGGGTCAGTACGCTTCCACCTTCGGCCTCATCTTTACTTAAAGTCAGGTGTGATTGAGGTCAAGTGCTAACCCGCTGTGGATAAAAAAAAAGAAACTATTCATATTCTTAAGTGCAAAATACAATCTACGTTGTACAAGTACTTCATAAAGAAACGCAAACTCTTTGCTTCTTTAAAATTCACTAGACGCGTTGTAAATTATAAACAATCTTTAAACTACCGGCAAGTTCCGGAGCCAATCAGCGGTTGTTAATAGCTGTTACAAGTTGGCACTTACTTCTTGGAGTGGTGGAGGAGGGGGGTGGCGGTGTATTTTTGCATAAGTGCCGCCGTTTATTCCCAGGACATCGGAGGACATAATTTCGCATTGAAAATGTAAATTTAGGGGAACTTGGGCTGAGTGCTTAAAGTTGCGACAGCGGAAGGAGTTAGTCCAAGAGCTGAGCATTGAAATTAGCACATAATTATTATGCTTTATTCAAGAGCAGGGCGTGTTGCCAGAGATGACATATGGAACTGAAACTTGGTCGCTCAGTATGGGCTCATAAAGCTCAAGGTCACTCAAAGGGCAATGGAGAGAGCTATGCTGGGAGTCTCCCTACGGGATTGAGGTGACCCGCAGGAGAACCACGGTGACAGATATATAAGAATTGCCAAACTTACGTCGCAAAAAACGTTTCCCAAAGTATCACATGCCAAAGTATGTTTACCAAATTTTCATTTGGCAAAACAATTTTTCGCAATTTTACAGTTAGCAATACTGTTTTCGGCAATTTATTGTTTAACAAATAATTACATGGCAATGTTTCATTTTACCAAGTATTATGTCGTCAAATATGGTTTGGCATAAGATGCTCTTTCCAAATTATTGCATATCATATGATTTACTTAAGAGTCTAAATTCACTGCATTAAAAACCTTTGACCTCATCACCTTGGACAAATAATTTATAGGTCGCGGGTTCGATCCCCAGCGGGGTACATGTTTAAGTCCTCGGTTTGGTTGGTGGTAGAGCATTTTAAAATGTCCGCCTGGCTAGCTACCACCACCTTATCTAAATCTGCCGCCAAGCAGCAATGTTAATGGCATTGTTGTGTTCCGATTGTCAGAGATAAGATAGCCAGTCCCCCAAACGTGTTGGGGTTTCCGGGTCAGTTTCCACCTTCGACCTCATCTTCACTTAACATCAGGTGTGATTGAGGTCAAGTACGAACCCGTCGTGCATAAAATAAAAAAAAAGCCTAAACACTAAACAAACTCAGCTGGAAACCGAACCCGCGACTTCCGTTTTGATGCGATATTTCCACAAGCAAAACCAATAATTCCAAATAACACATTAACCCCCCGGCGGTTTATGTGTTTTTAACTTGCCAACCCCGCCAACTATCCACACGTCTTCCGACGTGCTGCACGTCCAAACACGCCCGTAAAATATTTTATTAGACAAGTTTGATCCAGAACCTACTTTTACAACAGTATATGAGTATATACGAGCCAAGAATATAATAATAAAAGTGCCGACAAAATTTCAATTTTCTATCCTTGTTCCCCATGTAAAGAGGACGCTTTTTTCCATGTTTAATAAATCGCAATATTTCGCAGCGGTCGTTGTCAGGGTTGCCATGTATACGGATTTTTCAATAACTTATCCGTTTTGTGTTCCTTTAAAAAGTAGCAAAATGTAACACAGTGTAATTATCAAATACACACACATAATCCGAGAAATCATGTGGCATAATGAATTGTCATTAATAAAATTCCACTTTTTGCTGTGTGATTTCGGCACGCAACACACAAGTAAGGGACTCAACACAAAATTGCATGTATGTATTTCGAAAAGCCTAACAATGGTAACATAACACTAAACACATACATACCATAAAGTCACGACTGTTCCCGTTCCGTAGTGGTAGAGGCATGCACATATGATCCTGACACACATCTATTGCTTCATTACATCTCAAAAAATTGATCATACATCCACGTCGATTTAGGATGCTCTTGTCTTGGCCTTTCTTTAAGACGTTCCCGATTTGACCATGGTATGTTTGCCGTGGTCTTCCCCTAACAACACCACCATCCACATTCGCTTCGTATATCTCTTTCGTCATCGACCGTCGGTGGCTCAGCGGTTAAGACGCGGTCTCCCAATTTGAGAGGTCCTGGTGCGATTCCCACGCAGGCCATGTACCAATAAGTTTTTAAATTTAATTTAATTACTTATATGCAAATGCACTTGACTGCTTTATTCATTATCAATGTGTGTTAGATTATAATTATACTCCACAAAACCAAAAACATAATCTTTAGCCCAATCCTAAAACTTGTGGAAAATTGCCTGAAAATTTAAAGGTTTTTGAGTTTTCAAAGCTGGCAACACTGGCTGTAGGTTTGAAATCAATTTCCTGTGGCCCCCGAGATTACTCTCTCCGTGTTCGGGCTCCCTTAAATTATAATAAAGAGACACAGAGAATATATAATAAGCTTTATAGGTACGATGAATGTAATGTTGCTATGTCGTTATTATTAAAATGAACTATGTTTATTATTTATAGATGTAGATATAAAGGAATTGGAGTCTACTAAGAAAAATTGATAATTAAAATCACATTTATTCCAATTATAATATTTTTTCATTAGGAACATAAACCTCATCAGATAATCACAGCTTAAATAAACTTTAGTTTCACATTTCGGTAAAATAATAGCCCAAATGGGAGCCTTAATTATTAATCAGTTTCAAAATATGAGAACTAACATAAATCAAGCAAAAGAAATCAAATTATTAAAGATTTTAAACACAACTGGTCTGCACTTGACCTCAATCTCACCTGATGTTAAGTGAAGAAGAGGGCGAAGGTGGAAGCGTACTGACCGGGAAACCCCAACATATTTGGAATACTGGCTATCTTATCTCTGACAACCGGAACACTACAATGCTATTAACATTGCTGATTGGCGGTAGATTTAGATAAGATGGTGGTAGTTAACCAGGCGGACATTTAAAATAAATAAATAAATATCTTTGCACATACACACTGGGCCATCTAGTTCCACACTAAACAACTAGGCTTGTATTATAGATACCAGATGGTTGATAAACTACACAAATACATTACTGAGTACCTACTAATCATGATCGATGGGGATCGAACCCGCGACCTCCGATTCGCAAACCCAATGTTATTTATATTGAGCCACGGAGGGGGTAAAAAAGAAAGAAAATTAAGAATTTCCCATTTTAAGGATTTATACAAAAAGCACAACATAAAAGAAGCTGGATTATTACTGTCAGAATATTCTTTATGAGCGCAGTCTCCGCAACTTCTGCAACGGTGTCACATCTCTGCACTTTATGAGCGCAGTCTCCGCAACTTCTGCAACGGTGTCACATCTCTGCACTTTATGAGCGCAGTCTCCGCAACTTCTGCAACGGTGTCACATCTCTGCACTTTATGAGCGCAGTCTCCGCAACTTCTGCAACGGTGTCACATCTCTGCACTTTATGAGCGCAGTCTCCGCAACTTCTGCAACGGTGTCACATCTCTGCACTTTATGAGCGCAGTCTCCGCAACTTCTGCAACGGTGTCACATCTCTGCACTTTATGAGCGCAGTCTCCGCAACTTCTGCAACGGTGTCACATCTCTGCACTTTATGAGCGCAGTCTCCGCAACTTCTGCAACGGTGTCACATCTCTGCACTTTTACTCGAATGTGTGCAATCTCATTATTGCAAATGAAATTTTCATTCAGTTCTTCAGACGATTCTTGTGGGCTCGCAAACCATCACATTGTAAATTAATAACACATACATTTAATTCGACAGCCGTCCACAATTTTACGAATAGCACAATAGCACTAGCATAACATAATGTACATATATTTTCATACTTTATATTTATTGCATAACTAATAAATTTAAAGAATATAAATCCGGGTACAATTCCTAGACAGGACATGTACCAATGACTTTTTTAAATTTAATTTAATTACTTATGTGCATTTATCCGACTACTCCTAAACGGTGAAGGATAACATCGTGAGGAAACCTGTATGCCTGAGAAATAAAAATTCTAAGCCATGTGAAGTCCCCAACCCTCATATACGAGGGAAGGCCTATATCCCTGCAATGGAATGTTTACGGGCTGATGGTGATGCTAGGCTCAGAAATTGAAGAAGAGCCCTCATTTAGCGTTTCATATAAAGAAAACCGCACTCACATCGGACCACTTACTAGTCGTCCGTAGTAGTAGTAGTAGTGAGGTACGTCCGGACAAAGACAAAGACACACACACACACACACACACACACACACACACACACACACACACACACACACACACACACACACACACACACACACACAAAATGACGTCAAACACATGCAAGACAAGTCTTAAACACTGCCTGAGACATAAAAATTCTAAGGCATATGAAATCCCCAACCAGCATTGAGTCAGCGTGGTGGACTATGGCCCATATTATATATTATACGAGGGAAGACATATAACCCTGCAGTGGAATGTTTACGGGCTGAGATTATGAAATTTACACTAAATAACAATACAATAATTTGTTTATTTAAAAACAGTAACAAATAAAGAGGTGGAATTTAAATATAAACTAGAACAAATGTAAAAAATTGGGGCCGCGAGGCAAGGTACCCAAAACGCTGGCAGCGTTTCCTCGTTGGATGCAGATACTTAAGCGTTGAGCGAGGAAACAACCAGCTCTCGGGTCACCAGTGACATCGACTAAGCGCTTTGAAATATTAAAGAAAAATTTAAGAGCGCCCGGCCAAAATAACTAAATAACTACATACAGAACTTGAACAAGTAGATGGTACAGCTGTGATTTGCCCTGACCGACTTAAATCTACAGCTTAATACATATAGACGAAAATATTACCCTCCTTTCTGAGGCAGTCGGGTAAGAGCCTCACATGAACAGACGGACAACAAAGTAATCCGTTTCAGAAAATAAGGCACGTTAACCTAAAAATAAGCAATTAGCGCACTAGCACTACTTTGGACCTTTGAACAAGGCGCTGATGACGTCAGTTGAGCCGATGAAGAATTGAGGGTTTGAATTCATACGGGATGCCTCTTCCAATGCTTATATTTTACATTTTATTCTCCGGAACTCACCACAGACTGGAACTGTAACAACGTCCCGCGGGATCTTTACGTGCATTCCCAGTTCCCGTCCCGGGCGACATCGCATCATTATTGTGTTTTATCAAAGTCTCTGAATAAGGGGTTTTACAAAGGGGTTTTCAATTCAAATTCAATTTTATAGCAAACTAGCTTTTCTCCCGCGACTTCGTCCGCGTGGAAGATTTAATCAAAATACAAACATCAAACTTTCACCCCTATTTTATCCCCTTGGGGGTAGAATTTATCAAAATCCTTTCTTAGCGGATGCCTACGTCATAACATCTACCTGCATGCCAAATTTCAGCCCGATCCGTCCAGTGGTTTGGGCTGGGCGTTGATAGATCACTATGTCAGTCACCTTTGAGTTATATATATTTAGATTTATATTACGTAGGATACAATAATAATAATAATAATAATAAATGTCTTTGCACAAACACACAGCGCCATCTAGGTCCACAGTAAGCATCTAGGCTTGTGTTATGGATACCAGATGGTAAATAAACTACACAAATACATTTTTTTTTTGTAAATAAATACATGTATAAATGGAAAACATCCATAACTCGGGAACACATGTCTGTATTCATCATACAAACATATGCCCCTAGCGGGATTCGAACCCGCGACCATTTGGTATAGTAGCAGAGTTTCTAACCACTACACCAAACAGTAAAACTAACAATTTTAACTTTAACGACTTTCCTGCTCATTCACAAAGCCGACTCTCCAGAGAAGAACGAGCAAGAAACTCAAGGGTTGCTCTTTTTAAGTAGGTTTTGGGTTACAATGTGTAATATTATAATGAATATGAATTCATGTAATTTTCATTAACTGGTAACGCCACTCTTGATTACGAACAAAAGGTCGCGGGTTCGAATCCCGCTAGGGGCATAATGTTTGTATGATGAATACAAACATTTTCATTTATATAATGTATTTATTTATTTATAAAAAAAATGTATTTGTGTAGTGTATCAACCATCTGGTATTCACAACACAAGCCTAGTTGCTTAGTGTGGAATTAGATGGCGCTGTCTGCACATGTCCAAGGAAAAGTCAAATTCGATTAAAAAATGTTTGATTACAATGTAAACTATTCTAAAACCACCTTTAGTACGGAAATTCAACAGCTTTCGGATGAATTCGGTCATGATTCCTAGTGGAAAGGTGGAAAGATCAGGAGTGGAATCACCACTTACCTAATAGGAATTCAATTTCTTACTTCAATTTCCTATAGTTTATTTATTTTATTTATTTATTTATTTATTTATTTCCAAACTTACAACTATCTTTACAGGTTTACCCTAATGCGATAGTGCAGTGAAGACTACTTACAGTAGTTTATTTTATTTATTTATTGTTATTACTTGTTACAAATTGCAATTTAAAATTACCATTTGTAACAAATAATATAACAAGAGCTATATTTGTGAATTCACTCAGAGTACAACTGAAGAGGTCTATCTCCTCCGCAATAACGTTTAAAGTGCGGAGTGCGCGTTACTTACGTACTTAGTAGTATACAGGGCGTCCCACGGCTATGCCACATGGAGGGAAAGTACCTTGAATTTTGTAGATGGAACATTTTACTGAAAGAAGACATTATTTTAATTTAAAAAACAATTTAAACTGCATTCATAGATTTTTAAATAAGTACATGGTTGAACCGGGAATCGAACCCTTTATTTATAAAAAAAATTACCATGTAGCTTTATCATACCGATCGAAAGGATTCATCATAAGGATTATTTTTTGCTAAATAACATAGTGTCAGAAATAAAAGGAAGACCATGAATTTTAACATTAGATGTGCAATTGTGTTCAGAAAAATGAAAAGCTGACATTGCCGTAAGGACATACAACTGACATTATCATTACTAATACTAATTACCCACTCGAGAAGTATGCATCATTTCCCTATTATAATTTAAGTTCATGATAAAATGATAAAGAGATACGTAATTAGTAAGTAGGTACCTGGTTGTATGCCGTATCCTGAATCTGCCAAAAGACGCGTAGGTAAATGATTTTCTCCATCGCAATGCGGCTGGCTGATTAGATTTTTTTTTATGGGGTTATGTAAAAAATTTAGTTTACAAGAACCAGTATCAAAGTGTCCACGAGCTACAAACAGAACTTCGACGTATTATTCTAAATAAGTATCTACCACAACATGATCAAAAAATCGATAGGGAGCGAAATAATCAAAAGAGTGCGACTTTGTATTGAACAGGAAGGGGCTCATTTTGAGCATTTGATAAATTGATTAATTTTGTATTAAAAATGTTAAAATTCATGGTCTTCCTTTTATTTCTGACACTATGTTATTTAGCAAAAAATAATCCTTATGATGAAGCCTTTCGATCGGTATGATAAAGCTACATGGTAATTTTTTTTTTATAAATAAAAGGTTCGATTCCCGGTTCAACCATGTACTTATTTAAAAATCTATGAATGCAGTTTAAATTGTTTTTTAAATTAAAATAATGTCTTCTTTCAGTAAAATGTTCCATCTACAAAATTCAAGGTACTTTCCCTCCATGTGGCATAGCCGTGGGACGCCCTGTATATTATTATTTACTTTGTATGTACAATAAAGTGTTTATTCAACAAACAAATAACTTATTTTGTAACGTTTCGAAGGCGATGGTCTCACTCTCTATCACTTGTGCATTTTCGTATATTTAGGGATTTATACGAATTAAATTTCATCCTGTATTTTTTTTTATGCACGACAGGTTCGTACTTGACCTCAATCACACCTGATGTTAAGTGAAGACGAGGTCGAAGGTGGAAGCGTACTGACCCGGAAACCCAACACATTTTGTTGACTGGCTATCTTATCTGACAACCGGAACACAACAACGCTATTAACATTGCTGTTTGGCGGTAGATTTAGATAAAATGTTGGTAGCTAGCCAGGCGGACATTTAAAATGTCCTACCATAAACATGTACCCCGCTGGGAATCGAACCCGCGACCTCCGAATCGTAAACCCAATGTTGTTTACATTGAGTCACAGAGGCGGTTTATTACGTCTTCCCTTATCATGAACGTAATACGGTGCTCTTGATCCGCAAACCACAGAGAACAGATACTTATGGCATTAATCCTGTCTTTAAAATTAGCCCTTTATCTATCCCACTCTATCCCATGTGATAGCCTATCACCCATCTCGGCTACGTCGTCTGTCACGGCCTGTAACAAATGAGTTTGTTTACTCTTACATACGGTTTTATATTCTCTGGTACGGCTGTGGTAGCATCCAATCTAGCTGCGGCCGCGAGTATTTACTACACTCGGGAGCAAAAAAAAGGGGCTACACAATGAATCTTTATACAAAGACCTGGTTTAAGAAACTTGTTCACCACAGGACATCGATTGCTGAACATTTTTTTTATGCACAACTGGTTAGTACTTAACCTCAACCACACCTGATGTTAAGTGAAGATGAGGTCGAAGGTGGAAGCGTACTGACCCGGAAACCCAACACATTTGGGGGACTGGCTTTCTTATCTCTGACAATCGGAACAAAACAATGCTATTAACATTGCTGCTTGGCGGTAGATTTCGATAAGATGGTGGTGGCTAGCCCGGCGGACATTTAAAATGCTCTACCACCAACCAAACCGAGTACTTAAACACATTGTTCTTTATTTGAATAAAATTATTTTTTAAGTAAAATCTTTTGTTTTTTTTTTCGTCTCTCCCGCTGCTGCCGACTTATTTCCCGTAGCAATATCACCACTAAGCACGAATGTTGAATTATAGCTGTTGGATCTCTTATCAATAAAAATAAAATGTGAAGATTTATTGTGTGGTCCGTTTTTTTGCTCTCAAGTATAATAAACTTTAGCTGAGGGATGTCAATGGAGTCGATTTCCTACCACAGACTTTAAATTAAATTTAAAGTTTGTCTTCATCTATTTACAATTAGGAGATTCTTTGTCTGTGGTTTTGTAGAAGAAATCGCTATCGGTGTTAAAACTCGCCTTTGTAAACTTTTAATATTTATATTAAATATTTATTTGTACTTGGATTTAATAATCATAATAACATGTAAAGATGGTATTCTATACCTGTCGACCTGTTTGGTGTAGTGGTTAGAAACTCTGACCACTGTACCAAAAGTTCGCGGGTTCGAATCCCGCAAGGGGCATATGTTTGTATGATGAATACGGACACGTGTGGAATTATGGATGTTTTCATTGTCCACCGCGCCACAGCGGCGAGTCCCAGCGCTGGGCTAACACGCACAAGATGCCATTCGTGCTAGCACGAACACGATCTAGTAGAGAGGCGCTACGCTTTCTCATAATTGAAAAAAAAAACAATCCGTATGCGCCTCAGCTAACATGTTAGACGCTTAAGCGTCTAACATGTTAGCTTGAAGACGTGTCCTTAATCAATGCATGTTACCGGTGTAGACTTCTGACACTGAATTGTGGTCTCTCACTATGGGCCCCATAAGAAGGCTCTATCTAGGTCACGCAACTAACTATGGAGAGGGCAATCCTCGGCGTTACGCTACGTGATCAAAGTCAAAGCAAAAAAATGCTTTATTTTGTATGTACACAGAATACACTTTAAATAGTCAATTTTACATTTTATAAGCTACTGCTTGCTCAAAATGCAGTTTTCCCCTGAGAAGAACAAGCAAGAAACTCGAAGGGTTGCTCTTTTAAAATCAGGCTTTGATTTTACATAAAGGTTTTTATATTACAAAAAGGTTTGTATATTTCATTATTAATTGTGAAATAGCCTGGCATGCGAACGATCTGATTATGTCCAGGGATGATTATCATCTAAATAGTCTGATATTTTATAATATGCTTTGTTAATAAGTTTCTGTTTTATAGTGTCTTTAAATTTATCGAGAGGAAGATTTTGTATATCAACTGGAACCTTATTGAAAAAGCGTATACATAACCCTTTGAATGAATTACTGGCTTTGCAGAGGCGACTTATGTGACTTGCAGGTCTATCTTTATTTCTTCAAATTGGAGGTGACGGGTTCGATCCCCAGCGGGGTACATGTTTATACTCTGGTTGGTGGGAGGGGATCAAATTATGAATAAAGAAATCCGTAGAAGTAGGAAAGTCACCGACATAGCGTCGTAGCCCAGCGGATTGGTAAATTAAAGTGGCTGTGGGCAGGGCACATAGCTCGAAGAACTGATGGCCGATAAGGAAAACACGCAACTGCAAGCGCAGTGTACGACTTCCACGAAGGAGGTGACGAAGCAACTATATAACTAAAATAATACATCAATAAAAACCTCACATAATTAAAACAATGAGTAATGAATAACTAAACCACATTAATGATGTATCATGTCACAGACATCATAAACACTCGTACCGGCCATGTGCGGGAAGGACCCCGCGCGGTTTGGTTCTCCATTTAAAAATGCTTGCGTTTGCAGTTGATTTATGTCATTTGTGAAGAGATTTAAGAGGATTTAATCCATCCAGTGGCGCCCTCATTGGATAAATTAAGATTTTTTTATGCACTACGGGATAGCACTTGACATCAATCACACCTCATGTTAAATGAAGATGGGGCCGAAGATGGAAGAGTACTGACCCGGAAATCCAAATATTTGGGGAACTGGCTATGTTATCTCTGACAACCGGAACACAACAATGGTAGACTAATCTAGCAGTATTTACATCCGATATTTGTCTAATTTTTTTGACTGCATACGCTGCAGAGCTGAGCTTCTTTGTCAATTTATAGATATGAGGACACCATTGTAATTTAGCGTCGAGAGTAAAGCCCAAAAATACAGTGGAATCAACTAGGTCAAGAGTTACATTTTTTATCATTATATTTGTGGGCACCTCCCTGACATTAGGAAGTACAAATTTAACACATTTAGTTTTTTCTCATTAAGTAACAAATTATTTGCCGTAAACCATTCTACTATTTGAGAAATACCGTTGTTCACATCGTCATAAATTAATTGTAGTCTATTTACTTTAAACAATATAGAGGTATCGTTAGCAAACAATACTATTTCATGTTTATCCTTTACAAAGTTTGGCAAGTCATTTATGTAAACCAAAAACAAAAATGGTCCGAGAATGGAGCCTTGTCGGACGCCCATACAGACTGTCGACCCTTACGATGTATTGCCACTGATATCAACCCTCTGAACTCGGTTACTCAAATAAGAATTCAGAAGATCGAGAGCACGGCCGGTTACACCATAATGACGTAATTTCCTGATTAAGGTGTCACGATGAACGCAATCAAAGGCCTTGGACAAGTCGCAAGATACTCCTATTGCATCCTGCACATCTTTCCAAGCTTCAAAAATATATTGCAAGAGCTCGACACCTGCATCGGTTGTCGAGCGGCCCCTAGTAAAACCGAATTGCTTATATGACATTAGATTGTTACTGTAAAAATAAGTCGATAACTAATTTAATATAATTTATTCAAAGATTTTGCTTAGAGTCGGTAGTTTTGAAATAGATCTAAAATTAGAGGCGTCTGATGTACTACCGGTTTTAAATAAATGTATGACTTTACTGTGCTTCATCAGATCAGGAAATATGCCATTGTCAGTACATTTATTAAAGATACAAGCTAAGTGTTAATTACGGCACTAATAATTTTTACGGATATACCGTGAAGGTCGGCAGTTTTTTTTTGTCTAACGATCGAAATGCTTTTGAGATATCTATAGAACTTACATGATTAAATTTAAAATAGGAGTCACAAATCTCCACATTTTGTTTAAGTAGCGATTCAGCGAGTGTGGGATATGAATTCAGAGATTTTGTAGTCGATATTGGTATATTAATAAATAATTTTTCAAAAGCTTCTGCAATTTCTATTTATGTAGTTAGAATTCGATCATTTATTTTTAGTCGCGTATCAGTGTTACGAGCTTTAATTTTGCCAGTTTCGCTATTTATAACTTTCCAAGTTGTCTATACTTCGTCCGCGCTATTCTTTATTTTATAATTTATAAAATTTGCTTTTGCTGTGGCACAAGCTCGCTTGAATATTTTCGAGTATTGCCTAACACATTCAATAAAACTTTCGCTCTTATTATTTATGTCCTTTCATCATAAAGCTCATATAACTTTTGCCTACTTTTATGAATTCCCACCGTCGCCCAATCACTAAAAACGAGGGAATTGTTGAGTTTAAAAGATTTTGCTAAGAAAACTTTATTACTTTCAGTTTTTAACATGTCAAAAACTGATTTATATAATACATTAGGATCGTCACAGTACGGTAGATAATCTAGTTTCGCAGTCACTTTACTCTTATATTGATCGAGTAGTCACTCAGTTATAGGCACGTATGATATATCTCTTTTCAGTGTTTTATTAATTGCTATGTTAAATCTTCTGGATTGAACCTAACCCCTAACAAACACCTAACACCCATCGTTTTTCGTCGGGTGTTAATAATCATGTGGCCTTGTTTTTCCCCATCATATCACGCCTTATATATCACGGTTAGACGATTAAAACAATGACATACTAAAAGATATTTACACATATTGCTTTGTTATGTTCTGTAAATCACCGTAACTGCTTTAACCCTCCGCATTCAACGTAGGGTATGACAGACCTTAGTTTATAAAAATTAGAAGTAACTGAAACTAATAATAGATGAACCGAAGAATTGCCAAATTTAAGTGACCGACGGCCGTTGGGACGGAAAGGTCCACCTCTGTCTTATCGATACTCTTTGGCTTTATACTTTTTTCGAATTCGATTCCAAATTCCGAATTCTAAATTGTTTTCTAAAATAGTGGGGAGTCGTTTTCTGGGACTGCCACAACGGGGACTTGTTTCCCAATCTGTTCTTTTCTTTTCCGATTTTGAAACTGTATTTATTTCAGTAATTCATTTATATAAATTGTTATACGTGTGAGTGTCAAATAAAACGTTTACTACTTACTTTCACTAACGTTTATTCACCGTCATCACCTGTGCAGTACAAGTCTGCTGGACCAATAAGTGCGGATCTCACGGCCCTGATTTACCTCTTACGGCGCCCAACTCCATTACTACTATATCAGTCGAAAACCCAAAGTGTAACCCTACCACCCATCGCAGGTTCTCGAGTGGTGGCCACGCAGGCCCCCCACGAGATGGATCGACGATTTGGTAAAGATAGCGGGATGCCGCTGGATGCGGGCAGCGAAGGACCGATCGTTGTGGAGATCCTAGGGGGAGGCCTTTGTCCAGCTGTGGACGTCTTTCAGCTGATATGATGATCCAAACCTTGGAGCTTAGAAGCTGCATATTCATCATCATCATATTAGCCACAGGACGTTGACTGCTGACCATAGACCTCACCCGAGCATCGCCCTCTCCATAGCTCGTTGCGTGACTTTCAACGTTTTTATTAGGCCCATAGTGAGTAACCACGTTTCAGTGCCATACGTCATCACTGGTAACACACGTTCATTAAAGACTTTCATCTTCATGTTGTGTGTTACCAGGGCCAGGTTCCGTTGGGGGTGGAACCCCTTTTCGCAGAGACATCTAAATAAGTTCGTTATTTTTGCAGAATTATTTATGGACTTGTGTATTGTGCACTATATGCACAGTTTTTTGGGATATAAATTACAGTCATAAGGTAAAGCATTCTCAGCGTATGAGAATGAGGATTCCGTCAATATGTGACTGCTGCTTACTTATAATATTGAATAACTCTTAATCTACATTGGCATTAATTTATTTCTTTGGACACTATTTGGCATTATTACACAGTGTTCCGACATTGTTAAAATAGCTGAATTCCACTTAGTGAACTCTAGTACCATGTAAGTTTTTCAACGGGGTCTGTCAAATCCCATCTTGTACGGAATATGAAAAATAATCACCTTGCAGGCGGAGGGTTAAATAAAGAATTGTTTATTCCAAGCGTAACGGTCAAAATTAGACAGTGAGTAAAAGAGAAACCTCTGCCTCACGTCGTGATGGTAGAACGTATTTTTACCTACTGAGTTTATAAATAAAGTTTGAGATACATAAATATATTACAGCGAGGTGTCCATTAAAATTGGTAGTTCGGATTTTATTCGTCGCGCGTTGTGATTAAATTAATTTGGAAAAGGATGCAATATAAAAAAGTTACCCATGTCTTGTTCGACTTGGATGGTTTACTTTTGGGCAAGTATTGTCATTTCTTTAACTAAGCTTCCTAAATTATAGGATTTCCTATTAACCACTTATGAGCTTTTAACAAAAGTAAGCGATGTTAACAATGGATTTTTTTTGTACAACCTTTCTCCAAATCATGATTGAAATCAGGATTGACATATCTACAAGAGACTGACATAATATGCTACTAAACTCAATACTTTTCAATTTTCTAATCTTTTAGATTCCGAGGAATTGTACACAGAAATTTACACAAACGTATGCGCATCGTTCGGAAAAACATTCACATGGGAAATCAAGGCAAGCTTCCTGGGTTTCCAAGGTCATGAATGCGCAGACAAAACAATAAAGGCACTAAACCTTTCAGTGTCTAGAGAAGAATTCATGAATAGATGTACTGAGGAAGGAAACGCGCTATTTCCCAATGTAGAGCTCTTGCCAGGTAATACCATGATAACTCATCAATATGCCCACGCCTCTTTTCCGTTAGGGTAGGCAGAGACTATTGATTTCCATTTGCAATGATCCTCAATACCACTTTTGCTTCTTTCACTCTCATTAGATGCTTCATACACGCTCATCGGTTAATGGTTGACCGCACCTGACCCTTTCGTTCCCTACATCAGCGTGGGCACCAACACGCCATTGTGGATCGCTACTCTTGCCTTGCTTGACAATGACTGACTGCCCACTCATCAATAGTCTGTATATATCCTTGCAGCAGGCGCAGTTGCATTGGCTATTCTTTTTCCTTGGATTAGTAACTTTTTTATACGAGTGACACTGCGTATCAGAGGCCACGATAGATATTCGGTTAAGGATATTTTGGTTGGTGGTATAAGTGCTTCTAGAACTGATTGTCAAGTGATCACTAGTCTGACACAAATCTACCAATCCGCACTGGGCCCTCGTGGTGGATTGTACTCTCTCTTAGTGAGAGGGGACTGTGCACCAGCAGTGGAAACGTTTAGATAAGGAAGGAAGAAGGAAGGAATTTAGGAAATCCATATAAATCTCTGATGAAGCAATTTGCGTCGTTTTCCATGGGAGCATTGGTCCTGATCGCAACGATGGGATGGCCATCGCAGATTCTTTGGAAACTGCGCACCCATTACGCTGCTGGCTAATACTGGTTCATTTAATGCTTTTCGATTCCCATGCAGGCCTTATACTAATAAGAATTTAAATTCAATTTAATTACTTATGTGCATTTATTCGACGGCTCTTAAATGGTGAAGGAAAACATTGTAAGGATCCGGCATGCCTGAGAAATAAAAATTCAAGGGCATGTGAAGTCCCCAACCCGCATTGGGTCAGCGTGGTAGACTATGGGCCATCCTCACTCATTATACGAGAGAAGATCTATATCCCTGCAGTGGGATTTTAATGGGCTGATGATAATAATGATGAATGATTGCATCCAACTGAACTTGTTAACTGTAATGAAATAAACATTATGGAAATTGTATTACGATAGAGTGCATAATAATAATCATCCTTGTTTTTACTTTCTGCTAGGTGCAAAGAAATTAGTGGGGCATCTGTACAACAAAGGTATACCAATTGCACTGGCCACCAGCTCCTGTCAAGAGAGTGTAAACCTTAAGATGCAGAAACATAAGGAGTTTCTTGGAATGTTCCATCACCTCACTATGGGTACATCTGATCCAGAAGTGGTAAAAGGCAAACCAGATCCTGCTATATTTCTGGTTTGTGCTTCAAGATTTCCTGACAAACCAAAATCAGAGAATGTATGTTAATTCCTAATACAATATCACTCGTTTATCGATAATATCAGCAGCAATAGTATCTGAATCACCTCCACTGGATGGATAGCATAATTATGTAGATCTTTCTCAAAGTGAGAATTGCTTCTTGCTAATGGGACGATTAAAAAGCAATGGCCGTCTAGTTCCCGACAGAGTGGAATGGGACCAATCCGTCTCTTCCCGTGGGTGACGTAAAAGGCGACTAAGGAATCGTGAGCATAACAGCTTAGACCAGTGATGAGCAGCAATGTCCTTGATGTGGAGCAAGCAGAAACCCTCCCATTGAAGGTGATGCTCTCCCAATAGTGTGCGACAACAACCTTACGTCGTCATTAGGAATGAAGCAGGCCTACTTTCACTAAGAAAGGGAACGTGTGTAGGTGGTAGAAGTCAGGTTTTCATGCTATTCCTATGCCACCATGTTGGTATAACTATTGCCTTCAATTGAAAACTGACACCGGTTGTTTAACGAACACTCTGAAGCAAGGGAAATTTTAGTATGATAAGACTACTTTGGGGTTACCCATTCAAGGACTGGCCGTGCCGGATGGACATTAACTTCCCAAAATGAAGAAGAAAGAGGGGGTCATTTAAAATGTATTAAACTTTTGCAGTGCCTGGTATTTGAAGATGCAGCAAATGGCCTCAAAGCTGCCCTAGCCGCTAACATGCAGTGTGTTGTGGTACCAGATTCACGCATAGATCGCAGTGAATTCAGAGGTGCAACCATGATTCTTAAATCTCTGAACGATTTTAAACCAGAGCTCTTTGGTCTACCGCCATACGATTTATAAATAGCTAATAAATTTGGCACAGTTTTCAATGTGAAAGTGTCGTTGCGTTTCTTTATTTATGTTTTATGCAGATGTGCCAATGTCATGACTTTTATACATGAACTAGTTTTCCGTGTGATTTGCGACAGAGCTGCCCTTGAGATTGTTATCGCCTTAAGAAGTAAATAACAATATTTGATATTTATAAAACTCATTAAATTTGACATTTTTGATAATAGACATATTATGACAATTGTCATTTTTGACACTGTGGCCACTGTTGACATTATTGACATTTTTAACATGATTGACATCTTCGATATCATTGACATCTTCGGCATCATTGATATCCTCGACATCTTCGACATTTTTGACATTTCACATATTATATTTCAATGAGGAGACCGACGCGGAATTAGAAATGTTTAGAAAATAGATTTTGTGATAGATTTAAAATTAATAAAAGTGACAATGATATTCTTTTTTATTTCAAAATTACTCATCGTTTTATATAGTACTTCACACAATATTATCTAAGTCGCAACTAAAAATAAACTACCTATTTATTTTATTTGGCTGAGTGGCACGCCTTGGGAGAGGCCTATGTCCAGCAGTGGACTGCCGCAGGCTGGTAATGATGATGATTTATTTTATTTATTTATTTATTTGGAAGACCAACAGCATTTGTAATAACTTAGACATGTATGTAACAACAGTAAGCCAATTACAGGTCCTCACTGATAACAACATGCCAATGCCAATGCCAATGCCAATAACTTCTATTTCACTTACCAAATATGCCCTATTTTTTTCCTTAGGGTAAAAAAACTCAGCCGGTATAGTAAGTACTACATTTTTGGAAGTTGGATGGAGTATGGGCTACCTATAGGAGGCCTGTGTTCAGCAGTGGACGTCGTGTAGCTGATACGATGATGATGATGGATGAACTAGTTCGAAGTTGGATGATAATGATTATCTATTGTACCTATTTCTCATTATTAGCATATGTTCGTGTGTAACAAAACGATATTTTACAGTTGCTCAAATTTGAATTCGTTTGCATAAAACTTAGTAAACAATATTGTTGTTTTAAATTATTGTGTCATACTGAATATTAGCAATTTTACGGTTATAATAGTAGATTGTTAACCAAGGGCTGTATGACATCAATTGCATACGAGGTCTTTAATTAGCCCGAGTATGCAATTGATGCTTAGGAGTGGTTCAAATGTTAAAATCTGTACGTAAGTAAAATTTGTGGGTATACATACCTGTATATAGAGTTTATATATTATTTGCCTGTATACATACTTACCTGAAATTCTAATTATAAAAACTGTTTTTTTTTTCTACTACTGTAAATGTTTTTGGTTTCTCTGTAAACATTATGATGCTACTTTGGGGACAATGGTGCTGTATGTACAATTAGTAAAATTATTGTTATTCCTTAAAATTAAGCTACTGTACAATTGTTTATTGTCCTAAATAAATAAAATAAAATAAAAAAATAAAATACACCCGAGATAAACACTCTGCTTTACATAATCGATTGTGAGGTAAGTAAAAACAAGAAAGCAGGTTTCTATGAACATTTATTAAAGAGAAACATGTGTATTTAATTAAAATTAATAGTAAAATTAGAACAATTTGTAAAAGATATGGTCAAGTTCTTTTTAGGAATATTTACAGTTTGAGTATGAGTTTGTGATGATAAGACTTAAGTTTGAGTGACTTTTCTAAAACTGTTTTTGCTTGTTCTTTTATAAAATCGGGGGTTAGATCCATGTCTTCGTCACTTGACATTTTTCAAAACTTTTGAGAAAGAACTCCAAAACACGAAAAATTAACTTTCGCGCGTAGGTAGTCGACTGCCTTTTTTACTCTTCACGATTTTATGGCACGCAAGCGCGTCAAATCGTGCTGGCCAGTTTGATTTTTAAATCGATTTCAACTAACATACGATGTGACTGCAAAACAAATAGTTCGATATTTAAAATAAAATCTTCATAAATTCTAATATAAATTGTCTCGATTCCGATTCGAGTAAATAATCGATACCGAGAAAAAAAAAATAACTTTTTAAAAATATTCTTCTTGCAGTATGAGTATGACAGTTCTTTTTTCAAATTCCAAAACCTATGCTGTAATGTTAACATTACATGGTAGGTTTTGAAACCTATGCTGTAATGATATCTATACACCCCGGCATTCAGGGAAGTAAGTGACTACTTACAGAGCAAGAGATATGTAAAATAATATATTTCATACATACTTTTTTTTTATTCACAACTCTCTCACACCTAGCTGCAGTTGGATGGGCTTCGAGTTTCGATCCTGGAGACGGACTGACACGCCACCGCTTTCATACAAACACTTCAATACCTCGATGTATCGATAATCTATTTGGCACCTCTGGAGGGACTGAAGGATAGCCCAGGTCTCAATTGTTTCAAGGGTTTTTCGTAGTCCACGAACGCTAAGCATAGTGGCTGATTATACTCTTACTACCATGCATTGGGGAATTTTTTTTTTATCCACAACGGGTTAGCACTTGACCTCAATCACACCTAATGTTAAGTGAAGATGAAGTCGAAGCGGACTGATCTGGAAACTCGACAATTTGGGGGACTGGCTATCTTATCTCTGACAACCGGAACACAACAATCTATTATCATTGCTGCTTGGCGGTAGATTTATATAAAATAGTGGTAGCCAGCCAGGCGGTCATTTAAAATACCCTACTAGCCCAGGGAAAATACGGTAAAAAATTAGCTTAGCTAGACATAATTCAGAAACTTAGATATAGCTAAGCTTGTTATAGTTATGCATGTGTTTTAGTTGAAAATGTCATCGAGCTGCATTGCTTAAGAGATAAAAATGAGAACTAATATTTTGTAATGATAATTTCCTTAAATGTTTTGAATTTAAAGAGATACCCCTCAATTGAGAATTTTTTTTCAAAACACATTTTTTGATTTTGGCTTATTTAGTTACTTACTTAGTAATTGCGTTTCTTATAATGCTTAATTTTTATCAATTGTTTCTACATTTACAACACTTTATTAAAAGTTTTAAGAAAATCGCGGTTATTCGTTTTTCCGATGTCAAACCCTTTTTCCTGGGCTTAACCGAGTATTTAAACATGTACCCCGCTGGGGATCAAACCCGCGACCTCCGAATCGTAAACCCAATGTTGTTTACATTGAGCCACGGAGGCGGTTAAAACTTATCTAACTATCGTAGGTATAATGTTTAAGTTACGGTAGAACATACCCTGGATTAAATCATAGCATACTTTTCATCCCGATAAAGTGAGTAGTTGCCGCGGGATATGCGGAAATCTAGTGGCTAATAATTATGTATGGAATCGGTTCAATCGGCCACTATTTATACATCTCTGTATTAGACGTCTTTTGGGGATAGGTGGTCTGTGGAATTGACCAAGCTTCATAGCCAAACTGTACAATCCGCCACGTTATCGTAAATCTAACTTTACTTATAGTTGTAATAATTTATTCACCTGTACCAAAAACAGCACTAACCAATAGATGGTAGGGGTTACGTAGGTGTACGATCGATACGAGTGTTTTAATGAAGTAATTTGTATTCGCGGAATTCGTTGCGGATTCCCAACCAAAGAGCAAAAGCAAGCAGTGCTTCGACTAGACTAGAGTTCTCCTATCCCAATCAATCAATAGATTCCTAAGTGACTGTCTTTCTTTTATGATTAACTGGATACGCATTTGACCACAATCTCACCTGATGGAAAGTGAAGATGTAGTCGAAGATGAAGCACTCGGCAGCAAACAATCTCAGTAAACTACGACAGACCATAGACATCCACTTGCTACGATCCTGACACACCTCTTTTGTTCTTTTCACTCTCATAAGGTTGTTCATACATGCTCGTCGGTTTAGGGTACTCTTGACTTGGCCTTTTTTAAGATGTCCCCGATTTGAAGATGGTACGTTCGCCGTGGTCTTCCCCTACCAACACTACCCTCCACATTTGCATCGTATATCTCTTTCGTTAGTCTTCTTTATTCATCCTCTCCACATGTCCAAACCATCTCAGCATACCTTTTTCAATCTTTGTCACTACGTCTTCTTTCAAACTGCTTAACTCCCTAATTACACTATTGCTGATTGTATCTTCCAAAGTCGCCTAGTTCATACTTCTCAATGATATCATTTCTACTGCATTAGTTTCATTTCATTTTTATGGCAGAACCATACCCAGCATTCACACAAGCACCCCGCCATGAATAGCCAGACGAGCCTTTTTGGACACATTCTGGCTTCTCATAAAGGCATGCAGAGCTCCATTCACCTGATTTCCGGCAATCACTCTTCTTTCGATGCCCTCGTCACACTTTCCATTCCTTGTGTATACCAAATACACAACCTCACGCACCTGCTCCACTTTTACTCAAAATACTGCAATCCAATCCATTTTGTCACCAGAGATCTCATATAAGCGCGACGACAAATCTTTTAAAAATCGTCGCGCGTTAAAGTCTCCACACCAAAGGGCACAAATACGTAACCTGTAGGTACCCAGAGTTGAGTTATACCCCAGAACATTCACATGTAACGAGGTGTACAACCTCTTCTAAATTCTGTCTTCTTTTCGGTAATCTCTTTATCGTTTTCTTTTTTGGAACACTATTCAAAATTCTGAATTCTAAATTATTTTCAAAATGTAGTCGAGTCTTGACGCAACTTGCGAACTGAGACTGTTCTTCCCGTTCTTTCTTTTATTCCTTTTAATTATTACATCATTTATAAATTTACAAGTGCCTATACCTTCTTCCTGTCCTTCAATTTCTTCACCGTTCATACCGGCTGCAGTCCTGGTAGGGGCCTGAAATCTACGACCCTGAACCTCATTCTGTTCTCTACGGCGCCCAATTCCTAAGTAATACCACCAGCACCAGAGCGCTCGCAGAACCGCGACACACATAAATTCAATTTCTAGGAAATGGCTTGGATTGACCCTTATGCTGTTATTGGTGGAAAGTCGCCTTTTACAACATCCACGGGAAGAGATGGGCTGGTCGAAACCACACTGCACTTTTTAGTAGTTGCCTTACTGCTTGTTGCTAACTGTGACCTGAGTGAGGTGAACGGTGAACCCTCCCGTCTGCGATTGAACCTCTATTGCGGTCGAGAGGGAAATAGATTTACGTGGTTTTATTTAGGATTAATTTATAATTTATGTGTTTAATTAAAAATAGTGCTTTGTGGTAGAGCTTATATATTTACACACTGCTAGGACTTATAACAAAATCTGCCCAAAATACTAATTTGAAATTTAATATTATCGGTTATAATATATTTTATATATTTACAAATATTACATACAAGTCTTTGCCTCCCACCAAGGTAGAAACCGGTATCTTAGGAATTAGCATTTTCTTTTTTTCTTTTTTTATGCACAACGATTGGTACTTGACCTCAATCACACCTGTTGTTAAGTGAAGGTGGGGTCGAAAGTGGAAGCGTACTGACCCGGAAAGCCCAACTCATTTGTATGACTGGCTATCTTATCTCTGACAACCAGAACACAACAATGCTATTAACATTGCTGTTTGGCGGCAGAATTAGATAAGATGGTGGTAGCTAGCCAGGCGGACATTTAAAATGCCCTACCACCAACCAAACCGAGTACTAAATATGTACCCCCCTAGGGATCGAACCCGCGACCTCCAAATCGTAAACCAAATGTTGTTTACATTGAGCCACGGAGGTGGTTAAGATATGTCTACATCATATAGGCTTTCCCGATTTACAAAGCGACCGATTGGGAGCGGCGTGTGCCCAGCGACCTCCAGCGTCCTTCACTAACTCGTCCGTCCACCTTGTAGATTGTCTCAAGCTACAAATTATCTAGGCTATTGTGAACATTTTATGCAATTCAATACTCACGTAATGAATATATCATGACTCAGCAAAAATATCTTGTGGATATTATTTCCGTTATTTGATGCAAAATACCCTAAACTTTACAATTTGAACAGAAACGTTAAAAGTCAAAAGTCAAAAATGCTTTATTTTTTAGGTACATAGAGTACACTTAAAATAGTCAATTTTACATTTTTTAAGCTACTGCTTGTTCAAAATGCAATTTTCCCCTGAGAAGAACAAGCAAGAAACTCGAACGGTTGCTCTTTTAAAATCAGGCTTTAATTTTACATAAAGGTTTTTATATTTCCCTATTAATTGTGAAATATCCTGGCATGCGAACAATCTGATCATGTCCAGGGATGATTATCATCTAAATAGTCTGATATTTTATAATATGCTTTGTTAATAAGTTTCTGTTTTATAGTATCTTTAAATTTATTGAGAGGAAGATTATGTATTTTTTAATTTTTTTTTATGATTGATTGGATTCGCGTTTGACCACAATCTCACCTGATGGAAAGTGACGATGTGGTCGAAGATGAAGCACGCGATCCCAGTAAATGCCTATTCACTCTGCTCTTGAAGATCCCAGGGTTGTAGGATTCAGGAAAGACTGACGCCGGAAGGGAGTTCCATGCCTTGGCTGTTCGGATGATGAATGAAGAATCGAACTTCTTAGTGCGAATATTCGGTATCTAAATATATATAACTCAAAGGTGACTGACATAGTGATCTATCAACGCCCAGCCCAAACCACTGGACGGATCGGGCTGAAATTTAGCATGCAGGTAGATGTTATGACGTAGGCATCCGCTAAGAAAGGATTTTGATAAATTCTACCCCCAAGGGGATAAAATAGGGGATGAAAGTTTGTTGTTTGTATTTTGATAAAATCTCCACGCGGACGAAGTCGCGGGAGGAAAGCTGGTATAAGATAAGATATATTAAAAAGGTGAACTGAAAAAGGTAGCTGAAGAAGGCTTATGTCAAACAGTGAGCGAATAAAGATCTACGATGATAATGAATAGGAACCACTTGAACACACCAGTGTATAAAGTCAGGCTGATAATAACAGACGGGACTGTGGTTCATCATCTTTCACCAGAACCTTTACTTTACCAAGGCCAAGAATATCTGGTGCAAGTAGCTGGCACGTATATTGCCGGCACAAAACCGCTGACAGTATCAATAAATCATGTAGTCTTTCGAATATAAAGTAATATACCGCGAGCGCCGCACCGAAAGGTAAGGTTTAGGGCACAATGGGAGTAAAAATTGGGTGTCTATTCCAATTCTACATTATGAAGCGAATTTTCAGTAGTAGACCACATTAGATAGATGATAGATAAATGCTTATTGGTTTCTCCAGCCATGCATATAATTATTTTATTTATTTAATTATTTTAGGGATAACAACACTTTAATAATATTATATTATGATACTTGAAACTATACTGGTTAGCCAATAACATTTATCCACAGAATTCAACTGTAATATGGAAAATTTTTAGATTGAATTCTTCTATGGTTCTTAGTGGAAAGTTGTTCGTAATCAGGACATGAGTCGCCAGTAAACAGGAATTACATTAATTAAATTTCACTCTGTATACCGAAGTCAGAAAACTATCACAGCTAAGTAGGTTTTAAAAGTTAATGATTAATAGTCGAAAAACATATTAAATGTACTTCTTCTTCTTATTTAAGATCTTGTCGGTGGAGTAACCGCATTCAAACATCAAACTTCAAACCGCCTCCGTGGTTCAATGTAAACAACATTAGGTTTACGATTTGGAGGTCGCGGGTTCGATCCCCAGCGGGGTACATGTTTAAGTACTCGGTTTGGTTGGTGGTAGGGCATTTTAAAATGTCCGCCTGGCTAGCTACCACCATCTTATCTAAATCTGCCGCCAAGCAGCAATGTTAATAGCATTGTTGTGTTCCGGTTGTCAGAGATAAGATAGCCAGTCCCCCAAATGTGTTGGGGTTTCCGGGTCAGTACGCTTCCACCTTCGACCTCATCTTCACTTAACATCACGTGTGATTGAGGTCAAGTACGAACCGGTCGTGCATAAAAAAAAAAAAAAAAACACTTTCTCTTTTCTGCCCTCTCTTTCACATCTTTATACAACACGACATATACTCCTTTATCTGGCTGATGTAGTCTTTCCTTGGTTTACCCCTTCCTTCTATAAAATGTACTATCCGGTAATAATTATTTATCAAAAACATAAAGCCTCCTAATTCCGCACATTGTGATGGGCACGTACGGAACCCTACGTATGGCCCGACATACACTTGACCGGTATTTTAATTAGCTGGTTATATTCACACTAGCTCTCTGATAAAATGGTTGTTTATTCCATACATGTTAACATTAAGCGTCAAAACAGACCACCCACATTTAAAGACCTTGTTTACTTTATTTTAATTAAAATCTGACCTTACCCATTTTGTGATACTAAATGATTAGCGACATAATGACTGATAAACTCTATAGTGTAGTATCGATGACTTTTAGAGTGGGTTTTTCTTAATATATAATATGACAAGAACATTGTATACAAGTATTAAGTAAGAGGGATGACGGCAAAAGGCCGGACGGTATGACACCCGTGCCTTGGAAACTGGGACGATCTTTGGTATGGGATGCAACCTGCGTCGATACCCTTGCTCCTTCCCATCTTCCAAGTACAAGCTGTACAGCTGGTTCCGCTGCCGCCTCGGCAGAAAGCGTTAAACGGCGGAAATATGCCGATCTCAGTGGAGATCACCTATTTGCGCCGTTTGGTGTAGAAACGCTTGGGCCGTGGGGACCGGGTGCTCACACTCTTTTTAGGGAGTTATCTGTGCGTTTGGTTGATGCATCCCACGATCGGAGAGCTGGCCAATACTTTGGTCAGAGAATCAGCCTCGCTATACAGCGAGGCAATGCGGCCAGCCTTCTGGGTACCTTTCCACCAACCAGAGACTTGGGGCTAGTTTTTTGTGTTTTTTTTTTTTTATAATAAATTGTCTTATATTATAATAAGTTGTTTATAAATATTGTACATATATATGTTAATAAAATAAAATTGCCAATATAATTAAGTAAGATAACTAGGAAATTTAGAATACTTTCGAGAACATTGAAACATCGCACTACAGGGATATAGGCCTTCTCTAATACTTGAGGATAGTCTACCACACTGGCCCAATGCGGGTTGGGGACTGCACATGCAGGCATGCAGGTTTAATCACGTTGTTTTCCTCCGCCGTTTAAGAGCAGTCGGATAAATGCACATAAGTAATTAAATTACATTTAAAAACTCATTGGTACATGGCCAGCCTGGGAATCGAAGCCGGACCTCCTAAATTGGGAGACCTACCACCTACATCATCATCATATCAGCCGAAAGACGTCCACTGCTGGACAAATGCCTCGCCCCAAGGGATCTCCACAACGATATGTCCTGCGCTGCCCGTATCCAGCGGTTTCCCGCGATCTTTACCAAATCGTCGGTCCACCTCATGGGGGGCCTGCCCACGCTGCGTCTTCTGGTGCGTGGTCGCCCCAACGGCCGTCGGTCACCAGTCGAAAATTGTTGGCCTTCCATACTAAAGCTGGTTTTAGAATGGTTTACTTGGCTGGAGCCGACCATACCAACTACGCCCAAAACGCAGTCATAGTCATCGTTAATTCATAATTTTCATTACACGACCGTCGAATAAAATGTAAAATATTTCACATCAATATAAAATTAGGCAATGTCGATAGATACCTAAAAATAATAACAAAAAAGAGTGTAACTCGAGAATCTTTCTGCTCGGACGGCCGTCGGTCCTACGAGCAATGTGCCCCGCCCGCTGCCACTTAAGTTTGGTAATTCTTCGGGCTATATCGGTCACCTTGGTTCTCCTGCGGATCTCCTCATTTCTGATTCGATCCCGCAGGGAGATTCTGAGCATAGCTCTCTCCATTGCACTTAGTGAGCGACCACATTTCAGGTCCATATGTCATCACTGGAAACACACACTGATTAAAGACTTTCGTCTTGAGATATTGAGGTATTTGGGACGAAAAGATGTTATGTAACTTCCCAATCGCTGCCCAGCCAAGTTGGCTTCGACGATTGACCTCCTTTTCGAAGTTGGATTTACCTAGCTGGACTGTTTGTCCCAGCTATACTTACTCGTCGACAACTTCGAGGGTAGTGTTTCCACATGGACTTTGTCTTGTCCATATTCATTTTAAGAGCCACTCCTAGGGAGACTTTAATGAGATCATCGAGCATTTTGCCGAGGTCCTCTGGGGTCTCAGCCATGATTACGATATCGTCGGCAACTCAAAGGTTTGTGATGTACTCGCCGTTGCTGTTGATGCGGGGCCCTTTCCAGCCCAGAAGCATGAAGGCATCTTCCAATGAAGCGGTAAATAGTTTCGGGGATATGACATCCCCCTGTCTCACACCTCGCTGCAGTTGGACGGGCTTCGAGTTTCGATCCTGGAGACGGACTGACATGGTGGCGCTTTCATACAAACACTTCAATACCTCGATGTACCGATAATCTATTTGGTACCTCTGGAGGGACTGCAGCATAGCCCAGGTCCGAATCAAAGGCTTTTTCGTAGTCCACGAACGCTAAGCATAGTGGCTGATTATGCCTTACTACCACCTGCATTGGGGAATAATTCCACCTATTGAACTCCATAACTGAATAAATTTGTGTTAATCTGCTGTATTAGGCTTCACATTATTACATGTTAATCAGGAGCAAATAAATCATATTCTATTCCATTTTCGGGGCATTTTAAATGTCCGCCTGACTAGCCACCACCATCTTATCTAAGTCTGTCGCCAATCAATGTTACTAGCATTGTGTGTTCCGGTTATCAGAGATAAGATAGCCAATCCCTCCAACAAAATTGGGTTTCCAGGTTATTACACTTCCACCATCGGCCTCATCTTTTCTATTTAATAACAGAATAGAAAAAATGAGGATAACAGAATGGTTGCGTAGCGTGATATATTTTATAGATAGAAAGAACTGGCAAGAAGGAAGGTAAAAGAGTAAACGATAGCAATAAAAGGAAGAGTAAAAAACATAGTTTTTTTTTTTTTTTTTTTTCAATTTATTCATTATAATATGAAAAAGGTTTAACACAATACTAAAGTCACCACAGAAACCTATTCAAGGTTTATACGCAACACACTGAACCTCATCGCTTACCACTTACTGTCTATTACAAGTTACAGTATCACCAGCACCACCCATGTAGTACTTTTTAAGTGATTGTTTACATTTTTTTATATTTATAAATATATCTGTATGTATTTCCTTGGGAATATCTATTAAAATGTTTTGTAACATGTTAAAATAATATGTAGTGGCCTATTACAATAGAAGCAAATAGTTTTAATAATCTTGGTGTTGGACGACCTCTGACCACTATACCAAACGGTCGCGGGTTCGAATCCCGCTAGGGGCATATGTTTGTATGATGAATACGGACATGTGTACCCGAGTTATGGATGTTTCCATTTATAATATGTATTTATTTACAAAAAAAATGTATTCATGTAGTATATCAACCATCTGGTATCCACAATACAAGCCTATAAGTTGCTTAAAGTGGAACTAGATGTGTGTGTGTGCATGTCCAAGGATATTTATTTATTTATTTATTATTATTTATTAGTCTTCATTTTAACATCAGGTGCTAATCCATTGTGCATTAAAAAAAAGGGAAGAAAAAGTCTAGAGTATGTCTCAATGTACCCCGAGGTTTAGGGTGACTGTCTCACAACGTTATACCATATCGGTATCACAAGAGCGTGGAGCCGTGAAACGAACTCTTCAGAGATTATAATATAGAGTCCAATGATGAAAAACAAGAATGAATTTCGTTATTTTTTTTCGAATTTTATTAATAATGACAAGAATGAAACTCGTATACACGTTCGCTCGGTTTTTATTACGTAACTTGCTTTCCGCACGCGGCATCGCCTGCGTGGAACCACTTTATAGCGGAAATTTGTTTATCCCGCGTGAATTACTCACGGGAAACTACTTTCGGGATACTACTCCCTTCATCGGGATAAAAAATCCTGTGTTTTAATCTGCGGTATATTCTATACCAAAGTTTTTATCCAAATCCGTTTCACCGTGATTGAGCACCAAACAAAACATCCAAACTTTCGCACTTATATATTAGTTAGATTAGATACAGAAATCGAGAACCTTTGTTCCCAGTAGTTCTGTTGGACAGTTCTGTTAGCCGAACTAATGGGAATTTTTGTCTCTCTAGTTTTGTAAATAACTTGAACTTGTTTTTGACCGAACTAATGGGATTTTTTTGTCCCACTAGTTCTAGTGAATAACATGTCGGGGTGCCAAAAACTCCCGTGCTCGCTTCGCTCGCACTCGAATTAGGACTCGACAGAACTACTGGGAATCCCTAGTATCATTTGTTCTGTTGATAGAACTAATGAGACAAAAATTCCCATTAGTTCGGCCAACAGAACTGTCCAACAGAACTACTGGGAACATAAGATCGAGAACACCTTGGATCCCTCGTGTGCAAAATGTTTAATATGCTGGGCTGGGCTGATAAGGAATTTTATATACGTACTGCAGGTCTAGTGAGCAGGGCAAATAGCTCGAAGAACTGATAGCCGGTGGGGCATTAAAGTTCTAGAATGGAGACCACACACTTGGTCTTTTTACTTCACTTTCCTAATATTTATATTATTTTCCTTACGGTAAAAAACTCAACCGGTATAATGCGTCCGAGTCGCAGTTCTGGTGTTCTATTACATAATTTCATCGATATCGTCATCGATTACGTTCGTGATTGGTTGGTCCATCGCTCGCTCGGCAATTTGACGGCTTCTCATTGGTCAACGTAATCGATGACGATCCGATGAAGTTACGTAATCTAAGCGCTGGTCAGCTTAGGCCAAAGACGGGACACACACCTAAATAACCCTTCAAACACAACACCCGTCGTTTTTCGTGTTAAAAACGGATCTACAGAAAGTGCAAAGAAGTTCTGATAATTATTCCAACTCAATCCTCTTATTAATTTGGTACCAAGTTAAATGGAAAGTAAGTAATAACCCAATCAAGTTAAATAAAAGGAAGGGTTTGAAGTGAAATCATTCTAAGCTTAACCAAGTTTGTGCTCGCTCTGATCTGAAAAGAATCCTACTTTATGTGAGTTTTCAATTAATGACTAAAGAATATACATAATTCATAATTGAAAATCATTGAACCGCAAAAATTTGGAAAAATAAATGAATATTTTGTACACTCACTCCAACCATTACACCAATCTAGTCCCAAACTAAACAATGGATACTAGATAGCGGATAAATATACATAAATATAAATAAATAAATAAATATCCTTGGACATACACACAGCGCCATCTAGTTCCACTTTAAGCAACTATAGGCTTGTGTTGTGGATACCAGGTGGTTGATATACTACATAAATACATTGTTTTTGATGTAAATACTTATTATAAATGGAAACATCGATAACTCGGAAACACATGTCTGTATTCATCATACAAACATATGCCCCTAGCGGGATTCGAACCCGCGCCCTTTTGGTATAGCAGCAGAATTTCTAACCACTGGAATTAAAATCCATTTGTAATGATGACACCAAAAACGAATTCAAAGGAGGCGAGCGAAGGAAATAGGCAGCATGACATTAACGTAGATAGACAACCGTTACATAGAAATAGTTTCCATATATATATAACTTACAGTGAAACAGAGGAATTGTTAAATATTATAAGCTAGTTTCATCCCTGTACTTACAGTTCATGTGCATATCCGTAAACTTTATATTATTAATTGTTGATGGATTAGTTAAGCCCTTAAATGTTCATTTAATGTTGCTCTTTTTTCTTTCTTTCACTAATTAATTCTCTTTATTTTTTTATTTTTTGTTACCTTCAAATTGAAACTATACCGAGGCAATAACAACTGGTAAATAAAATCTAGTAATCAGGGTGTCCTCGATACAGGCTTGCCTAGTGAGGAGACCGAAAGAAACACTATAATATAAATATAATATAGATGAATAATGTATTTTAAACCAATGAAATTCCGTTAAAATAATTATTTATCGTGTAATAAATAACGGATTGTTAGTCGGACGCGGTGCGTGATAATTTGCAGGGAGGTTGTGCATTACGGCCGTGGAGGTGTGGATTACAGCCATTATCTGGATTTATGCGACAGGACTCTGGTGTTGGGATAATGTTAATTCTCGATAATCAATGCTAGCTGCAGTAGAGCGAACTGGCTTGATTCCTTATCTGAAGGGGTAATAAGTCAATAAGTCAACATCGACAGCCTTATTGGATAGTACACAGACTCCTCTCACTATAATCCACAATAGAAATGATTTTCAAGTGATAATTTTTATCAATCAATCAAGTACACTTTATTGCACAAAAATTCTACAATGCACTTCATAAATAAAGCTTCAAAATTATCGCTATTAACCTTTAGGCGGACGCTGGCACCGATCGGTGCCAAAAAAACTTTTATACCGACAACACTCGCGGACACCGATCGGTGCCAACGGACACCCGACTTTCAACTCTCAATTGTAATGATTATAGAGTTCCAATTCCTTTGGATTGTGTTTGAACTTGTTCTCTATTAAATTCCGCATCCAATAATGTGCGCCATGTCATGTTAGCTATGATATTTAGTCTGTATTTGCGAAAATATTTTTTTTCTCTTTGGGTGGGAGTGTAGACATAGAATTCCAACTACTGTTTTTTATTAGAACGGGCTTAGAAACCTGCCATCCAATGCCATTCCAATTCTCATAACAATTTATTGAATTACCCGTATTTTTAAGAAAAACATGAAATAAATCTGTACTTTCCGTAAAAATACCAATTATATCGTGGATATAGGTATACCTACATATTACAACTCGTAACATTTTTCTGATTTTTTGTATTATAGCTGTAGTAGTGTTCATTCATTATATCCATAGATAATATATTCTAGTAGCTATTGCTTTTCACAGATTACAAATACACCCAGTAGAAGAGTATCTATAAACGTTTTTAACACCTCAGGTATTTTCGAAAATTTGACAGGCGCGCCGAGATACTTGACCCGCGGAAAAGAAAAAAGGAAAGAGAGGACAGATGCACCACGCAGGCCCAGTGCGGATTAGTGGATTTGTATCGGATTAGCGGCCACATGATTTTAAGCCGACCCTATAGGAGCGTAGGTGGTTCAACGGTTTTTTTTTTTATATGAGAGGGCGGCAAACGAGCATGCGGGTCACCTGATGGAAAGCAATCACCGCCGCCCATGGACACCCGCAACACCAAAAGGGTCACAGATGCGCTGCCGGCCTTTGAGGAAGGTGTAGGCTCGTTTCTTGAAGGTTCCAATGTCGTACTCGTTCGGGAATACCGCTGCCGGAAGTCCGTTCCACAGGGTGGTCGTACGTGGTAAGAAGTTTCTTGAGAAACGTACAGTGGTAGACTTCCACTCATCCAGGTGATGTGGATGGAAATTTAATTTTCGGCGAGAAGTGTATCGGTTTGAGCAGCGTACTGAGCAGCGGGTATTAGCTCGAACAGTTCTTCAGAACACTCCTCATGAAATATGCGATAGAGAATTCAGAGGGACGCGACGTCTCTTCGCAACGCCAGGGGATCCAGTCGGTCAGTGAGACTCTCTTGGCCGACAATTCAGACTGCGCGACGTTGAACGCGGTCAAAAGGAAGAAGCTGGTACTGAGGTGCCCCAGCCCATAGGTGAGAATAATACTCCACGTGCGGCCGAACTTGCGCCTTATAAAGTTGGAGGCGGTGAGCCGGCGTGAAGTAACGAGCCGCTCTACTGAGGACACCTAACTTTTTGGAGGCCAACTTGGCCTTAAGAGGTTAAGACCTTAAGTTAAGACGCGGTCTCCCAATTTGGGACATCCGGGTTCAATTCCCAGGCAGGCCATGAATCAATGAGTTTTTAAATTTAATTTAATTACCTATGTGCATTTATCCGACTGCTTTTAAACGGTGAAGGAAAATATCGTGAGGAAAACTGAATGCCTGAGAAATAAATTGTGAAATCCCCAACCCGTAGTGGGTCAGCGTGGTGGACTATGGCCCATACTCCCTCATTTCATTATACAAGGGACGGCCTATATCCCTGCAGTGGGTTGTTTACGGGCTGAGATGATGATAGGTCACCGATTTGGCTTTACGATTGCCTTCAATCGTAAACAACCGGGTCCGACTATTTAACGTGCCCTCCGATACACGGAAACACTCCTATTAAAATGTTACCAGCGGTCACCCATCCAAGGACTGACCACACCAGACATTGCTTAACTTCGCTAATCGAAAATGAATAGCGACTGCAACTGCGCCACGAGTGCTTCACGCTACGGTGAGTAGGTAATAACTATAAGTATAATAATGGACACCCCAAAAATTGGCAAAACATTATGTCGTCAAAGTATACAACTGATTCTTCATCATCATCATCTCAGTCCGTAAACATCCCACTGCAGGGATATAGGCCTTACAAAAGGGTTTTTACATATCATTATTAATTGTGATATAGCCTGGCATGCGAACGAGCTGGTCATGTCCAGGGACGATTATAATCTAAATAGTCTGATATTTTATAATATTCTTTCTTAATAAGTTTTTTTTTTTTATATGAGAGGGCGGGCAAACGAGCATGCGGGTCACCTGATGGAAAGCAATCACCGCCGCCCATGGACACCCGCAACACCAAAAGGGTCACAGATGCGTTGCCGGCCTTTGAGGAAGGTGTAGGCTCGTTTCTTGAAGGTTCCAATGTCGTACTCGTTCTGTTTTATAGTATCTTTAAATTTATTGAAAGGAAGATTTTGTATTTGCGTGCTGCGTACTACACTACGCAGTCGCCCTTTTACCGGATATCAACAGACTCTCAATATTAATCTGGCCCTAAATTCTTTATGGGAAATCATTAATTCTAAAATCATGGAATTTAAACAGTTGAAATTGTTTGGTTTACTAAGCAAATAATATGTTTATACTCGCTATTTTTGGGTGTATGATTTAACACACTATTCCAAATCAACGACATTCACTTGATTCACACTTAATTCACCTGCAAGGCTGCTACAACTTAGAGCGAATCGAGTGAGAAAGAGTCGCGCGCGACATAGTCTCAGTCTCTCGACAGCTGTCAACTTTTTTTTTTTTTTATTTTTATTAAAAACTGGTTTCGCGTTTGGCTACAATCTCACCTGATGGAACGCGCACCCAGTAAATGCCTATTCACTCTAGACTTAAAGATCCCAAGGTTGTAAGTGTCGGGAAAAACCGACGCGGGCATTGAGTTCCATACCTTAGCAGTCCGCATTATAAATGATGAAGCAAAGAGCTTAGTGCGGATGTTCGGTATGTTGACAACATATGGATGGAAACCCCCCCCGCGCCTGGTTGTCCGAAGATGGAAAGAGGATGGTGGAATAAGATCATACAATTCCATCGCACACTCGCCGAAATGTATCCACTTGACTTGACCGCCAATCGGCTTTGAGAGTTGTGGGCTAAGTTGCACGCGACTCTTTCTCACACGAGTCGCGCTACGTTGTAGTAGCCCTGCTGGAGAGCGTAGACGTATAGGTAGGTATATATATTACTGCGTCTGGACTGGGTCGTTCAAGCAATCAAGATGACACCACTAAATTGGTGTTAAAGCGGGAGTTTTGAACCAATGGAAATAAATTTATTGAAAGAAATACATCAGTTAGATACTGTTACGAACGTAGTTGAAATAAGTCATACTACATACATTTGGTGTCGACGATTTGATGATGTAGCCAGGAGATGGATGGTGGAAATGTAGCGTATTTATTAATTTTTTATACTACATAGAATACAATACAATACAAATACACTTTATTGTAGATACAAAAGGAGAACATACATTTTACAAAACACAATACTGATAAGAGTACAATTAGGCGGCCTTATCACTAAAAGCGATCTCTTCCAGGCAACCTTTGGGTGTAGAAGTATAACTTTATAGAACAGGCAGGTTGTGCAAAATACGGATGCAGATATGAAATACCTACATAATCAATTACTTATTTAATAAACTAAAACTAAAACTATACATTTATACATATTATTATATACATAAATAGCTATATATATATATACATATAGATTGATACCACATACATAACAAAATAATACACACATAAGTACCTTATAAATATTTAATAAAATAATGAAAGAATTTGTAAAGCAAAACTACTAATTAATGATGACCAGTGAGAAGAAAAAAAATAATAATAATAATAACAATAATAAAGAGAAAGAATAGAATAAAGGCTTAAAAAAAGCTCTTTAACTCCTCTCTTGAAAACATTCAAGGACTGAGCACGTCTGATGGATTCAGGTAGAGAGTTCCACAGACGAATGGCCTGCAAAGTAAAAGACTGACTATAAAATTTGGACTACTACATATATTTTTTTAAGTCTTTTAAAAATTATAAAACATTATGAGACAATGCAAATGCTATCCAAATAATAACTGACAGTTTAACGTGGCTGAAGCACGAAAATACCCGTATGAAATCTTTTAGCATGGACCCCTAAAAGGGCGAGCAAGGTTCACACAGCACAAAAACTATTTCCATAGTGGGAAAGCGATGAATAAATTCAACAATCTCAAGGGTCTCTCGACGTGACTCACCTTTATTTCACTGCGGTTCATTCGCCGTCGCTCATCCTCTTGGGACGTCGCTCATGCATGTGAATGAGAGGGAAATTCGATAGTTTTTAAAATTCCCTGGACATTTATTTGGATACGTTGTTTTAAATTATATTCATTCGTTGATTGAAATGGGTGACAATAAAAATTATATTCATTCGTTGATTGAAATGGGTGACAATAAAAAACAAGCGTTATTTTTTTTTTTTAGTTGATGATTGATTCTTCAATTGCCTTGCACATGTTAATAGTATTGTTGTCAGAGATAAGATAGCCAGTCACCCAAATATGTTAGGGTTTCCGGGTCATCTTCACTTAACATCAGGTGAGATTGAGGGCAAGTACGAACCCGTCCTGCATAAAAAAAAGAAAAGGCAGCGTAAATTTTTTAAAGTAACCGCTTTATAAAAGTTTCAGCGAATACATATAAGAAATGATTATGGGAAGCACATGAAAAGAGCTCTGTTCAATTTTTTTTTATTATGTGATTAAAGCCCAGAAATAAAAAAATATTTCATGTGAAACCTTGAAATAATATTCCATTTTCCAAAGGAAAAACAAATTTGAATATAACTTTGAAAATCGCAGGAATTGGTACATATGATTAACGAAGAAAAAAACTCCAATTTCATAGGTATTGTACATACTTTGATTAAAGAAATATATTATATTTTGAAAAAATCGACTTTAGGTCACTCCCTTACAAAACGCCAATTTCATATGTTTAAACATTCACGTTTTACATTTGTTAAATACAAGCTTTCCGCCCGCGGATATGCCTGCGTGGAATAACTTTATAGCGAAAATTTGTTTATCCCGCGGGAACTATTCACTTTATCGGTTTAGAAAATCCTATGATTTAATCCAGGTTATATTCTACCTATATATACCAAATTTCATCCAAATCCGTTCATCCGTTTCGCCGTAATTGAGCAATAAACAAACATCAAAACTTTCGCATTTATAAAATTAGTAGAAGTCAAATTATGAACTGTTCTGTTATTGTAAGATCTTAAAAGTAGGTACACAAAGCGGTTTCCTTTATTGAAGACTTGCGAACTACTGTGATGTAGATCACAGAACAAGACCACAGTAGTTCGCAGGTCTTCAATAAAACAAACCGCTTGGTGTACTCCAAGTCAGTGTCATATAAATAAATAACAAAATAAAAGGCATTTAGCCACCACAAAGTTAATTTAATAAGTAATTAATTGATTATAAATTAGGTCAAACTGTGATGAAAAGGTAAGGACTCAGCAGATTTGCTGATTTTCAGTCCCCCCCAAGTAGAGTAGTTGCTGTCACCAAGGAATTAATTATTATTACTCTATGAATAAATTTAAACATTCACTAAAAGCAAACAAAAAGAAAAAAACTATATCTAAAATAACTCAAAAACAACTACAAGTGATAAACTATAAAAAGCTAGACACGAGAATGTATCATATAGTTAGGTATTTGTAAATTTTCAATACTTTTTTTTTTATATGAGAGGGCGGTAAACGAGCATGCGGGTCACCTGATGGAAAGCAATCACCACCGCCCATGGACACCCGCAACACCAAAAGGGTCACAGATGCGTTGCCGGCCTTTGAGGAAGGTGTAGGCTCGTTTCTTGAAGGTTCCAATGTCGTACTCGTTCGCAGGTCTTCAATAAAAGAAACCGCTTGGTGTACTCCAAGTCAGTGTCATGTCCATGTTTCGTCTCCTTACGTCATTAGACGATGCAATGACTGAAGATTATCGTCTTCCAATGTTATATCAGCTGTATTTCTGAGTGTCATCTCAAACCGCATTCACCCGCAACTCGCAAATAATGTTTTATTGCTGATATTCAAAAAGTAAGCCAAGAAATAAAACTATAACATTGATCCAAAACTCCTTTTGCAGCTGAAACGCAGATAAAGGCCAGGAAGATTTTAGTGTTTCTATATCCTATAGGTGGTACTCATACACTGTGAACTTAGGAACAAAAGTGGTCTTGTATATTTAACATGATGAGTCAATGGGAAATTCTATTATATTTGTTTCACTATTTAAAAGTGTTAATAATAAAAAATACATATCAGTTACATCAGTACCTCGTAGGTACCTATATTTATTAGTTGGTTTTTAGGACAATTAACTTTTAAGACCTTACAATAACTTAACAGAACAGTTTATAATTTGACTTCTTCTAATATTATAAATGGATTTGGATGAAATTTGGTATATAGGTAGAATATAACCTGGTCGTGAATGTTTAAAAGTGAGAGTGGTGAATGTATAATGGAATGCAGTGTTTTTATAAACGGAGAGAAAGTGGAACCAGTGCATGAGTATTTGGGTTCACTGTTTACAATGGACGGAAAGTGTGACAAAGACATCGGATGGCAGTGATGGTAGGGGAAGTCCACGGCGAACGTACCATGATCAAATCGGGGACGCCGTAAAGAAAGGCCAAGTAAAAAGTACCCTAAACCGACAAGCATGTATGAAAGAAAGAAAGAATGAAACTGTTTATTCGCCACTTCGACACATATACAACAATTGTTAGGCAAGTAAAATAACAGAACACTCAGATAAGTGTCGCAGCAGCGAAAGGGAAACGACTCAGCTATATGCTGAGCTTATAAGAGCTCAGCGCTGGTTTACTGTCGCATCCAGAGCAGACGAGTTACCGTCGCTAGTTGCATAAAGTCAAAGGAATTAAAATGTGCTATGTAAATTAAATACATAAAGATACTTGTTATGTGACATTAAAAAATGTGAAAATATGATTATAAAGTAGAGCATACGTCGTTACATTACCTATATCGGATGATTTTTTTTTACCGTAAGAATAAAATAGGACATAATTAGATAAGTGAATTACTAATTGGTATACTGAAGCGTTAATTTTGTCATTTGACGTTCGCGTTTGTAGCGTACTCCACATTAATTAGATCATTAAATTAAATAAAGAAAACTTGGAAAAAATATGAGTTCTAAATAAATTTCGCATGACAGGAACCCTACGAATCATTCCAATTGCATATCAATATGATCAACTTTATACAATACAATACAATACAATACAATACAATACAATACAATACAATACAATACAATACAATACAATACAATACAATACAATACAATACAATACAATACAATACAATACAATACAATACAATACAATACAATACAATACAATACAATACAATACAATACAATACAATACAATACAATACAATACAATACAATACAATACAATACAATACAATACAATACAATACAATACAATACAATACAATACAATACAATACAATACAATACAATACAATACAATACAATACAATACAATACAATACAATACAATACAATACAATACAATACAATACAATACAATACAATACAATACAATACAATACAATACAATACAATACAATACAATACAATACAATACAATACAATACAATACAATACAATACAATACAATACAATACAATACAATACAATACAATACAATACAATACAATACAATACAATACAATACAATACAATACAATACAATACAATACAATACAATACAATACAATACAATACAATACAATACAATACAATACAATACAATACAATACAATACAATACAATACAATACAATACAATACAATACAATACAATACAATACAATACAATACAATACAATACAATACAATACAATACAATACAATACAATACAATACAATACAATACAATACAATACAATACAATACAATACAATACAATACAATACAATACAATACAATACAATACAATACAATACAATACAATACAATACAATACAATACAATACAATACAATACAATACAATACAATACAATACAATACAATACAATACAATACAATACAATACAATACAATACAATACAATACAATACAATACAATACAATACAATACAATACAATACAATACAATACAATACAATACAATACAATACAATACAATACAATACAATACAATACAATACAATACAATACAATACAATACAATACAATACAATACAATACAATACAATACAATACAATACAATACAATACAATACAATACAATACAATACAATACAATACAATACAATACAATACAATACAATACAATACAATACAATACAATACAATACAATACAATACAATACAATACAATACAATACAATACAATACAATACAATACAATACAATACAATACAATACAATACAATACAATACAATACAATACAATACAATACAATACAATACAATACAATACAATACAATACAATACAATACAATACAATACAATACAATACAATACAAATACACTTTATTGCACAACAGGTAAGAAAATACAGTTTAAAAAAAATTGGTAAGAATGGAATGTATAATTTGGCGACTGATTATGAGAGTGATTGAAGCAAAGGAGGTTTGTCAGGGTCGTAGCAAGTGGAAGTCTGTGGTCACAGCCTACCCCTACGGGAACAGGCGTGATTTTATATATATACGTAAATAATGAGTGTTTCGAAGTCGCAAGTTTTAGCGGTTTCCCCAGTCAATTGGAAGGCAGCCAACGGCCGTCGTCTCTTGTGGGCTGGCTGTTTCATACGCTACGTTATTCGGTTATTAAATGCGAAGAATCTCACTAAGCGGAATATATGGCCGCGTGCTGTACGTGGTGGTCATAAGCGCTACAAACATTTGACATTAACGGTACTGTCTCCTGCCTTTAGTACAGTACTGGTAAGCGTTTTACGATTGTATGCCACTGTACAGAGCGTACAGTTCTGTCCCATTTACCGTAGGAATCTTTTTAACACGCTTTTATTGGTTTCACTTGTAACTTAAAAAATCAATGAAATCTTTTAAATCGTATCGAAATGAAGCTTTGTATGTATTATACAGGGTGTAACGGTTAAGTGTAGTCATATTTTAAGGGCTTGTTCTACCCATCAATACGAACAACTTTTACTATGGGGGCAACTTCGAAATCGCGAAAAAAAAATCAGCTGTTTCATACATTGCATCGGGAGGTTATTGAAATTTTCTATGGAACAGCTGATTTTTTTTTCGCGATTTCGAAGTTGCCCCCATAGTAAAAGTTGTTCGTATTGATGGGTAGAACAAGCCCTTAAAATATGACTACACTTAACCGTTACACGGTGTATATGTAATTCTAATGACATGTAATTCTAATGACAATACTATCATTTGGTATCTTGAAGCTGATCTGATAATGGAGCCAAGAGGTCGATGGTAAAACTAATAAATGGCTACTAGTTTGGGCTCATATGATTCATTTTGACGAGTCCAATATATTACACTTGGTGTCGACGATCTGACGATGGAGCCAGGTGATGAATGGTGGAAACGAAATGACTCTTGCTGTTTAAATTCTCAGGTTTTTATGTGTGAAAAATAATTCCTTTCCTTCTTTTTCTTCAATAAAACAGGGGAGTTGTAGTATATGACATGCACCTTTTTTTTTTATGCACTACGGGTTCGTGCTTGACCTCAATCACACCTGATGTTAAGTGAAGATGAGGTCGAGGGTGGAAGCGTACTGACCCGGAAACCCCAAAACATTTGGGGGACTGGCTATCTTATCTCTGACAACCGGAACACAACAATGCTATTATAACATTGCTTCTTGGCGGCAGATTTAGAAAAGATGGTGGTAGTTAGCCAGGCGGATATTTAAAATGCCCTACCACCAACCAAACCGAGTACTTAAACATGTACCCCGCTGGGGATCGAACCCGCGACCTCCGAATCGCAAACCCAATGTTGTTTACATTGAGCCACGGAGGCGGTTGAGGCACCTCTTCCCATCTTGCTTTAACCACAAATACAAACCTCTGCAGCGTTGATACAGTCGCATTTTGAGCCATTATTATTATGTATTTATTTATTTTTCTCGATATTTTCTTAAAGTAGGTATCCTATTTACACACTTTTATATGTGGATATCGCTTCATGAATAGGTATAATAGGTATCATGTAGGTATATTATATATTGTACATGTATGTACTTAAGTTCCGCCTCCGTGGCTCAATGTAAACAACATTGGGTTTACGTTTCGGAGGTCGCGGGCTCGATCCCCAGCGAGGTACATATTTTAGTACTCGGTTTGGTTGGTGGTAGGGCATATTAAAAATCCGCCTGGCTAGCTACCACCATCTTATCCAAATCTGCCGCCAATCAGCAATGTTAATAGCATTGTTGTGGGTGATTGAGGTCAAGTGCAAACCCTTTGTGGATAAAAAAAAAGTTTGTGTATTTTTGAAATTTGTATTTAATGAAATTATGAAAGACATTTGTAGAAAACAGGTATAGTGCACGGATTTATATTGTGCAAATGAAGCCCTGAAAGAAGAATACGCCCTGTAATTCAATCGAGACCTGCATTTTTATCAATTGAGACCTGCAGGTCACTTAGAGATAAGTTTAAGGAATATAATATTCTAATCTTTTTGTCACTGTACATTTTTAGAAATCTAATATATGTTAACCAGCGCTAAGGTATGGACCACTATCTGTGCTGCAGCAAATGCTGAGTCAGAGCCCTTTCAGTGCACAGTGGGTACAGCCCATCCCTGGGAAAATCTTGTATGGTGTGCGTCAGTATATTAAGCTTTCATTTATTTATTTATTCTATTTGTTGATTACATAGGGTATATTGTTGTTGTTGTATATGTACTATGCAGTGAATAAATGTTTATATCTATCTATCTATCTAATAAAAATATAGCATCATTTAGGAAAAATAGTGATAAACATGATGTCAATACAAGAAATAAAGATAAACTTGCAAAGTCGGTAATTCGTTCAAAGGGTTATACGCTTTTTCAATAAGGTTTCTGTTGATATACAAAATCCTTCTATAAATAAAAGATAATATAAAACCGAAACTTTTTAAGAAATCGTATTATAAAATAGACTATTTGGTGATAAACATCCATGGACATAACCAGCTCGTTCCAATTCGAATTCATTTATACACAACTTATAACCTATCATGTAAGTCTTAGTCAAAATTAAATATAAGATTACATAGACGTGTCATTTTATCACTCGAAATTTTATGTTAATGCTATTCGCATGCCTGGCTGTTTTACAAATAATAATGAAATATTTTTGTGCATTTTTGTAAGATAAAAATCTGGTTTTAAAAAGAGCAATGCCTTGAGTTTCTTGATTGTTCTTCGCAGGGGAAAATGCCATTTGAACAAGCAGTAGCTTAAAAAAATGTAAAATCTGAATATTTTAAGTGCACCCTGTGTACCTTCAAATTAAAGCATTTTTCACTTTGGACTGATTAAAGAATGATTGTTCTGTCTCCTGCCACCTCTCCTAGGCCCGTATTAATAGACCATTCTCAAGATTGAGAGGAGTCTGGTGAGCGGTCTCAAGTAAACGTGTTGATTAATAAACCTAACTTGAGGCCTGAAAGCACGTGCATACTCAAGCAGTACTCACTGGAGAGGTGCGCCGAGATTCACGTATTAATAAGCGAAACTCAAGAATACTTGAGAAGCGTTTATCAATTAGCACGGAGCTTGAGATAAAGTCAACTTGTTAGACGCATCCTGGGTGATACAGCCTCAAGACTTGTATTGAGATTGGTTTATTGATACGGGCCTTAGTGACTTCTAATGTATTTTAACTCATGTCCCTGTAATGGGAACTTATGGCTGTTGGTGTACGGAGGGTCTGGTAAGGCCAAAGAAAATACACTCGCGAGCAACCAAATCGACTCAAGCGCTACCTCTACATTCAAACATTTTTATAAATAAAAGTATACAACATTTAAATAAAAGTAATATGCCATTTAAAAGCTTCAAACCTAAGCTTTAAAAAAACATCAAGAACAGGAGAGGCCGGGTCTATAAGCGTCATTTTCCCAATGCTGTTTCGGAGAAACGGTTGCCTATGGTGGCGGTTCTTGCATGATGTGGGCTGGTATCTTGTTGGAGGGTAAAACCGAGCTCGTTTTCGTGCCTGGAGGAGGCCGAGGAGCAGGACTGGCAGCTGATGGGTACATCACAAAAATATTATCCTGGAACATGTTGTGCCCTACGCAGGATTTGTTGGCGAAGACTTCATCCTAATGCACGACAATGCTCGATGCCACACAGCGCGCGTTACTCAGCAGTACCTTCGAGAAGTCGATTTGCGCACAATGGACTAGCCTGCGCTCAGTCCAGACCTTAATCCCATCGAGCATTTATGGGACGAGCTCAAACGAAGGGTACGAGTAAGAAATCCAGCCCCTTCGAGCCTAGAAGAATTGAAGTCAGCTTTGTTATGGGTGTGGGAAGGTATTCCTCAAGACACCGTCAAAAAATTAATAAGGTCGATGAAGAACCGACTACGGGCTGTAATTAACGCTAGGGGGGGCAACACCAAATACTGAACCAATAAATTTTATATTTCTTAAGAAAAAAACGTGTTTTACTTGTGTCAATTCTGAACACAACTCCTTTACTCAAAATCCTATTTTTCCCCCAATTAAGTTCAGACACCAATAATAAAAAAAGGATACATGGATATTAATTCTGATGATATCTCATAAAAGCTGAAGTTTCAAGCTTTCAAATGACATATCATTTTTATGAAAATGTTGTACTTATACTTTTACTTAAAACAATGTTTGAATGCAGAGCTAGCGCTTGAGTCGATTTGGTTGCTCGCGAGTGTTTAACTTTACGATTATATGAACTACTGTGCTGTCTCTGTACCCGCTGTACTAGGTATGTCAGCACATCTCGCGATAACCGTCTGGCGTCCAATTTCCTGCCTGCGCGCCCGAACGCTATATTTCGACTTGCGTCCGGCGCGGGGTCGTAACGCTTTTTATGACCCACCCACAAATGTTATGGGAATCTTAAATGTGAAAATGTACTTATGGGACACTAGGTACCTAGTTTATTTGTATACAGGATGAATTTGAATTCGTAGCCACTCTTGATTACGAACAAATCCCAAATGAACCATAGCCGAATTCGATCAAAAAATTTTCGGTTACTGGTACAAAGTAAACCATTCACTCCTGATTACGAACAAATTTCCATTAGGAACCATAGCCGAATGCAGCCTAAAATTGTTGGACTTGCATACTAAAGGTGGTTTCAAATATTGAAAATGTTTTGATCGAATTCGGCTATGGTTTCTAGTGGAAAGTTGTTCGCAATCAGAACTGGTGTCCCCAGTAAGCAGGAATTACACAAATTTAATTTCACCCTGTATACGTTAGGATTAGTAGCGATGTGAAAAGATAAGTGCTGTATGGTTTCGGCACTCAAATAGAATAGAACCAACCCGTCTCTTCCCGTGGGCAAAAGGCGACTAAGGGACTTTGGGGCCGTCCATAAATTACGTCATCGATTTTTTCAGATTTTAGACCCCCCCCCCCCCCTATAATCATCCTATCGTCATTTCTTAATGACCCCCCCCCCCCCTTCTCCCAAAATTGACGTCATTACTAGTTTGACATGTATTTAAGTATAAGTATAGTATTAATATGTACTTTTATTAATTATGTAATGTTGTAGTTATTATTTAAGTATTGTGTTTATTATCAATACATAGTATAAAACAAAGTCGCTTTCGCTGTCTGTCCCTATGTATGCTTAGATCTTTAAAACTACGCAACGGATTTTGACGCGGTTTTTTTAAATAGATAGACTGATTCTTAAAGAAGGTTTATATGTATAATACATGTAAGTACCACGGGCGAAGCCGGGGCGGGCAGCTAGTATTTTACTAGGTGTGCTGGAAGAAATTCCTTTTTAGAAATAATCTTTTTGTATGTGAAAAATAAACTATACATAAATAAATAAGAATGACGTCAAAACACCCCCCCCCATCTATCATTTACCGTCATCCGCAGACCAACCCCCCCCCCCCCCTAATTTAGAATGACGTAATATATGGACGGCCCCTTTCCACCAAAAAACATTTCTAGTTTTTACACGTTTCAACAGCGATGGGGTCACCCTGCATTTCTGTGTCCCAACTATAATACAAATATTATAATATAATTTTATAAATGCGAAAGTTTGTGTGTGTGGATTGTGGACGGATTTGGATGAAGTTTTTAATTTGACATTATTGCGGATGTGACTGAATGTGACTAGCGAATTGGTAAAATTACCGTTACTTTGGGAAAATGACGTCGTGTTTGATTCGTAATTATCGTTTAGGTACTTGTAGTCGGGGAAACACGGGCGTTGCTAGCGACTGGGACAGTGCCAGTCTCACGTGGTATAGGGTGGCTCGGGCTATTGCGATATTAAATCAAGCTACTAAATGCGAGGGTCATCATCATCATCAGCCAGCTAAGTAAACATGCCACTGCAGGGCTACTATAGGCCTTCCCTCATATTCGAAGGCGGGTTGGGGACTTCACATGCCCTTGAATTTTTATTTCTCAGGCATGCAAGTTTCCTCACGAGGTTTTCGTTCACCGTTTAAGAGCAGTCGGATAAATGCACATAAATAATTAATTTTAAAAACGCATCGAACCCGGATCTCCTAAATTAGATTACATTTATTTAGTTCACTTTCACAATATCATAGGTACAGTTCCGTAAATAAATGATTTCTAAAATAAAAGTGATTGTCAAACATAAACAACATTATGCATACATCACAAAATTTGTAGAATTGTAAGATTATTTAATATAATTATAATGTTAAAATATTGTGGAAAAAACATGTCACGCTATTTTCAATAGGTATGTCATTAGACACTTAAGAATTATAACCATTGTTACGTCTATGTCAAACATGAGAAAAACATACAAACAATAGCATTATACATATAATAATGTACGTCAAAATTAATCAATGAAATGAAAGAATGAAACATAAATAAAATAAAATCAACGACGACCTGTTTGGTGTAGTGGTTAGCAACTCTGACCACTATACCAAAAGGTTGCGAGTTCGAATTCCGCTAGGGCCATATGTTTGTGTGATGAATACGGACATGGTGTACTCGAGTTATGGATGTTTTCATTTATAATAAGTATTTATTTACAACACAAGCCTATAGTTGCTTACTTACTATAGTTGATAACTGTCGCTATTTTCGACGATACCAGCGCCCCCGAATTCTTTTCTTGCAGTAAAATATACAATCGTCCATACTATAAAGTCCTTCGCTAATTTATCGCTATCTACGCCATTATATGAGTCCGCGAACAGATAAGTTATGTCACAAGGTTGAGGTCATGTTAGCTTACAACGATAGAACAGATGAAAGTGAATTTTCGTGCAATAAAGTGTACTTTTTTTTTCTTTATTTATCCATAGAACATTATTTGAACAATCTTCACTATAAGATGCCTACGAAAACCTGTAAAGGTTTGTGTGTAGTGCGAATGAGGTCACTGACCCGCCGCGTTATTAATTATTACAAAAGGTATGTAAGGATGAGATATGCGACTTGATTGATATTGACATAATTGGTATAAAATAACTTAAATAAAGTCTTTGTTATCGTAATACAGATAAATAAATCACTTAACTTATCTTAATCACTTTAGGTAAGTAACGAAGGCGAAAGTTTTAATGTGTGTGAATATGTTTGTCACCTCTTCACGACTAAACGACAGAAAGGATTTGGATGGAATTTGGTTGGTAGACAGATTAGGACCTGTAATATCTAATAGACTAAGTTTTTTGCTGATCCGATTTTAATGAAATATTCCACAAGTTCGAATTTGCTGGCAACGGCTATTAAGTACTTATTATATCATGTATCTACACCCGCGCTCTTCATTCAATCTAACGAATATCATAAATGTGAAAGTTTGCTTGTTCGTAGCTCAATAACGGCAAAATGGATGAGCGGATTTGGATAAAATTTGATTTATAAAGTAGAACATTCATCGTTACATTACCTATTACCGGATGAGTTTTTTTTACCGTAAGTAAAACAGAAGAAACAGTAACTGTAGTATTATAATATTAGTTGGTAATGGATTGGGTGTTTCAAAAAAACAACTTACAACAAATTTTGAATTCCTTGCTTCTTTAAATGTAAAAAAAATTATTACTTGTGCTTTTGGTTATTCACATTGCTTATCAAGTGATGAAAATAACTATATCCAGAATTTGAATAGGTTACAAACTAACATGATATTTTATAATGACAAATTTAAATTTTTTGACACTAATAAGTTTATTAGGAATCTTTTTTTAACGAAAGATAAACTATATCTTTCAAAATATTATATAAAACAATTGGCTATGTTGTTAGCCTATAATTTACCTATTTATACGATACCAGTCAATGGTAGATCCTTTTTTGTAATGGAGGGCCCTTCTAGGGGTATCAAATCACCTATTATTTATAATAATAGGGATGTGACTCCTGCTGAGACGAGGGACTTAGAGCAGTCTCGATTTTTAAACTAGGTAAAAAGACAAAGGAAAAGCCAAATCGACTTACAATATTTCATCAAAATATTCAGTGCTTTTCTGGCAAAGAACTAGAAATAGAGATGTTTTTAGAGAAACACAACACCATCGATATTGTATGTATTACTGAACATTGGCTAAAACAAACCGAAATGATTATCTCAAATGACAATTATTATTGTATTAGTTCATTCCATCGACAATTTAAGACACATGGAGGTTCCTTAATTTTAATTAAAAATAATTTAAAAGCGAAGGAACGCAAAGATGTTGTTGCACTTTCGATTGAATGTACTATTGAACTTTCATCTGTGGAGTTGGAGAATTACATTGTTATTTGCGTATACAGACCTCCTTATGTTTACAACTTTAATTTGTTTGAGTCGGTCATGGAAGATGTGCTAAAACTAGTAACTAGAGGGACAAAGTCAGTTATAGTCTGTGGTGATTTTAATGTAGATTTGCTGGAGCAGAAGTCGTTAACTACTCGAATAATAAGTTTATTTAAGTCTTTTAATTTAAACAACGTATTCCTAGAGCCTACTAGAATCACTGAATCTACAGCCACTTGCATAGATAACTTTTTCTGTAACTGTAATTTCATTGATCAGTCTATACTAAACTGTTTAAGGTCTGATCACTGTGGGCAACTTGTTGCTTTTCCGTTAATTAAGTTATCCAATCCCACAGTAGAATTCATTACTAGACCTATACCTGCAGAAAAAGTAGAAATATATAAAGAAGTTTTGCTAAATAAATTACCTTTACCTTCGTCTGAAACAATTGACTGTGATAAATTTTATACAGATTTCTTCAATGTTTTGAATAAAGAGTTTGAACAAATCTTTCAAATTAAAAAAGTTAAAAATACAAATAAATTTAAATTCAGTAACTGGGCCACGAAAGGGATTCGAATAAGTAGAGATAAGTTGTTTCAGCTCTATGAAGATAGGACAATTAGGCAGGGTGACCTAGAGTTCTGCGAATTTGTTAAAAATTATTCAAAAATATTTAAAAAAGTTTGTACTGCTGCTAAGTCCAGATACATTAGTAATATTGTAAATATTGCTGATAACAAGATTAAAGCAGTCTGGAAGGTTATAAATAGGGAAACGTCATGTGTTAAACCACGTGACAATGGATATTCAATTAAAATTAATAATAGACTTATCAATCGCGATATAGAAGTAGCTCAGCATTTTGAAAATTTTTTTGTAAATATTCCAGTCAAAACTACTGAAATACTAGATTCATCACCAAATCGTGCTAAATCATTGATGGTAACTAATGTAAAAAAATGCCACACTATTTTTAAATTTAGGTATGTTGACCCTCTCGAAGTTATAAAGGCTTTCAAAACGCTAAAGTTAAAAAAAGCTGAAGATGTCTGGGGCATGTCGGTAAAGCTGTTGAGTCATATTGTTACTACGATCGCTCCTTACTTAGCCTTAATTTTCAATGCGAGTATTGATCAAGGTGTCTTTCCTGAACTGATGAAACATAGTAAGGTTGTACCTCTCTTTAAATCAGGATGTAAAAACGATCTCAATAATTACAGGCCCATCTCCATTCTACCTGTACTTAGTAAAATTTTTGAGAAACTTATTCTGGGTCAAATACTGTGTCATTTCAATACAAATGGACTACTACATGATAAACAGTTTGGCTTTACTAACGGTCGCTCGACAACGGATGCTGGTGTAGCTCTAATTAAAAATATTTATAATGCCTGGGAAGATCGCAGCGATGCAATCGGTGTGTTTTGCGATCTTTCAAAGGCATTCGATTGTGTGGATCACAAAACGCTTTTATTTAAATTAGAACATTATGGGGTGCACGGCAAAGCCCTCGACTTATTAACTTCTTATTTAGAAAATAGAATTCAAAAAGTTCAAGTAAATCTGGAAAAATCTTCAGGATCTTTTGTGAAAATGGGAGTGCCTCAAGGATCAATTCTGGGTCCTTTTATGTTTTTAGTTTATATTAACGACTTGCCTTATTTAGTTCGGAACCTGGTTGATATTGTGTTGTTTGCTGATGACACTTCATTTATATTCAAAATAAAGAGAGGGTCGAATGATATTGACGATGTAAACGATACTCTTTCACAGGTTTCGAACTGGTTTACTGTGAATAATTTAGTCCTAAATGCTAAGAAAACCAAATGTATTAAGTTTTCCTTACCTAATGTAAGGCAGGGGGAAAACAACCTAAAGTTAAATAGTGAAGCATTGGAATTTGTTGAGAACACTGTTTTTCTTGGCATCACTTTGGACTCCACACTACAGTGGGGGTCGCATATTGAGACACTTGCGAGCAGGCTCAGTTCAGCTGCTTATGCTGTTCGTAAGATTAGACAACTTACTGACATTAAAACAGCGAGGCTCGTTTATTTTAGCTACTTTCATAGCATTATGTCTTATGGTATACTACTGTGGGGTAGGGCTGCAGATATTCAAACAATATTTGTTCTACAAAAAAGAGCAATCAGAGCAATATATAATTTACGCTGCCGTTATTCTCTAAGAGAACTGTTTAAAGAAATAAGTATTTTAACTGTTGCATCTCAATATATATATGACAGTATAATGTATGTACGCAAAAATATATGCCTATTTCGTAAACATTCTGATAATCATAATTTGAATACTAGAAACAAAAATAAAATTGAAATTCCACAATTTAGACTTAGCAAGGTTAGCACATCCTTTGTGGGACACAGCATACGCTTTTACAATAAAATACCAGAACATGTATTGAGTTTAACAGAGCAGAAATTTAAACGCCACATTAAAGAAACTCTGTGTAAGAAGGGTTATTACAGGATAGATGATTATTTAGGCGATAAGGAGGTCTGGTGTTAGCTGGTCGTTATGTTAATTGCTATTGTTTTGTAATATGTAATATTAAAATGTAATATTATTGTAAAGATGGAAACAAATTGAAAAGATGTGTTGTTGCGGAGTTTCTTGTCGCTTCTTCTCCCTAACCATAACACCTTGCGAAGCGATGTAGTTTAAAAAAAATAATAACATGTTGACTTTCAATAAGTGATATTTTTGTATCCTACATTGAATAAAATATTTTTGATTTTGATTTTGATTTTGAAGGTATTGGTATAGGCAGTTTAATTTGTTTTTAAACAGGTCAACATGCATTGTTTTATTTGTTCCGGTTGTAAGAGATAAGAAAGCCAGTCCCCCAAATGTGTTGGGGTTTCCGGGTCAGTACCTTCCCGGACCTCATCTTCACTTAACATCAGGTGTGATTGTTGTGTTGTGATACCAACCCGTTGTGCATAAAAAAAAACTATTTGAAAAAACTTCTCAAATGGAGTAAACAAGGCAGCAAGGAGAACCTACTAATTTGCGACACAAGATACCTACCTTAGTTTCTCTATAGTAAGTTACAAACTTAGGAGGCAGTGGATTCAGTTAATCGCTGCTAGTCCGACGAGTTGGGAACTTGGAGACGTGAGGAACTTGCTCTGTACTTATGCGCTGTTGTGAAGATAAATATGTGTATATATGTATATAGCATTAACAATTTCGAGTAATCCTGTGAATTATCTTGATATACAGTGTGAATTTTCCAAGTGGTCGTGCATGGTCAAATCCGTAACTATAAGGATTGGCAAAAGGAGCCTCGGGTCCGATTTTAATGAAAATTAAAACTCCTCGTACATTTGAACGCGAGATTTAGAGGAATCATCCAGTTCAAGTGAATCTATATATCTGTCCTACCCTATGCTGTGCTATGCTATGCTACGCTATGCTATACTATACTATCCTATGCCATCCCATCCTATTCTATTTCCTTATACTTCAGCCGTCTGACAGAATTAATTCAAACATTAGGTGTCAAAGGGCTGATGTGGTACAGTCCTTAACCCATAATTGGTTTAATTGGTTACGTAAGTGGTCACGTGGTCGTGTTGCACCCCAAATGAGTTCATTCAAATAAAATAGTAAATATTTTCAAAATCAGTCTTAACAATGACAATATTTAATTTTATGTCACTTTCGAACCTATTTTTAACATGTTTCAGAATTTACTAAAAAAAAACTATAATATTATAAATAGTACCTAGTTTTCTTCCTCAGAATTTTTGCAGACTACAATCATGTGGTTATTGCAGATATGTTCATAGCATTTTGAACATAATTCAAATAAAATATGAGCCTAGAAACGTGCAATGGGGTATGTGACACCCCACGCGCCCAATTCAGGGTTACCAGTCAATTATTCAAATTATTTCAAGGGTTAATAGAAAGAAGATCCATTATGGAGAACATTCATAAACATGCCATAAGATAATACCAGTTATCACTTCACCATAACTCGGGGTAAGCCACTGGCGCTAGTAACACCACTAATACCACTTCCAACGGCCATTAAACACCCCTTAATGACCCCGGCTCGTTAAGGCGAAAGGTTTCGGCTGTTCTTGAAAATTAACAGTTACAACCTTATACTCGACCAGACTTCAACGATCTACCACGTTTCCTTTATACCGCCAAAGTTTAGAGACTATGCGGGAATAAAAGGCGCGGTTGAGGTCAACTGCCTTTGGTCGAAGATTTTGTGGGTGCACGTAAAGTTTTATGCATTCAGAATAGCCCGAAAATTGCTCGTTTGACGTTTTCGAAGCGCGAAAGAGCAGTTCGTTTATATTTTAAAGTTAATAGTAAGTAATCTATGATCAAGATCTGAGTATTCGTATAGGAATGAGTGTAGTAGATTTTTTAACCGCCTCCGTGGCTCAATGTAAACAACATGGGGTTTACGATTCGGAAGTCGCGGGTTCGATCCCCAGAGGGGTACATGTTTAAGTACTCGGTTTGGTTGGTGGTAGGGCATTTTAAATGTCCGCCTGGCTAGCTACCACCACCTTATCTAAATTTGCCGCCAAGCAGCAATGTTAATAGCATTGTTGTGTTCCGGTTGTCAGAGATAAGATAGCCAGTCCCCCAAATATATTGGGGATTCCGGGTCAGTACGCTTCCACCTTCGACCCATCTTCACTTAACATCAGGTGTGATTGAAGTCAAGTAAGAACTCGTGGTGCATTAAAAAAAAGTAGCGTTTTAACGATGTTATTATTAATGCCTCAGAGATTTTGTAAAATTTAGTGAAATAAAAACGAACTAATTTAGAGGCTTAGTATTTAATAAATATATTTTGAGACCACTTTCATCTTAGAAAATAATCTAAAACTCTTACAGAACCATTCTCAAGTCTTAATTTGGATCACATTATTACAATCTCTTTCTCGCAGGACAATACTCTATTTTCTTAAATCTAAATTCTTGAAGTTGAAATACATTGAATAACTTTGTACTCTGATATAAATCTATGTCTATCAATTATTGATAAAAATGTTGACATTACTTAATATATAAATATTGACATCGTCGTAATCAGTATTATAAAATTATGATTATAATAACAAAACTACTGTGTCACGATACATTGTGACTTCAAAGCCCAATAGATATGTAGTAAAAGTTATTTTACTTCATGCATCTATCTCTATGTTGATTAGATAACACATAATTATTTTAAGCTAGATAAACAACCATTTTCTGATATAAATTTTAGGATACTCTTTACAAAGGAATTAAGGTAACGACTTCTGGGGGCATTACCTACAATCATTACATAAATGGTGGAAAAAAAATCTTAGTACTCGCTGCTAGAACGCAAATGGCTGGGTAATAGTATCAGTCATATGGATTAACACAATAGGTCATTGTCCCAGTAGATCTCCATTCTCAATAAAGTAAATACTTCCGGTAATGCTCTTAGCTTTATCGCTGGCTACAAAAATGATCAGTTCCGCCACATCTTCACAAGTTGCAATCTTATGCATTGGACTCCTGTCTACTCTTGCCTGCATGAAATCTTCTACCTGTGCCTCATTGAGACCTAAAGAGCTCTGGAAATTGGTTTGCACTGGACCTGGATTTACTGAGTTGACTCTCACCCCATGAGGAGCTAATTCCTTAGCTACACATTTCGTGAACATATCCAATCCAGCTTTCGATACGCAGTACGGTAATAATTCTGGTACTGCTTTCACAGCTGCTATGCTCGAAATATTTATTATATTACCTTTAGTTTTTATTAAATGTGGTGCGGTGAGGTTCGTCAGTAAATACACACTTCTAAGATTGGTCGATATTAGTTTATCAAAGTATTGAATACCATCATTTAATCCAGCCAATGCTCCTGCTCCGGCATTGTTAACCAGTATATCTATTTGGCCACAACTTTTGATAGTTTCGTTTACAATCTTTTCTACATCTGAATCATTTGTCACATCAGCTTTAATGGTTATGGGATCAATACCTTTAGCTTCTGTGCAAAATTTTGCGACTTGTTGAAGTTTCTCTTCATTTCGACCAACTATGACCACCTTTGCTGATAATTTTGCAAATAGCAGCGCTGTGGCTGCTCCAATACCTGAACTAGATCCGGTTACTATAACTACTTTGTCTTTAAACGAGATTGAAGTCATTTTTACACTGTAATGTAACTAAATGTAAATGAAACATCGACGGATTCTTATTATAAATACTGATATTAATCCTTATCAAACTTAAAGTTATGTAACGAATGATGCTCTGTCACGACAACACGCGATTGATAATGTCGATTACAAATGGCTTCGAAATTGACTTATTGCCTATAGAATGGTCCAAGGTTTCCAAAAAATTTTGTGATAACCCCATTATTAATTGTATAAACATACAAGTTTTTAAACACTATTAGTGTAATATTTAACTAAATATTATTACAATGCCAGCTTATCAAGCATGAATATAAATAGTTTTGTTGCCAAACTGCAAGTTTCACAGATTCACGAAGAGTAGTATATTAAAATAATGAATTAGTTATACATTAACAATTTATTGTATTTATCATGCAGTGTAGGTAGAAAAGTAGAGTTTAATTTTAGAAGCACCAGCTATCATTTTTAAGGTCTTTAAAAATGTTGTAAACTGGTAAAAATTAAAAAATTGTTATTGAAACATCGCTGTAGCTGCAACGCAAATATTATAATATCACTTTTATATATAATAATACATTGCGTTCCCTGTCTAATTGTTTGTCCATTGTTCATTGTTATTTCGCTACATCTTCATAAATTGCAATCTTATGCATCTGACTCCTGTCTACCCCTTGCCTACATGAAATCTTCTACCTGCGATGTATTGTATGTGATTGATGCTCTGGAGAGAAGAGCTCTGGAAATTGGTTTGCACTGGACCTGGTTTATTGAGTTGACACTTACCCCGTGCGGACCTAATTCCTTAGTACACATTTCGTGAACATTTCTAGCCTATCTTTTGATACGCAGTACGGCAACATTTCTGGTACTGCTTGTACAGACGCAATACCAGAAATACAATTTTTTTATATTACTTTTAGTTCTCATCAGGTGGGGTAGCGAACGAAGGTCACTGACATAGCCCAGCGGTTTAACATGTTGAAGTGGCAGTGGGCATGACTCATAGCTCGAAGAACTGATAGTCAGTGGGGCATTAAAGTTCTCGGGTGGAGAACACGCAATGGGAAGCGCAGTCTAGGACATCCATCCACAAGGTGGACCGATGACCTGATGAAGGTCGCAGGAAATTTCTGAATGCAAGTCGTATATTTATACACTTCTAAGATTTGTACATTATAAATTATGAAAGTGTTAAATTCCCATCGTTTAATCTGGCAACACCATCTCCAACGTTCTTGCTCAGCATATCTATTCATCCAAAACGTTTAACGATTTCATTTATAATATTTTCAACATCTGAGCCTTTAGTCACGTCTGCTTTGGCAACTAGGGGCTTACTACATTTAGCGTCATGACAACGTTTTACGACTTGTTTGGGATTCTCTTTATTCTGACTAACAATTACGACTTTAGCTGATAGATTGGCAAATAGTTGCGCTGTAACTGCTCCTATTCCAGAACTAAAACCGGTAACTATGACTAATTTTCCATTAAACGAGATTGAAGTAATTTTGGAATGGAAGTCTTTGTGTGAATGAAACGGAATACGTGGATATAAATAATGACATTATCTCATATCAGATTTAGATACCAATAATGCTTTATCACTACGCTCAGTCACATTGCAATCGATTACAAGTATAATGACTTCGAAATATTTATAGCATAGTCTACGATACAAGAATTGTAAAGCAATGTTGTGATGATTTATGAAAAATAGTAAATAAGAACGGACGTTATCAGTGCAAATACATAATACTATCTGGACAGTTTGGAGTAAGTTTTTGTAAAAAATCATTTATTGTAACATAAAGAAATCATGGTCCAATTGGTATGTATTTAATATATTGGTATGTAGTTTAATGTCCTTACTGAATACTTGCTTTAACTTTATTTTGTTTCGTAACAAGCAATAAGTATTGCCTTTGCATTACCATACTTTGGTCTGTTACTATTTAGAGATCCTGCTTTGCAGTCCTTAGGATGAATATTCGTATTATCTTATCTCCATATTAATCTACCACAAAGTAGGCCTCTTTCTCTTTACTAGGGGGTCCAAGCCAATGTAAATTTTTAACAATGATTACCCCCACAATATTCTTCTGAAATACGGCCCTGTGCTAGTGATAAATCAATCAGTCGTTACATTACTTTAGGCATAACGATGACAATGATATTATTACTTCGATCCGCAGCGATTAATTCTTATTTACTTTTGCACGTGTGCAATGAATGTTCTCTTTTTAAACTCCCGATGCACAGGGTTGTTATAATTTTTAAAGTCTTTCTGTAGCTTTGAAACGATTTGATAACGGTTTCTTTTGTTTTGAAGATACCGTTTGCGAAATATTTCTTAGCCATATTTGATGGAAATCTGATCAACCTGTTCCAAGATGTAGCTTTTAACCGATATTTTAGTTTAGTTTAGTTTATTTGGTGTACATCCGAATCGACACTATCATCAACCAACCAATCAACCTAAAAATATCTTATATATATGTATTTATTTACAAAAAAAAATTATTTGTATAGTTTATCAACCATCTAGTATCCATAATATTAGCCTAGTTGCTTAGTGTGGAACTAGATGGCGCTGTGTGTATGTGAAAAAAACCGTCGTCTTTGTTAGCAAGTAGGTAGATTTACTGCCCACTTTGAGTCGTAGGACGATTACATGCACAATATAAAATTAAGCAATATCGATTTAATTTAGTCTATGGACGAGTATATCAATTAAGGCTTCTTTATCTTTAACATGTGACCTTATTTATATAAAAACAATCTAGGATCAGTCATTCAATCAGTTACTCGCTCGGTGGTTGTGCTTCATTAGATAGTGCTCTAAAATTATTATAACACTAAATTTAATCGTAGTTATTATTGTTTTGTTCCAAGAATTGATTCGACTATCTTGTTGAGCATTATAATCAAAGGTAAGGTTTTGTCAAAATATTAAAATATTAAGAGGTTTTCTTCCGTCCAGTGGCGCCCTCATTGGATAAATAAAGAATTCTCTTTAAATACAGAATAAACCAATAGTATCGCTCTGAAAACTGAAAAAAAAAAACCTAAATAACTTCGATGGGGTTATTTCCTAGGACGATTATAAAAAAGGGGTCATTTTTTACCAATAATTTTAAATTATCGAAAATTACGGGAATTAGAAAACTATTTATGTATTATTTATAATTAGCTTTTAGGCTTCTCGAATGCAGGTCAGAGCGATTTTTTCGTTTTTATTGTATTTAAAAAGAAATCTTAATTTATCGAATGAGGGGCCACTGGATGGAATAAGCCCTGTTAAGCGTGGTGAACTTTGGCACCCTTTCATAGAGAGCCTTAGCTGTAGTGAGGACGTGAAGCTGTTAATGGAATTAATCAAATTCCTGATGCCAACTAAAATATAATGCAACACAAATTGAAAGTTGATACGTGACTACATGATATCAACCATATATGTATATCAACCAACTTAACGCTAAATATCTTCGAAAAGGCTTAACGGATTTTCATCAAACACACCAAGTATATTCTTTAATATATAATATAAATAATAATAATAAATATCTTTATTGACGTACTAAATTGTTACAAGCTCCTATGAAGTAACACCTAAACTAGGTTAAATGAACCTGTATCTCAGGAGTCAGTGGCGTCTCCCAATTTAAACTTAAAACGAAGATGCCAAGAAAGACTATTATCTAAAACACAAAGTTTACAATTTTATAATGAGTAACAGATGGGTATATTATTTAAAGAAGAAAGAAGAAGAAAAAGTATTTATTGCCAACAAATACAGAAAAATTTCGAAGTAATAACATTTTGCATAATTAAATGTATTTGTGGCAAAGGGATTGGGCGTCAGCATTTGCTGCCAATATATAATTATATATTAATAGTAAATACATTATAGATAATATAGATAGGTAATGTAAAAGAAACCACACTCAAATCGGACTGCGCAATACTGAGATACATCCGTATAAAAACTGTATGCACACCGCGCGTCAATGGTTTTTCGTCGAGATATACAAAAATTACATTGAAGTAATCGTTTCTTTTTTTACTTCTGTTGTCTGATATCAATGATTATATTATTACTAAAACTTACTTAACGCTATCGCATGACCTTCAAGTAAATATTTTAATCAATAAAATCATGTACAGGATAATGGTACGTCCATACTATTTATAAATAGAGCAGTTATTACCGGTTTCGTCTGTTTCGTGTGACGTGTAAAGTCATGAACGAAAAAAACATTTTTTTCGTCGCGGGTTCGATCCCAAGGGAAGTACATGTTTAGTACTCGGTTTGCTTGGTGGTAGGGCATTTTAAATGTTCGCCTGGCTAGCTACCACCATATGTTTTTTAGCACTACGGGTTGATACTTGACCTCAATCACACCCTTATCACACCTGATGTTAAGTGAAGATGAGGTCGAAGGTGGAAGCGTACTGACCCGGAAACCCCAACACATTTGGGGGACTGGCTATCTTATCTCTGAGAATATAAATTATCTAAGTCTACCGCCAAACAGCAATGTTAATAGCATTAGATATAGGATAGCCAGTCCCCTAAATAAGATGGGATTTTCGGGTCAGCTCGCTTCCACCTTCGACCTCATCTTCACTTAACAGCAGATGTGATTTAGTTAAAGTTCGAATCCGTAGTGCTAAAAAAAATATTATAGACAGCTCATCTTTACTATCTTCTATCCTCTTATGGGACTATTTTGTAATACATACATATGCTCACGCCTGTTTCCCTTTGCAGTAGGCAAAACTATTAATTTCCACTTGCAACGACCCTGACATACTACATTTGCTTCTTCCATTCTCACCAAATGCTACACGCTCGTCGGTTAGTGGTTAACCGCAACCGGGTTCACTTAACATCAGGTGTGATTGAGGTCAAGTACGAACCCGTCGTGCATAAAAAAAAACTCTCTGACGTACTCACAAAAGGTAAGCACATATTATAATATATTTCTTAGTAATCATTTTCTTTTTCAGAATGATTCTTGCACTTGTAGCGATAATCTTTGTTGGGGTATTCGCATGGATCTACTCGCGCTGGTTGAGTGTCAAACAACACTGGGCCCAGCGTAACGTGCCCCACCACCCTCCACACCCAATCTTGGGTAGTCTCACATTCCTGCTGAAGAAAAATCCAGTAAGTGGACGTTAAAATACAAGTAATTCCATGCATCAGAATGCACTATAAGCAGTATAATATGTAGCTCTCTCGTCGAGCGTCGGTGGCTCAGCGGATAAAATGCGGTCTCCCTATTTGGGAGCCTCGGTTTCGCTTCCCAGGCAGGCCATGTACCAATGAGTTTTTAAATTTCAATTAATTACTTCAGTGCATTTATCCGACTGCTCTTAAACGGTGAAGGAAAACATCGTTTATCGTTTAACAACAAAAAAAAATTTTCTTGTCTGACAGCCCAGATGAACAAGGAAATAATTTTCCTTACCCATTGAGATCTTCTTCTTCAATTTAAGGCGAAGCTCTTGTCGGTGGAGTAATGACCACGTCTCTCTACTTTCCGCCCTCGTTTTAACCTCTTGGTATGACACGACATTCACCTTTTCTTTCACTTGGTCGAAGTAATTACGCCTAGGTCTTCCCCTTCCTCTCTTTCCTTCAAATTACCCATTGAGATACGAAACCCAAAAAATCACCAATTACTTCAACTTTCAGGGGATATGGATGCGAGAAATGTACAAAGAATTCAAGGCACCATACGTCGGGATCTGGCTATTCTGGCGACCAGCACTGATCATAAACGACCCTGATATTGCGCGCCGAGTGCTCATCAGGGATGCTGACAACTTCCGCGATAGGTTCCTCGGATCGGGGAAGTCAGATCCTATTGGTAACCTGAATATGTTTACCGTCAACGTGAGTATACTCGTACTTTCAGGTTTTCCAAGACTATGCTGTCGATAAAATGAAAGGCCCAAAGGCCGGCAACGCATCTGTGACCCTTTTGGTGTTGCGGGTGTCCATGGCCGGCGGTGATTGCTTTCCATCAGGTGACCCGCATGCTCGTTCGCCGCCCTCTCATATAAAGAAAAAAAATTACGCAGTAGGTGTTCACAGCTTGACTTTCGAGAATATGTATAAGAGCTTTTATTTAGGACAAAAGTTGGTGCACAGTTAGTGTGCACATTGCGAGGAGCCGCCAATAACAAAGTGATAAATATTTTTTGATCACGATTGCTCTGTCATCCAAAAGGTGAACGATATAATTTTCAATTTGAAACAGCGCAGAATAATGTTTTCTTCTGCAATAGCCTTTGTATTATTCACATCAGCATACACATAACTGCTAACAAGACAGGGGCCTATGTATGGTATACCGAATTACACTACCCCGAAAAACGTTTGACCCAAGACCGTTTGATCGTATTCCGAGTAAATTGCGGAGTATGTTCATCATTAAAAAATTTAATTAAAACCAACTCCGCAATGTACTCGGAATTCGATCAACCGTTCTTCGGTCAAACGTGTTTCGGGGTGGTGTAATTCGGTTTACCCTAGCAACTCCCAGACAGGTATTTTCTTCAAGGAATCGATACTAGTCATTTCTTACCGCCTCTCACAAGAAAAGTGTGAGACCTAAGTTCTACATTAAAATATTTTTATAAACAAACTTTAAGCACGCCATCATGATTATCACATATTATTCCATTGCCATACTACATACTATTGCACAAGCTTGAAACCGTAGGTATAAGAGGCACCCAGCTTAAATTACTCGCGGACTACCTAGACGGGCGTACCCAATGAGTAAAAATAGGCATTATTCTTAGCTCTGACCAAAAAAATACCAATTTTGGAATTCCCCAAGGAAGTATTTTAGGCCCTACCTTGTTCTTAATTTACATAAATGACTTTTGTAATTTAAAATTATCTCATGGCAAAATTCTATCATTTGCTGGTTGGTGGTAGGGCGTTCTAAAATGTCCGCCTGGCTAGCTACCACCATCTTATTTAAATCTGCCGCCAAACAGCAATGTTAATAGCACTGTTGTATTCCGGTTGTCAGAGATAAGATAGCCAGTCCCCAAATGTGTTGGGGTGTCCAGGTCAGTACGCTTTCACCTTCGACCTTCACTTAACATCAGGTGTGATTGAGGTCAAGTATCAACCCGTTGTGCATAAAAAAGAAACACTGCCCTACTTTTTTCTGCTAATTTAGAACAAGAAGTCTACAAATATGCACAATTAGGCTTTAATGTTGTAAATAAATGGCTACAACGGCATCTCTTAACATTGAATGCGGATAAGACGAATTACATCAAGTTTTCCATGCGTAAGTCTGCCTCTTCTAACATAAAACTGTATTTACGTTAGAAAGAAATATAAATATTTCAGCCCATTTCATTACTTTATTAAGAAAAAAAAACGGAATAATGCAAAATGCATTTATTACAGCGGTTTTACGATCTACATTTTTGTACCTTTAATATCAGTGTAAGTAGTACTTACTTTAGTAACTTATTAGTAATCTGTGGTAGTACATAGTCAGTCGGAAATTTGGAATAAAAAATCGTCCTCCATGTAAAATGCGGGCAAGTCCTTATAATTTTCAAATTTTGAAACGGACAACTTACCTAGTTTACTACGCTACTACGCTTTTACAATAAGGTGCCGGTAGACATTCAAAATTTGCCTTTAAATAAATTTAAAACAACCATTAAACGGAAACTATGTGCCAAAGGCTATTATAAAATTTCTGACTATCTGGATGATAAGAATGCGTGGACATGAACCGCTCGCCATTATCCAGTATATTTTATTCTTATTTTTCTTTGTCGAATCATAAATTTTACAATTAGGTATCTCAAATTATATTTTTATTGACTTATTTAAAAAGAGCAACCCTGGAGTTTCTTGCTCGTTCTTCTCTGGGGAGACTGCCTAGTGAATGAGCGATAACTGTATGTCATGACGATTTCAAATGTTATTCTTATAACTTACGAAATAAAAACATTTTTGATTAGATTTGATTTGATTTGATGAGTACATACACAAATTGCAAGTTAAATAAAAGCTTATCTTATAAATATTACTGTGGCTCTTCTTATAGGAGGCGGTAAGAACTGATTGGTAGCGATACCTTGAAGAAAACCTTCCTTGTCAGCATTTTCATTAGCTACCTAGTGTTGACTAGTTGTATGAATACTTTTTCTTTCACACAGGACCCCACATGGACCGCAGTAAGGCGCCCTTTGACGTCAATATTCACATCTGCCAAGCTGAAAAGCCTTCACGGGTTAATGTCTATGAAGGCTAAACAGATCATCCAACGAATCCATAATGATAATCAGGAAAAAAACAAAATTGAAATAAGAGTAAGTTTTATTATTTGTATTTTTGAGGAAAAATCTACGTCTGAATTAATCAAGCCAAGACACACTGAAAATAGTCAGATTGTACATTTTCTAAGCTACTGCTTGTTCAAAAGGCAATTTTTCCCTGAATAGAACAAACAATTGCTTTCACTTTGGAACAATATTGGAGCCAACCAAAGTGTGCTACTAATTCATTCTTGAACTCACACATTTTTTGTGATTCACTGGATAGGAGGCCTTTGACGTTAATCTCAGCTCATGGATAGTGATGATGTGATCCAAGATGAAGCGTACATAACACAGTTAGAATTGCCTTTTCGCCCCGCAAGAGAGAAAACTTAACAATCTTACTTCTTATTTTAAGGACTTTTGTCCACGTTTAACCATGTCAGTCCCAATTGTCTCCCTAGGTTGCATATATTTATATAGGTTACCACGATGTGCAACCAAATTGCAAATCAATCTCGCCGCCTCTAAATGTGGTTCTGCCAACATGCTGTGAATAATGCCAACATCCTAAAGATTGATTTGTAATTAACTCACCAGATATTCCCTCACCCTCTGGTTCTTAACACACTCCATCAGCTGGGGTTGCACATCATCGATCGTACCAAAAACATCGTAACTTGGACAGTCTGCTTTCCTCAAGATGTATAAGCCAGCCTGAGGGATAGTGTCCCGAACGCATCCTAAACAATATTTTCAAAGAAGATCTACTAATCGTTAAGTCGCTGGATTCAGGCCGCTTTCATCCGGTCACTTTTGAATTCAATGTGGGAGGCCTATGTTCAGAAGTGGAGGTCCAGTGGCTGATATGATGAACCTTGATTATGATGAACCTTGGCTCTAATAAACCATTGCCCTCGAGGAGGTTGACTTTGCATTGTTCTGTATGTACTAAATATTTTTTTTAGTTAATAAACCATTACATGTTTTCCTTACAGACACTTTTTTCCGACTTTGCCACTGATATTATCGGCACTTCGGCCTTCGGAGTTGGTGGCGATGCAACCCTTACTGGAGATAGCCCGATGAGGAGTATCACCAAGGAGTTCCAAAAGTTCTCCATATATAGGGGCTTATGCTGGTCCAGTATATTCTTCTTTCCAGAGTTGGTGGATGTTTTTAGGTTAGTTATTTTAAATTTCTTACAACAATTTGATGAATTTCAAGTACAGATATTTGAAATTCAGAAATAGTTTGTCTTACTTTTTTAACTTTTTGTTTAGTGATAATTTAATTTCTGGAATTATTATAATAGGTGAAATTTGTAGGCTGCGAGTAAATACACGAGTATAGAAACATAGTGGAAACCCAAATATAGCAGCTACTCTTGATTCATTCTTTTGGATTTTTACTATCCGACCAACAGTTAGGTATATTTGTCAGTTATAAATTCTATTGACTTAAATCTTGCTCTGTTTCGATCCTCTACGCAATCTACCGAATGAGTTTTTTTACCGTAAGGAGATAAATAAGGCAAGGCATTCTTATTTTGTTAATTGATGTCATCTTAGGTACTCATTAGGTAACGTACTTTCGATATCAGTTTAAAGTTTTTGGTATCTGTAATAGTTACGGAATAATTGCCTGGGCATACTTAACGATTACATCCGGTATACTTTAGACATAATAGTGTTTCTTTTAACAGGTTCACGCTTTTTCCAAAATTCGCTACGGATTACTTCAGGAGAATCTTTAAGACAGTAGTTAAGCAGCGGGGGGGATACGATGGCAACACCGGTGAACACAAGGACCTACTGGATGCTCTGATAAAGATGAAAAGAGACGCAAACAATAGTGAAGGTAACATCTATAAATAATGATAAATAAATATTTCAGAAACTTACACCATTCATCTACTCCCAATCTTAGCAAAAATTGTACAATGGCTACTAACGGATATACATATAAATATACAAAACAAGTATATTTTTATCAACAATTAACAAGTATAAACAAGTATCAGGTGTAATGGAAAGTGCTAAAAGTACAAAACAAACTAGCCCAAAAGACATCAGCATTTTTGGGCCAGTGTTTTGTCACCTAATAAAAGGTACACCTAAAAAAAGCCGGTACTAAAGACTATCAACTTAGCTATTCAAAAGAATTTTTGGAACCTTAGTATAGTTATAAGAAATATTTGAAAATATCGCTCTCAGATAACATTTTGGCTCACAAACTATACAAAAACTAAATTCTTTCCAAAAAAAAAAAAAAAATAGTCAAGTGACAACTGAGATTTTTGACTGTGAGGTTATAATTTAAGTAGAAGAGTAAAGTAAGTAGAGGTTCTAGGGATAACATGATAACAGCAACAGCGAGCGAGCGACGGACGACTCTGAAAAGAAAAAACAATTTTTCTTTGGCCTAGCATCTAGTTTCCATGCGTGAGAATGCATGTGGTTAATGTTGCCAGTATATAATTTCAAAGTTCCCCAAACCATACTTCAAACCTCTTTTGTTCTTTTCTAAGGTCCTTTAAAAATATATGTGTTAGGTTTTTAGCACGTCTGGTACTAAGAGTTCAAGACTATATTTATTAATTGAAGTGACAACAAACTGGCCCAAAGATGTATGGATCTGTGCTGTTGTCCTTTGACTATCCTGCCATTTACTATCAGAAAGATCCCGTCCGGTATAATGTATAATTTCTGTAAGCAGCTTATAAGATGTAATGACTTTTAATGTAAAATAAATAAACTTTTAATGTTTGGGATATCCTTAACCAACCCATTTGGAATATTCATTTTGTTGGTAACTATAAAGTGAACAATGATCTTGTTACAGTAATGACTGAAGACAATTTGATTTCTCAAGCGGCGATTTTCCTACAAGGTGGATTCGACACCAGCGCATCTGCACTCAGCTTCGCCGTTTACGAGTTGGCCTACGCGCCTGATGAACAGGTATACTACAAGTAATATATTGTACGGGGCAATGTCTGATCTAGGGGATAATGGGGGTCATGACTTAACAATGGACCTAGTTTTATGGAATAGTACTCTCAATACGTTACATTTAAGAGGGCTTCGTCCAGTGGCGCCTTAATTGGATCATTTAGGATTTCTTTTTATTACAGTATAAATCAAAAGAAAACATTCGAACTTTCGCATTTATTATATTAGTTGGATTGGTTTATACATTTTATTATTCATTGTGAAATAGTCTGGCATGCGAACGAGCTGGTTACGTCCTTGGTTGATTATGGTTAGTTGGTCCAAATAGTCTGATATTTTATAATATGCTTTCTTAATAAATTTCTGTTTTATACAATCTTTTAATTTGTTGAAAGGAAGATTGTACATTTTTTTTTATGCACGTCGGGTTCGTACTTGACCTCAATCACACCTGATGTTAAGTGAAGATGAGGTCGACGGTGGAAGCGTACTAACCCGGAAACCCCAACACATTTGGGGGACTGGCTATCTTATCTCTGACAACCGGACCACAACAATGCTATTAACATTGCTGCTTGGCGGCAGATTTAGATAAGATGGTGGTAGCTAGCCAGGCGTACATTTTAAAATGCGCTACCACCAACCAAACCGAGTACTTAAACATGTACCCCGCTGGGGATCGAACCCGCGACCTCCGAATCGTAAACTCAGTGTTGTTTACATTGAGCCACGGAGGCGGTAATGGGAAACTTATTGAACAAACGTATACATAGCCCTCTGAATGAATTACTGATTTTGCGGAGTCTGCTTACCTGACCTGTAATGAATGTATGTATGTAAATGCAAGTGTGTATGTAAATATAACATGTAACATCATCTGAGGCATATGATAACTAACTATATGAGGCTATAAATGATATGATGTAATGTAATGCGATGCGACGCCATATGACTTGATATGACATGACATGGCATGGCAAGGCATGGCATGGCATGGCAAGGCATGACATGGTCTGATATAATATGATATATGTATGTATAAATATATATTTTTGTATGTATGTGTATGTAAATATTATGTGTGTTTGTGTGAAGTATAAAAACTGACGATATTCATCTGCGAGTTCACAAAAGGCCGCTCACATGGCGCTCAAATCGCTTCATGTGATACCGCCATGGTGTCTTAGTGAGATATAGGTTTTAAAACTATCTTTTTATTTTCTCCTATTTATTTACGTAACAATTTATAGGAAATACTGTATCAAGAGGTGAAGGAGGCTAAAGAGAAACTGGGGGAGGCTGATTTCGACCCAACTGTCCTGTCAGAATTGCCGTATCTCAACGCTGTTATAAAAGGTAACGTTTACTGCTAATAAGGTATTATCTGCAAATTAATACATATATGCTGTTGGGAGAAGATAAACGACAGCTGTGGTCTGATCGAGGGTTTATTGTTGGAATGCTGCACCAATTGGAAGAGAAAGCAAAACTGGCCGCGTGTCAGTATATATACATTTAGATTTGCGCCATCTATCGAATTGTCCTGGAACCCGTGAGAAAGGTACACTTGTACCTATTGAAGTGAATAAATCGATTAGTGATGGGTTCACAGGTTCGCCGATAGATGGCGCCAGTCTTAACATAATCGTGCCGACAGCGTCAGGCGAGATTCTATACTGAACTCATGCATATTATAAAGTCACTCCTGATTCCCGTGGGGATAGGCAGAGAACACAGACTTCCACTTGCTTGACACACCTCTTTTGCTTCATTCACTCTCATAAAGTTGTTTATACATGCTCGTCGGTTTAGTTCTATCTCGACTTTCTTTAAGACGTACCCGATTGATGATGGTACGTTCGCCGTGGTCTTCCCCTACCAATACTATCATTTAGTCTGATATCTCTTTCGTTAGTCTTCCAATTTCAAGTCTTAAGGCTATATTACCCGAGATGTGTCTTAAGAAGTTGACGCTATCTCATGCTGAGAGTAAATGAGTACTGCTTGAGTATGGACATGCTTTTCAGGTCTCAAATTAGGTTTATTAATCAAAACGTTTACTTGAGACCGATTACAAGACTGTTGTCGATCTTGAGAATGATTTATTAATACGGGGCTTAGTCTTCTTTCACGTACTGCGCCACGAGTGCTTCAAGAAGAAAGACTATGATATCATGAAATTACACCAAAAAACTGTGTTAAACGCTAAATATCTTTGAAATGACTTAAATCTTACATTTCGCGGACGCCATGTTTGATTTTTTACATAAAATGTATCCCGTGACACTCCACGGACAACTAGAGGGCACGGATACTTTGCCACAGATCAAGACGAATCAAACGATCATGCACTTTGAAATCGGTCCAATCGTAGGTATAGAAGGTAACATAGAAATCTACGTACATTCACTCGAAAAACATTACCCTCCTTCCTTGGGCAGTCGGGTAAAAAGACCGCACTCCAATCGGACCACGCTTTACTGAGATACGTCCGGATAACGACTGAACACAAACATAACCCCCGTTGTTTTTCGTGGTAGTTAAAAATGCCACTCATCATCATCAGCCCGTAAACATCCCACTGCAGGGATATAGACATTCCCTTGTATATAAGGGAGAATGGGCCATATATAATCCAAAGTCAAACTGGCCCACTGCGGGTTGAGGACTTCACATGCCGTAGAATTTTTATTTCTCGGGCATGCAGCTTTCCTCACGATGTTTTCCTTCACCGTTTAAGAGTAGTCTGATAAATACACATAGCAATTAAGTTAATTTTAAAAATTGAGGGACCGCGTCACTGAAGCCACCAGGAAGTAATAAAGTCTTACTCTTTTAAGGACTGACTTGATCTTGACTTTGCTAATCAAAAACCATTAAAAAAATTCACATATTACAGAAACCCTTCGTCTTTATCCACCAATGGGTTGGTTGGATAGGGTCACCGCGAAAAGCTACAAAATCGATGACAACCTCACCATTCCTGCTGGCACGCCCACTTACGTCAACGCCATCGGCTTCATGTCAGACCCTGAGTTTTATCCAGAGCCACTAAAGTTTGACCCCACCAGATTCCTGCCTGAGAATGAGAAGAACAACAAATCATTTACTTATATGCCTTTTGGAGAGGGACCGAGGAATTGTATAGGTAAGAAGTTCAAAAACGTATTCAAAATCAAAATCAAAAAATGCTTTATTTTGTAGGTACACAGGGTACACTTAAAATAGTCAGATTTTACATTTTTTAAGCTACTGCTTGTTCAAAAGCCAATTTTCCCCGGAGAAGAACAAGCAAGAAACTCGAGAGGTTGCTCTTTTTTTTAAAAAAAAGGTTTTTATGTTACAAAATTATTAATTATTATTTTATATTATAATATTTCATTATGAAATAGCCTGGTTACGCGATCGGGCTGTTCATATCCATGAATGTTTATCATCTAAATAATCTGATATTTTATAATATGCTTTCTTAATAAGTTTCTGTTTTATAGTATCTTTAAATTAATTGAAAGGAAGATTTTGTATATCAACAGGAACCTTATTAAAAAAGCGTATACATCCCTTTGAATGAATTACTGACTTTGCGGAGACGACTTATGTGACCTGCAAGTTTATCTTTATTTCTTGTATTTGTGATAAATGTGATAAACATGAGTTTATCACAATTTTTCCTAAATGATGCTATATTTTTTTTGACATATATTGTTGGAACCTCTCTGGAACCAATCAAATTGATATTTGGCAGAGATGTATCCTGCGACCTGGAGATAGCCATAGGCTACATTTCAACCCAAATCAACTCCACAGCAAAGCAATACGGCGTAATGTTAATTACAAAAATTAATCATTATTTCTCTATTTGTTTTCAGGCAAAAGATTCGCACAGTACACTATGCGCTACGCGATGTCGTCAGTTATTCTGAACTTCGAAATACGACCTGTGGCTGGAGCTCCTTATCCCTCTGAACTGGAGCCAGAGAAGAAAGGTCTCTTCCTTATGCCAGGAGATCCCCTCACCGTCGAATTTGTGCCAAGAAATTGAAGAGATTGCATTACCAAACCTTGGCTTACAGTAAATCTTTTAATGTGGAATATCGACGCATGATATCCTAATGTGATAAAACTTATCAAGGCATTTTTCATTAGTACCACTATCGTAGTTGCATTGTTTGTGATTCCCTTTAGGGCTCCCTAGTCAAACAGCCCTACGTGTTGATCCGTCTATCCGTTGCATCCGGCATCCGTCCACCTTGTGAGTGGGGGTTTTAAAGACATATAAGCGAAAGCGAAATGAACGAAACTCCATTTAACCGATGGGCCATTTACTCGAAACGACAAATATGCGAAAGCCATAAGATTGAATGTACTGTTGTGCGATGAGTTCCAAAATATTACAAATATGTCAATGTACCTGTTTTTTTTTATATGAGAGGGCGGCAAACGTGCATGCGGGTCACCTGATGGAAAGCAATCACCGCCGCCCATGGACACCAGCAACACCAAAAGGGTTACAGACGCGTTGCCGGCCTTTGAGGAAGGTGTAGGCTCGTTTCTTGAAGGTTCCAATGTCGTACTCGTTCGGGAATACCGCTGCCGGAAATCCGTTCCACAGGGTGGTTGTACGTGGTAAGAAGTTTCTTGAGAAACGTACAGTGGTAGACTTCCACTCATCCAGGTGATGAGGATGGAAATTTAATTTTCGGGTTAAATTGAGCAGCGGGTATTAGCTCGAACAGTTCTTCAGAATACTCCCCATGATATATGCGATAGAGAATGCAGAGGGACGCGACGTCTCTTCGCAACGCCAGGGGATCCAGTCGGTCGGTGAGACTCTCTTGGCCGACAATTCGGACTGCGCGACGTTGAACGCGGTCAAAAGGAAGAAGCTGGTACTGAGGTGCCCCAGCCCATAGGTGTTGTGCGATGAGTTCAAAAATATTACAAATATGCCAATGAAATAGTGAACCTAACCAACAGTGTCGGGGTGCCCCGATCCATATTGCTTGCTCGCTACAGATAGGGGTCTGTACATTCGATCTTATGGTTTTCGCATACTTGTCTTATCTTAAATGACCCATCGGCTAAATGGTGCTTCGTTCATATGGCATATCTATATGTCTTTCGAAATCGGGTCCTAAACCTGTGAGTGAACATTGCACTTGCCTCATATGTTTAATGTAAGACTAACATTAATATAGTACCTATCTATTATGTATTTAGAACTACTAAGTATAATGTATCTAAGGCCCGTATTAATAAACCGTTCTCAAAATTCAGATGATCTTAAGTTGAAGCTTGAGAATCTGCTGCATATTGACTTACTGCATTACGTCTTGGGGCGGAGCAGCTAAAACAATATTACTGACGCTAGAGAGAGCGCAAAGAGCGATTCTAAAGGTCTCTACTTTTCGTTCATTTCTCTACCCCACTGATCTTCTTTATAAATCTTGTAAAGTATTAACAATCCGACAATTATTTATAACAAATATCGTACTTAAAAAGCACAGAAGTCTTCCATATAGCACTGAAATTACTAACAAAAGACGAAACGATATAGTTTGCCCTAACAACCCAGGAACAAAACATGCATTTTCATCTAGATTTTACGTGTTCCTAGGACCACTTCTCTATAATAGATTAAATGCAAAAATTGCCATGTACCACCTTACCTACAGTCATAATAAGAAATTACTACAAGATTTTCTTCAAAATTTGACCTACGAGGATACAGAGAAGTTATTGACTGTCTTGAAATAATCTTTAAGCATAGATTTATTCTGTATATCTACTTTATTTATAGATTTTTAGCTTATATCTATATGATTATATTATATTATTTTTAGTCATAGAAGCCCTAGCTTCGCCTGAAACACAGGATTTTCCTAGTTCAGGCACTAGTGTTACAGTTGAAATTAAGCATTATTATGTAGATTTTATGTTTTAATGTACCATAAGAATTAATAAATATATATTTGATTTGATTTGATTTGAATATTAAAACAGTATCCAAATAAATGACAGACCGAGACGGGATCTTAATCTCATGGTCGATTTATCAATTTTAACCGCCTCCGTGGTTCAATGTAAACAACATAGTGTTTACGAAGAGGTCGCGGGTTTGTTCCCCAGCGGGGTTCATGTTTAACTACTCGGTTTGGTTGGTGGTAGGGCATTTTAAATATCCGCCTGGCTAGCTACCACAATCTTATCTAAATCTGCCGCCAAACAACAATGTTAATAGCATTTGTGTTCCGGTGGTCAGAGATAAGATAGACAGTCCCCCAAATATGTTAGGGTTTCCGGGTCGGTACGCTTCCACCAGCATAATTTAAGTTATTAACATACGGTTACTGCGTCGTCAGGTCCTTTTCCTTGAACTTGGCTTGGCACACTACCGCGTCTCTTGATTCAATTACTTATAGTTCATAATAGCACAATAAACGTAAGTCTCCTAAATAAGATGGGGTTTCCGGGTCAGTATCCTTCTTCCGCTTCAGCCTCATCACCTTCGGCCTCATCTTCACTTAACTCAGGTGTGATTGAGGTCAAAATAATAATACCGCCCTAAGAATTAAATAATGTCAATTGTGAAGTCAAATAAAGTTTAAAGGACAACAGCACAGATCCATACATCTTTGGGCCAGTTTGTTGTCACTTCAATTAATAAATATAGTCTTGAACTCTTAGTACCAGACGTGCTAAAAACCTAACACATATATTTTTAAAGGACTTTAGAAAAGAACAAAAGAGGTTTGAAATATGGTTTGGGGAACTTTGAAATTATATACTGGCAACATTAACCACATGCATTCTCACGCATGGAAACAAGATGCTAGGCCAAAGAAAAATTGTTTTTTCTTTCCAGAGTCGTCCGTCGCTCGCTCGCTGTTGCTGGTATCCCCATGGACGTAACAGTTTGATTGTTACGTCCATGGTTATCCCTACTTAAATTATAACCTCACAGTCAAAAATGTCAGTTGTCAGTAATTGTCTATTTTTTTTTTTTTTTTGGAAAGAATTTAGATTTTGTATAGTTTGTGAGCCAAAATGTTTTCTGAGAGCGATATTTTCAAATATTTCTTATAACTATACTAAGGTTCCAAAAATTCTTTTGAATAGCTAAGTTGATAGTCTTTAGTACCTACCGGCTTTTTTTAGGTGTATCTTTTATTAGGTGACAAAACACTGGCCCAAAAATGCGGATGTCTTTTGTTGACAATTTGTATTATTTTATACTTTCCATTCCAAAATAGTTATACAGGGCGTCCCAAAGTTATGGGACATGAAGGGGAAGTACCTTAAATATCGTAGATAGTGAATTTTGCTCAAAGAAGACTTTATGTTATTTTTAAAAGTTAGTAATTCTGCATTCATAGATTTTCTAAAAATTATTTGCTTCGGCTGGGAATCGAACCGACTCAAATGTGAAAAAAAAAACACCCTACTTTTATGATGCCAATCGAAAGAATAGCTAAAAAATAATAACTCTGCCTAAGTAACATAGTATTTTAAAAGAAAGGAACAACGTGAAATTAATCATTTTAATCAAATAAAAAACATACATGAAACTGCCGTAGTCAATTAAGTAGGTATTTTTTTGTAAATTAATTAATTAAATGCTCAAAATGTGATCCCTCTTGTCTTACGCAAATCGCCAATCTTTTAATGAGCCCGCTGCCTGTTGATTTTCTAATCATTTTATGGTGAACACTCGATGTGATATGGCACAATTCTGTTTGCAACTCGCCTACGTTCTCGTATCGCTTTTTGTATAGCATATCTTTCACGTATCCCCAAAAGAAGAAATCTAATCATTTTATGTTGTTCCTTTCTTTTAAAATACTATGTTACTTAGGCAGAGTTATTATTTTTTAGCTATTCTTTCGATTGGCATCATAAAAGTAGGGTGTTTTTTTTTTCACATTTGAGTCGGTTCGATTCCCAGCCGAAGCAAATAATTTTTAGAAAATCTATGAATGCAGAATTACTAACTTTTAAAAATAACATAAAGTCTTCTTTGAGCAAAATTCACTATCTACGATATTTAAGGTACTTCCCCTTCATGTCCCATAACTTTGGGACGCCCTGTATACTCCGTCATTACCATGGCAGCCACAGGGCGACCAGTCAAGTGCTGAACATAGGCCATCTCATAGATTTACAGATTTTGTATTATTCAAAATGGTGACCTTTATATCGGGTTGGCCTTTATACAGTTTAGTTTTTTTTTTTTTTGACTGGACACAGCAAACACATAAGACCCATCGTTTTCCGTCGGTTTTTAAAAATAGTAGTTATTCTTGACGACCTGTTTGGTGTAGTGGTTAAAAATTCAGACTGCTTTGTCACGGGTTCGAATCCCGGTAGGGGCATTTATATGATGAATACAGACATGTGTTCCCGAGTTATGGATGTTTTTCATTTATGTATTTATTTACATTAAAAAATGTATTTGTGTTGTTTATCAACCATCTGGTATCCATAATACAAGCCTAGTTGCTTAGTGTGGAACTAGATGGCGCTGTGTGTTTGTGCAAAGATATTTATTATTATTATTATTCTTGCAAAGCACTAACATACCAAATCTTCCTAAAGTTTGCAAATGTAAAGATTTTACATACTTCTCCACTCATGGAATATTCATCCAACATGTGAACATTTCTAAATAAAACATACATTGCCGCTTACGTATCGTCAAACTTTGTTGTTTCTTGAGTTCACACTGAATTGTATTAGTAAAATTTAATTGGGTCGTTCAAATTTCGGGTTTTCGGTAATAACTTCAGTGTACGGTATTCTTATACGCTATAAGACTCTCTCATTGAATTTCATGAGCATTGGATTACATTCCGTTCACTTGTTTTGGAAGCTTCTTCAATAGTATGCAATTTGTTTGAAGATCTAATATTTTACGTTAAATTTGAATACGACATAATATGAATAGAGACAACTTTATAAATACAAGCTCTAAATAGTCCATCATGAGACCCTGACCATCACATTACTCGACGAAGTTGCTTAATTTGTTATTGAATTCGTGTGCCTTCCAGCTTCATCATCAGACACTGGACTGTATACAATCAAATTACTTGTCAAGATGGGGTTGCACTGTTTCATGACATCATAGTATTGCATTGTCGTACGATTTTTTTTTTTTACGGGTTCTTAACATCTACAATTTACTTATCTCAAGTCAATGCAGCTAACATATCCGTCTTAATCTATTGTGGTTGAATGCATAACATTTAAATTCTACTAGAAGTCTCATGTTAAAACAACATAAACGATAACTATGGCCTAGCCCCCCCTTTATACTGGACGGATGGGTTGTTTGCGAGGTCGTGACTTACCAAATGCAAATACTTGAAGCGATACAGTGCAAACTAGTGTTGCGGGTATTTACGGCCTGTTATAAACTGGCCTCTGACTAAATTAATTGATGAAATGGATTAATTAATTAATAATCTTTTGTTTCTTTTAATTTAGTTTCCTTACCTACTAGATTGTATTGTATATCTGAGATGCCCCGTGCGACAGGGCTGTACTTGTGCGGGACTCAAAAGGTATTTTTATCATTTAAGTAAGGACGCATTCAAAATTATTGCTCCAAAAATGTCGGGGGTATGGGCCAAATTAACTTGCAAGATTTAGATATAGAATAACAGACAGACATCGGGACAGGTGAAGCGAAATAGAAGCGATTAAAATAGGAAATATTTACATTTTTCCGAATACTTTACCAATATTTCAAATGCACTCGAAAATCCTCTCATAATCACGAGGGAATTCCACTCAAGAATTCTGAGTGGGTATACAAACTGTTAGAATTTTCCTTATTTTGAGTTTGTTTCATCTTTTATTTTTTTTGAAAGTTTGTTGATTTATTGCGTCTGCAACGGTTGATCGAATGGAACGGCGAATGAAGGAGACCGGACCGGCATTATGGGCTGACCCTTCGGAGCGATAACAAGTCGACATCTCATTTTTAAGCAATCGATGTAATTATTTTATTAATACCGAAATATACGCCATAGCAAAGTATTGAGTTACTTATTTAAAGTGAATACCTACCCGTGGATCAATCTAATATCAGAAGTGGTAAGAACGCCGGAGAAAATCTGCTGGTATGTTTTTTTTTTATTTTTCCTACGTACCTACACAAAACATCATACGTGTTCTTGTTATACATGAGATAAGTCACAGAGGAAAGTTATAGGTATATCAATATACCAAAAACATTGGTGCACACATTTAGTAATTATTACTACTGCCTATTTAAAACGGATTAGCATACTTACATAGGTGCTACTGAGTCGGAATATTTCTCTTTTACTTTAGAACCCAACAAATAGATATTACTAATATAACGTAGACCTTCATAGTACCAATAAATTTGTGTTGTAGATAAATGTTTCCATCAACTACTTTTATACTTACGATTATAGCCTGTATTTTAGAATTTAAATACCTTGAATAACACTGACAATCGAGTCTACGTTTCGGATAACACATTAGAATGTAGGGCTTATGTTCCGATTATTCCAAAATGTCATCCGCCATCAAAAAGGTCTCTCGCGGTGGTGGAATATTGAAAGCCGTTGATGATGTTGATTTAATAAAATGTATGAATATTCGCTACAAGGCTGGCAACAGGTTGGCAGGCAGATATATATACATACCTACCTAATAAATAAAAAAACAATGTATTTGTAGATAGCTTTATATATATTATCTATAAAGATTTGTTTAATTGGATCACGAGATCATTAAACACGAAGGATAATATATTACACCTTATTAAGTATTGCATTATGCCTTCAAAGAAAAACAAAAATGCAATATTAATATTACTCATGTGAAAAATTATATACGTATGATAATCTTATTTGTTATGATTTTCCGAAGCATTATCGTTATTTCGCTTGTTTCATATTCGCTTCAGATAAATAAGTAGTTTCAGTACAGTTTAAATTTACGAAATGATTCTGTGAAAATGTTCTAGGATTTCTATTTTTCCTTGCATAACGGTTATACTTTGAAAATATGAACTATAGTTTTATGTTTTGATTTCCATTAATAATTTTTACCTAGTACACTATGAATATAAAAGGTAATAAAGATATAATAAAAATAAACATAATCACTGGAATATGGTACTGATTCAATAATAATAATAATTGTTACAAAAAAAAAAAAAAGGGGGTAAACCCCAATATTGGTCAATTTTTATCTATAATCTTTAAGTTGTTCAGAGGATATTGTGTATATTACATTAATGTAGATGTGTTTATTTGTTTCGTTTCTTCCTCACTAACACTTTATTGTATATAAGCATACACGTCAAACAAAAACAAAAAAACAGGAGAATATTAAAATATACAAAAGGCGAGCTTATCTCTATAAGAGATCTCTTCCAGCAAACCTCAGTAAGGAGACAAATAGATGAGGTAACGTAAAAGTAGACAGCGAGTACACTTACAAAACAGTAGTTATAAACAAACTTACTATACATATAGAGAAAATAACAATCATGTCGATGACATACATACTTAAATTATGGTGTTGTTATAATATATATAATATAATAATAATATAATAATAATATAATAATAAAATAATAAATATAATTAAATATATAATCTAATATGATAAAAATAAATACAAAACCTATAAATAAAAATGACATATTCTACTTAAACAAATGTACACAAATAATAAAAATAATCTATTGAGACAGTTTAAGGTAATGCTCCTTCAGTCGCGATTTGAAGACCGGTAACGACTGACTATCACGTACGTCGGTGGGAAGTGAATTCCAAAGTCTAACTGCATGTATGGAGAAAGAATAGTTGTAGAAGTCTGAAGTCGGAGTAGAAGGAAAGCGCAGAAGGGATGCCATGTGAGATCGAGAGGGTTTAGAAGGGGAACGCATAAAATTAAATCGCTCACGCAAGTAATTTGGAGAAGTAGGATTAAAGAGAATTTTATACAAGAGACAGAGAATATGACTATTTCTGCGGAGTCGAATTGGTAGCCATTTGAGTTGGGACCGGAACTGAGACACGTGATCGAATTTACGCAAACCGAAGATAAAACGTATACAAAGATTTTGAAGTCTGTCTAGTTTGTTTAACAGTTCCTCAGTAGCGTCCAACATGCATACATCAGCATAATCAATAATGGGCAGCAGTAAAGTTTGGGCCAAAGTAATTTTGGTTTTCAAGGGCAAGAAATTTTGCAGACGTTTGAGAGAATGAAAGGAGAAATGAACCCTTTTACTTACCATATTGCAATGAGCCACCCAAGACAGGTTGCTATCAAGGATCACACCAAGATTCCTGGCAGTGCTAGTTAATTTAATATTAACACCATCAACTCAACTCACTAACTTCCAATTTGAATAACAAAATAGCCTCCGCTAATTAACCACTAACTTGTACTATTCTAAGAATGTCAGATAGGTCGATGTACACCCCACCCTTACAAGGCCTACCTACAAAGAGTAAAAGAGCAACAAGAGGTACTAGTCGAAATGAACATTCTAAAAGGGGACGCTCTAGGACAGCCTTTGATACTCCAAAACGATTTTCACATAAGCGTGGCACTTACCGAAGCCGCTCCCGCCAGAAGCATCGTAGAGATTCCAGAAATAGTACATCTAGCGATAGCGCTTCAAGTCATTTACCAAGACGTCACCGACGAAATAGTAGTAGGTCAGGTCGCCTTCGCAGCCCTAGGAACCGGCGACATTACTCGCGCATTTCATCTCCAATGACGGGGTCTAGCTCTTCCGAGTCGGAGAGTCCAACTCGAAAAAGGAGACACGCGCGGCCCTACTACTCTTCGGACAGCTCATCAAGTGGCACAGAAACTGACGGGAGACGTTCACGACAACGATCACGTGATGCGCCCGGAAAAAGAAAGAGACCCAGAAAATCATCAGGTACTCTTAGAAGAAAAAAGGTCAAGACGCATTCACGTTCTCCATCTAGTTATGAAAGCAGTTTCTTCAAGAAGTTCATCAAACTTATCGACAAAAAGGGGAGTAGTTTCGAAGGAGCACAAAACGTCATACCTGAATTTGACCCCGATGCAAATAGTCAGACAGCTACAGAATGGATACGAAAGGTCAATGAAATTGCACGCCTATATAGCTGGAATGAGAAACAAATAATATTTTACGTCATACCCAAGCTTTCCGGCTACGCAAAAAAGTGGTACCAAGGACGAAGTTCCGTAAATCTAACCTGGCACCAATGGCAGCGCAGGATACTGAAGACTTTTCCTGACGACCGCAATTATGCGGATCGCTTATACGAAATGTTAGACAGAAGGAGTAAAAAGGACGAATCACTTGAAGAGTACTTCCATGACAAAGTGAGACTTGTAAAGATGTGTGAGATTAGGGGCAGACATGCCGTTGATTGCATTATCAATGGCATTTATGACAATAATATTCGCCTTAATGCACAAGGGTCAAGTTTTAAAAGACCGTCCCAGCTACTTGTATATCTGCGACGAATTTCTAAAAGGACAGGACAGGTTCGGAAACCAATACCCGAAACTAAAAGTAGTAATGACTCTAGGGGAGGAAATAACAGTGGCGTAAACAATATGAAGAAATCTGGCTCGAACTCAAATGTCAGGTTTAGGTTTACTCGGTGTTTCAACTGTTCCGAAACAGGACATTCTGTACGTTTTTGCCCTAAGCCAGTTATACGCTGTGATAAATGCTCGCGTGTTGGACACGATACCCAGCACTGTCCAAGGCCAAATATTAAGCCTCAACAGCAGGCAAGTGACGGAAGACAGAACGTGGAGGATAAAATGGACTTCAAAAAGGTATTGCAGGTTACACAGGATGGGCAGCAGAATGGTAAATATTACAAGACCATTACATTAAATAATATTACGAGATCAAGCTACATAGACTTCGGAAGTCAGTGTACGCTTATTAAACAAAAAATTGCAGAAGAATCCAATTTAATTTTAGATAAGTCTGCACTCCCGGTCATAAAAGGTTTTGGGCTGGGTAGTGTGTTACCTCTCGGACGCGCTGTAGTAACAATCGAAGTTGATGCAGTAATAGCTGATGTGGAAGCTTTTGTGGTTACTGATGAGTTATTAGAGACGGATGTTCTTATTGGACAATCGTTTACAGAACTACCCTCAGTTACTGTGTACAAAACTAGCTCTCAACTAACCATGTACTGCGATGATACTAAAGTCGATAAGGTAGGAGTAATTAACTCTTCCAAGGTTACTTTCGAGGGTCTGAGAGACATCATCGTACAATCAACTGATGTTGCTTATACTGGGTTGCTTTTTATACCTGGGTACGTCTGTCTAAAAAGTCATAATGAACATTGCATTTTGCAAGGGGTCTATAAATTCGAAAACGGTAAGGGACGAGTTGTTGTTGCGAATTTTTCCGGCAAGCCCATTACACTACATAAAAATAAGGTTATTTCACGTGCTACCAAGTTACCGAGTACTGAACCGTTTACTACTAGGCATTTGGAGTGTAATGTTAATTTAATAGTTCCTGGAGATATAACATCGCCTAAGAGAAAGATGATTAAAACCCCGATTTCTATGGATATGTTAAACGTTGGACCTAGGGTATCGGCAGAACAAAAAGAAAGACTGCTTATTCTTCTGAACAGATATCGAGACTGCTTCGCTTTAAATTTACGAGAACTTGGGCTAACTAATATAGCGGAAATGACCATACGTTTAAGCGACGATACACCCGTTACATATAAACCATATCGCCTTCCCTTCAGTGAACGTGCAATTGTTAGAGAGATGATAGGAGAATTACTAGAAAACAACGTAGTCAGGGAATCACAATCCGCCTATGCGAGTCCTATAGTCCTCGTACGGAAGAAGAATAATGAGTATAGGCTCTGTGTGGACTACAGGGCACTTAATAAAAAAACAATAAAAGACAGCTACCCAATGCCTGTTATTGATGACCAGTTGGACCGTTTAAGTGGGAAAAGTCTGTTCACAAGTTTGGACTTAGCATCGGGCTATTATCAAATACCGATGTCCGAGCCCTCAAGACATGTGACAGCCTTTGTAACCCCTGATGGGCACTACGAGTACACGAGAATGCCGTTCGGACTCGTAAACGCGCCTGCAGTGTTCCAAAACATGATAAATAAGGCCCTCGGTCCCCGAAGATTTGATTTAGCGATTCCGTATTTGGACGATCTTTTAAGTACTGCAGGTACACACGATGAGGCTTTTCGAAAGTTGGGAGAAATTCTGGAACTGTTATCAAAAGCTGGCCTTACTTTAAATTTAAAAAAATGCTTCTTCTTCCAGTCCGAAATAGATTACTTAGGTTACGAAATTTCCGAATCAGGGCTACGTCCCGGTAATAAAAAGATCCAAGCAGTATCAGAATTTCCCACACCTACAAATGTCCATCAAGTACGGCAATTTGTGGGCCTAGCTAGCTTTTTCCGTCGGTTTGTGTATAATTTCGCTACACTTGCTAGACCCTTAACAATGCTAACTAAAAGTGATGTCCCTTGGCATTGGGGTCCAGAACAAGAAACTGCGTTTCAGGATATCAAGACAAGATTAGTAAGTAGACCAATCCTCGCATTGTACAATCCAGAATATGTAACAGAAGTCCATTGCGATGCAAGTAAGGTAGGCGTTGGTGGTGTGTTGCTACAAAAATCTGGAAACAGCGATAAGATGCGCCCGGTTGCTTACTTCAGTCGGCAAACGACCCGTGAAGAGGCAGTTTGGCATTCCCATGAGTTAGAGACTATGGCAGTAGTGCTCTCACTTAAGAAATTCCGGGTCTATTTGATTGGACTGGAGTTTAAAGTTGTTACTGATTGCAACGCACTACGAACTACTCTTACCAAACGAGATTTATTACCCAAGGTTGCAAGATGGTGGCTTATGTTGCAGGAATTCAATTTCACAATTGAATATAGACCTGGTCATAACATGCAACACGTAGATGCTTTGAGTCGGAATCCAATTCCTATAGAAACATTCGATGAGTTGGACGTCTTTCAAATAAAGACCGCTGATTGGTTGCACACTGTACAGATGACCGATCCACATCTAAAACATATCAAGACAATATTGGAAACCAATGATAAGGACCTCAAGGATATCACCAATCATTACGTTCTACGCGATGATAAGTTATATAGACGTGTCAATCGTGGGTTAAAATGGGTAGTACCACGCGGCGCTCGATGGCGCATATGTCAGATGAGTCATGACGATGCGGGTCATTTTTCAGTGGAGAAGACATTAGAGAAAATATCTGCAGATTATTGGTTCCCTAAAATGAATCGCTTCGTCAAAAAGTACGTCAAATCTTGCATAAATTGTGCTTATAATAAGGAAATGTCAGGCAAGAAAACGGGTTACCTACATCCTATTCCAAAGACTGCATCTATATTCCATACGATGCACATGGACCATCTAGGTCCCTTTGTAAAAAGTAAGAGAGGGAATATGTACATTTTGGCTGTTATAGATGGGTTCAGCAAATATATCTTTATAAGAGCAGTTCGAAATACTAAATCCAAAACCACAATTTCAGTACTCGATGCGATATTCTCGAACTTTGGTTATCCTAAGATTATTATCTCTGACCAGGGGTCTAGCTTCACTTCTTCTGAATTTAATAATTTTGTAGGATCACTAGGTGTCAAACATGTGCTCAATGCCGTAGCAACACCACGTGCGAATGGCCAGATAGAACGATATAACAGGACTATTTTAAATTCTCTGGCCGCAATGAACCACGGTATTGATGAAAGGGATTGGGACTTAAATATCTTAAGACTACAATGGAGTCTAAATAATACCACTAATAAAGGAATTGGTACATCACCAGCTGAGGTAGTTTTTGGCCAAAGAACAGCTGGACAATCAGAAAATATCTTGAAAGGAGCACTCTTGGAAGCACAGGGTGGTGACCGTGAAGAGATGAGAAGATGTGTAGAAAGTAATATCACGGAAGCACAAGGGAAGATGAAACTTTCGTTTGATAAGACGAGAGCGCCAACTAAAATTTTTAAGGAAGGTGATTTGGTCATGATACCAAACCACAACCCGGAAAAAGGGAAAAGTAAGAAACTGGCTCCCAAGTTTCGCGGTCCTTTCAAGATAAGTTCTGTACTAGACAATGATAGGTATGAAGTATCGAGCATAGAAGGTCATTCTAACAAAAGGTATAAAAACATATATCCAGCTGATCAATTAAAATCGTGGATTACTTTTCATTTATCTCCACCAGCAAGTGACGATGACCATAGTAGTAGCGATGGGACTGATGGTAGTTAATTTAGTCGAACAAAAGCGAAATTAGTTGAATATAAAATTATTTCCCTAATCCTTTTTTCCTAATTTCACCCTAACATTTACAGCTTAGGTATGTAAAGAACAAAAGCAGATCATGACGCTTCTCTGTTGGTGCCATAAGTGTACGCAGACCGTGTTCGATTGTGATGAGCGGATGCTGTCAATGGCGCTAATAACGATGAGCAGGCCGTGTCCCGATGGTGGCGAGCGAGCGGTAGCTATCGATGGTGAATAGCAGGCCGTGTCCCGATGGTGGCAAACGGTAGCGAATTAGTACGAGTGAAGACAATGAGCAGACCGTATCCCGATGGTGGTAAACGGTAGCTATTAAAGATATTTAAAATCATTGAGAGACTATGTGACCCGATGGCGGCAAACAGAGGCTGCGTTAATGATCTCCAGATAATGTAGTTCAAATTAAATCTAAGCATTTACCTAGTTATAACCATACATAAACCTAATTGAGATTAAGTAATATGTAATTCTATTTTGTATTCTTTTCCTATTTTGATTGAACTATGTATAACTTGTCGTATTATGATTCATAAGAGCTTTATATTTTTACTATCTTGTTTTATATTATAATATTACCTATATTATATATGTATTTCCGTAAAGTAATTTATTTATTTATTTAATTTAATTAATTACACGGGGGGTTCCCAATTACATAATTAATAATTACTATAAGTTAAACAGAAATAATTAAATGTCAACAGGATAATACAAATTATGAGAGAATACAAATACAGAATCCAAGTAATGTAGTGTTGAGGTCACACGTATAATAGTAGGACGGCCGAGCGCAGAAATGTGGACCTTTCTGTAACAGGATGGTCGTCTGTTAGAATTTTCCTTATTTTGAGTTTGTTTCATCTTTTATTTTTTTTGAAAGTTTGTTGATTTATTGCGTCTGCAACGGTTGATCGAATGGAACGGCGAATGAAGGAGACCGGACCGGCATTATGGGCTGACCCTTCGGAGCGATAACAAGTCGACATCTCATTTTTAAGCAATCGATGTAATTATTTTATTAATACCGAAATATACGCCATAGCAAAGTATTGAGTTACTTATTTAAAGTGAATACCTACCCGTGGATCAATCTAATAAAACAATAATTTCCTAGAACCTGTAGTTGAAAGTAGTTGAAAGGTTTTTTTTTATTGCCTGAAGAGATAAGATATATTGCCTAATAAGATAGCCAGTCCCCCAAATGTGTTGGGGTTTCCGGGTCAGTACGCTTCCACCTGCGACCTCATCTTCACTTAACATCAGGTGTGATTGAGGTCAAGTACGAACCCATCGTGCATAAAAAAAAAAGATCGCTTTTGGTGATAATGCCACCAAATTGTACTATCCCCTTTTTCTTATTTATCGTTGTTATGTTTCTTATCGTTGTACAATAAAGAATATTTTGTTTGTTTGTTTGTTAAAGCTAAGTAGTCAACTTAATTTCGAACTGGTTAAAAGCTTTGCATTTCCATTTGTTTGACCAGCATTGTTATCAGTTGAAATTATCAAATAGCAACGAGATAGTAAACTAATTACCGTGAAGTTGCGAGCTCTCCCAAATCCCACCCAACTGCGGGGCAAAGTCCGGGTCAACGTAATAGGGGATAATAATGAATTTGATATTGAATTCGCGGCTGGCGTGGACCCAGCTGGCTGAGGGCATCGATAAATACAATACTGTGTTTATTAAATTGTGTTATCTCGAAACAAATACGAAACAAAACAGAAATCCTTCATTATTAGTTAATCAGATTAGAAATTTAAAAATTACCGTGTTAACTCTGAGGTCCGTATTAATAAACCATAATCAAGATTGAGAACAGTTTTGTGACCGGCCTCAAGTAAACGTGTTGATTAATAAACCGAACTTGAGATCCTGAAAAGCACGTACATACTCAAGCAGTGCTCACTTGAGAGGTGCGCGTATTAATAAACGAACCTCAAGACTATCATTCATTCGCCGCTGAGGCGAATACATGAGAAGTGATCTCAGTTGAGTAGATCTCAAGATTAATTTATAAATTAGCACGGACCTTGAGATAGCGTCAACTTCTTAAGACGCATCTCGGGTGATACAACCTCAAGACTTGTATTGAGATTGGTTTATTAATAAGAGCCTATGACAATAAATCATCTGAGATAACAACATTGTAGGAGGTTGTATTTTATCTAAAGACTATTTGGTCACCATAGATCTTTTAAAGGTTTCTATGGATCACCCATACATACAGTTGTGACAAGGTGTTCAACCTCGACCTCTTTGTCTTTTCGATGCTATTTGGTTTTTTAACTTTTTTAGAATTTGATTCAAATCGCGTTGGAATGAAATTCCTTGTCCATGCTACAATAGTCTACAAGTCAATTACTGGATGTAAGCCAGAAGCGATTTGCATCACTATTTTAAGGAATAATTTGGTAGGTAATACGGAACCCTTCACTCGCGTGACACAAGACGAATTTAGCCCGTATTGGTTATGATAACCTTCGGAGACTAGAGAAAGTCTTGTTTACAGCTCAAGTCTACTTTGCAAACATCAGCATCATCAGCCCGTAAACGTCCCACTGCAGGGATATAGGCCTTCTCTCGTATATGAGGTAGTTTGGGCCATACTCCACCACGCTGGCCCGGTTGGGGAATTCACATTCCTTTGAATTTCACTCACATTCATATCTCAGGCATGCTGGTTTCCTCACGATGTTTTCCTTCAGCAGGAGCAGTCGGATAATGTGCACTTTAAAAACTCATTGGTACATGGCCTGCCTAGGAATCGAACCAGGGCCTCCCAAATTGGGAAACCGCGTCTTAACCGCTCAACCACCGACGCTCATACGGCATACGGATAAACATATTGCATACATACATACCACTATATCCTTCAGTGTTAAACAAAGCCTCCACAGCTCAACAAGTAAATTATGTAAAACAATTTTTCTCACCCTCAGAGCCGGGCCGACTACATTCGGAAGCCCAAATCCTTTATAGCAAATAACCGAAACAATCCCGCGAGATATAACATGTCCGGCAGATTTGTGTGGTAGGACATTAGTTAGCATTAACGCAGCGATCTGTCTGTGCGGATTACGGGCGACAGCGGCGCCGTCTGGCGGAGCTTAATGACTGCGAGTCCACCAGTCCGGCAAGTGTGTCGCTCCAGCTAATTTATAGGCAGTTGCGGCTAATAGGAGATTTGAGGAAGGTGGCCTGAGGCCGAGTGGTATGGGCTTTACGAGCTGAGTCAAGTTAGATTCGGTTTGACTAAATACCGAATTTGCAATGGGAATTTATGGTTGGTGGAGATTTATCATATAATAGGAGTTTACAAGGAGCGTCGGTGGCTCAGTGAAGACACAGTCTGGGAGGCTGTCTCCTCCACATCCTCAGCCATTGGATGCATAGGTTATTAGGTGATCTGTTCGAGCATCACCTTGTTTCTTTGTTTTGTGAATATTATTGCGTTGTATCTATGTATTGCTTGTCTTTATGTGTGATTTTCGTGTAAGTAACAGTAGAGGATAAGTATCAATTATTACCAACAAAGCGTCGGTGGCTCCGCGGTTGAGACGCGGTTTCCCAATTTGGGAAGTCCAGGTTTGGTCCCCAGGCAGACATGTGTACCACTGAGTTTTTAAATATAATTTAATTACTTATGTCAACACGCGACATCCATTTTGTAAACCTTATATTGTTTATATTGAGCCACAAGAGGCAAATGGAATGAATCACGATTTTAACCAAGCAAATCCAAAGTCAACATCAACTCGATGGATATTAGGAGTATTGTCACGCCCCAAAACAAGCGAACAAACACACAAAGTTAACGACGTCTGTTTGCAAGAGACTTTTGTGTGAGTTTCCTATCACGCCCGCTTACACGGGAACTGACTTCAGATGTTCAGAGTACAAAGAAAATCATGTATACATTGAGATCCAAAGAACGTTTTAGCTGCTTTTTCATGCATGGCGCCTACGTAGACAAATCAAATCATGTTTTTTTATTCATATCAACATAAAGTTGCTTTGATCAGTAGTTTTATACCGGTTGAGTTTTTTTGCGGTAAGGAAAAAAATAGAGCCCATTTGGTAAATGAAATAAAACTTATTGTCACAGGTACACCGTCACCCTTCCATCTTCGGACCACTAGGCGTGGGGAGGGATTCCACCCGTATATAGTTAATATACCGGAAATTCGCACTAAGAAGTTCGATTCTTCATTCATCATCCGAACAGCCAAGGCATGGAACTCCCTTCCGGCGTCAGTCTTTCCTCAATCCTACAACCTTGGGATCTTCAAGAGCAGAGTGAATAGGCATTTACTGAGATCGCGTGCTTCATCTTCGACCACATCGTCACTTTCCATCAGGTGAGATTGTGGTCAAACGCGAATCCAGTCAATCATAAAAAAAAGGTAGTCTTTTTTTTTTCAAAGCCATCATCAACGCACACGCCGGCCGGAGAGATATACGACAGGCGGGATTCATAGGATTCCTATTCAATTCATTTATTGCATAACTATAGGTACCTATAACGATAAATTTATTTGGAACTCATATTTGCTCCGAGTTTTTCTATTTATTTAATTTAATGATGAAATTATGTGGAGCAGGCTGCAAACGCGACCGTCAAATGACGTTATATCTTTTGATGATGGATTAGAAAAAAATGAACTACCCATGCCAATACCTTCTATTTCACTTACCTAATATGCCCCATTTATTTCACTTGCCTAATATGCCCCCTTTATTTCACTTACCTAATATGCCCCATTTATTTCACTTACCTAATATGCCCCATTTATTTCACTTACCTAATATGCCCCATTTATTTCACTTACCTAATATGCCCCATTTATTTCACTTACCTAATATGCCCCATTTATTTCACTTACCTAATATGCCCCATTTATTTCACTTACCTAATATGCCCCATTTATTTCACTTACCTAATATGCCCTATTTATTTCAGTTACCTAATATGCCCCATTTATTTCACTTACCTAATATGCCCTATTTATTTCACTTACCTAATATGCCCCATTTGTTTCACTTACCTAATATGCCCTATTTATTTCACTTACCTAATATGCCCCATTTATTTCACTTACCTAATATGCCCCATTTATTTCACTTACCTAATATGCCCTATTTATTTCACTTATTTCCTTTCCCCATTTTTTTCCTTATGGTAAAAAAACTCATCCGCTACAGTATGGAAGTCGTTATTCCCATCATAGGCATTGTTATTTAAGATTATTAGAGCCCAAAGTGTCTTCAGGGCCAGTGGAATGATCCTTGGTTGGTTTGTTAATACATTATGTTTGAAGGTTTATCCTTTCTCATTTCCAAACATAAGAAATCGAGGTCGCGGGTTTCATTCCCGCTCGGCGATATTTTTCTTTCCTTTTTCTTTTTTTTGTCGATTATGTATTGTAAACTTATCAAAAAGAGCAACCCTTGAGTTTCTTGCTCGTTCTTCTCTAGGGAGACTTTAGTAAGTCATTAGTATTGTTATTCTTATATACGAAATTAAAGTTTTGGAGTTTTTAAGACTTGTCTTGCATGTGTTTGACGTGTCATTTTGTGTGTGTGTGTGTGTGTCTTTGTCCGGACGTACCTCACTAATAAGTGGTCCGATGTGAGTGCGGTTTTCTTTATATGAAACGCTAAATGAGGGCTCTCCTCCAATTTCTGAGCCTAGCATCACCATCAGCTCGTATACATCCCACTGCAGGGATATAGGCCTTCCCTCGTATATGAGGGTTGGGAACTTCACATGCCTTAGAATTTTTATTTTTCAGGCATGCAGGTTTCCTCACGACGTTTTCCTTCACCATTTATGAGAGCAGTCGTATAACTAAATTTAAAAACTCATTGGTACATCACCGGCCTCGGAATCGAACCCGGACCTCCTAAATTGGGAGACCGCGTCTTAACTAACTAACTTCAGCTCTGCAGCGTATGCAGTCAAAAAAATTAGACAAATATCGGACGTAAATACTGCTAGATTAGTATATTTTAGTTATTTCCATAGCCTGATGTCTTACGGTATCTTGCTGTGGGGAAATGCCGCGCATATAAATACAATCTTTACAAAAATGAGCCGTTCGCGCAATTTATCAATATTGAGACCTGCAGTGTCACTTAGAGACAGATTTAAAGAGTATAATATTCTAACCTTTTCGTCACAGTACATTTTTGAAAATCTAATATATGTCAAAAAAATATAGCATCATTTAGGAAAACTCCTCCACAAAGTAAATTCATTTAAAGGGTTATGTATACGCTTTTTCAATAAAGTTCCTGTTGATATACAAAATCTTCCTTTCAATAAATAAAACAGAAACTTATTAAGAAAGCATATTATAAAATATCAGATTATTTAGATGATAAACATTCATGGACATAACCAGTAGCTTTAAAAATGTAAAATCTGACTATTTTAAGTGTACCCTGTGTACCTACAAAATAAAGCATTTTTTGATTTTTGATTTTGATTTTGATTTTGACTTCCATATAAAATTTTGTTATATGCACTATAAATAGTTTATAGCACTCGAGAAACAAGGACATGCTAACCTAAGCATGGTTTTGGGTCCTGTTATTGGTGCCACGTTCAGACTTCCTTAATAAAATAAGAATACTATTAATTACGTATTTGTGTCTTTAAAGACCACAAGTGACTCTAAAGGTGCCGTACAAATAGTATATATATAGCGGCACGGAGCGTGACGGGCGGTCGGCGGCACGTGACGCAGAGGAAGGCGGTTGTTACGCGAATGTGTCACAATTTGTAACGGACGTGACGCGAGGGGAGTTGACAGCCATGCGGTAGGATACTGGCTGAATTTTTAATGAAAATAGTGTTTTAGGAAACTGTCAACACCAGACGCCGTCAAGTGACGCTGTTCACGGACTTATATAAAAATCCCTTTGATGCACAGTATTTGTACTCCTTCACTATGTTTAATAACCACCTTATCAACATCATCATCGTATCAGCTACAGGACGTCGGTGGTTGGAACTCCAAGGGTTGCTCTTTTAAAATCAAGCATTGATTTTACATAAAGGTTTTTATATATTTCATTATTAATTGTGAATGTATTATGAGAAGTATTACGAGAAGAAGTATATTTATTACGAGAAGTAGAATATTTTATTTTTTATATATATTATGTATGTATGTTTGTATGTATTCAATTAACGTATATATTTATATGGGTGATTTATTTATTTTATTAAAATTAGTTTACCGCGCACGCTATCTACATATCATGTGCGTAATGCTTCCCAACCCAAAGTTTGCCTGGAAGAGATCGCTTTTAGTGATAAGGCCGCCAAATAGTACTATCCCCCTTTTTTTTATTTATCGTTGTGTTATGCTTCTTATTGTTGTACAGTAAAGAATATTTTGTTTGTTTCTTTGTTTGTTCATTGTGCTGGCTTGTTTTCAAATACAACATTCCTCCAACGTTTATCCGAACTGTAACTTTTAATTGGGTCCACTGATATGGCAACTTTTGTGGTACCAACGTGAAACAAAATATTGTACATGTCGCAAAAAAATTAAATAGGCGTCCATTTTTAGTATGCCGCAAGTCAAAAGGAAAATTAGATCACTTTATTGTCAGTCTGTATTTACGTCTGTAGTGTGTGTATCACCCCCCCTCCCCTCATGGCGACCCTGCCAGTACTGCCCTTGGGCAGTGCTGAACAATAAAAAGGACTTCGGATAGTTTTAATTCAAGAAAAGTAATGGGCATTTTTCGGTTCAAGTGAAGCAACGTGTGTGCGAACGATCGATTTAAAAAAAAATGTGCAAGAAGAAAATTAAAAAGTGAATGAAGAAGAGGAGGGCGGACACACACTACACGTCAAGTAATACTGTTTCTGAGGAGACAATTTGGAAATCAAGTTGAAATGAATAATCTTGATGAGATAAGTCGACCTTTGTACATGACCTACTTTTTGTACTCTGTTATATGTAATTATTTTGGTGCAATAAAGAATATTATAAATATTTTCACTTACACACAGCGCCATCTAGGTTCACACGTAGCAACTAGGCTTGTAAGGATATCAGACGTTATTTCTTGGGTGATCCAGTTCTTGTGGCAATTTTTATATATGCGGTAGATCAAATAAAGGAATGCCAAGGATACCATCAGCAGTATCATTAGTAGAATAATGCTATAGTGGTGCTAGCATGGACTTTCAGCTGCTCGATGGAACTTTCATTGTCGCCGGCCGCCGCATTTTGGCTCAGAAATACCTCTTCTTTTGTTTGTGTAGATCCCATATTTTTTATTAGTGCTATTAATTATTCGAAGACAGTGCAACGTAACGTAAGACAGTCCAGAAGAGTGTCCGTTCGATTGAGTGCACATTGTAATCGAGTCCCTTTTACGGCGAACGGAATTCAAAACACAGTGGCGGCAGCCCGGTAGGCCTGGCTCGGGTCGCCATGTGAGGTTGGGTGTTGATCTCAATGAAAGCCGGTCAAAGGTTACGAATATACTGCCTTTATTAGTACGAATCAATACATTATATTATGAGCACTATACCTACACACACATAGATATAACATACTTGTATACACTCTACAATATACTATGGATTTTTTTTTTATAAATAATACATATGTCCCCTACATATGTACTAAATTTTACTATAAAGTTGATTTGTAGTTGTTATTTTAAATTTCAATTATTGATTATGTGTAGTACCTATGTGTAATAATCTGTAAATTAAAGGTAAAAGCGTAACGGCGCTACACGTGACGTTACAATACGGTTGAATTTAGCTTGAAGGAAAATCTACCGAGCTTTGTTCATGAGCAGTCCCCTCTCTCTACCATCCCTTTTTTTTTCTTTTTTTTGACGGGGGGAAAACGCATTTACGCGTTCGACCCGTCGCTGACGGGGGTCAGCGGCGAGGATGTGTGGGACTCGCGGCTCCAGACGGGAGCGGTCCTACCCACTAAAACCCCCCGGTGTTCCTCCGCGCGCACCGAAAACGACGTGGCCACGGGTACCCCTCGGTAATCGTCCGCAGCCACGCCAGCGCGGCGCCCGCCGCCAGGGCAACGGCGGCGGCGGGCCCTCCTGTAGGCTGGAGCAGGGAGGAATCTCCTGGTCCAGCCACCTCAAGAAGGCGCGTGGGAACACCACGCGCGCCTTCCCGCGAGGCTTGCGTCACCACCCAGGCTCGCTAGGTAGGGGGGAGAAGGTGGGCATACGCCCATCTCCGGGTCCCAGTGCGTCTGCGGCGGATGGGATGAGAGGAGGGACTCTACCATCCCTACGTAACTTATTGATTAACCCAAATAAAACAATATCTGCCTTAATTAACTTAGTTTGTACATAAAGCCCTTCCATGCGCGTTATTATATAATTTAGAATCTACCGACATCTTAACTATTAATATTCGTTCCGCCAACAAATATTTACTTCTTGTTATATTAATTTAGTTACAGATATCTACATATTAGACATACAAATTATACTGTACAAATTAATTAACAAAGTTAAATAACATATGCTCTACATGTGACTTTACATGAATTATGTACCGTTATATTTTATCCGACTATACTTTTTTGATAAAAACTACAATAATATTTCATTTTAAAGGTTGTCTTGTAGAAATCGCTCAATAGTGATAAGACCGCCTGGTTATACAGTTTTGAAGCTATTAATTAAGTGTATTCTTAAATTTTTGTCAAATCAAAGTACACTTTACTTGAGTGATTGATTTATCCGAATAAGGCTTTTTATTTTGTAATTGTATCTACTGTATGCAAATAAGGTTTAGTGGGGATGCGAAAAAAACAAACCCCAACGTCCCCACTGGTGGGGTCGTTAGTGGGAATACTGAGAGGAAAAAAAATCCCAAGTCTCATTAATCTTTTTAATGGGGACGGTGTGGGAACAAATTCCCAGCGTCCCAACTAGGCCTGTCAATGGGTATAAATGGACATAACGTACTGACTATAATAAACCCCTCGAGTCTGGGCTCATAATGATTGGTTTTGACCAGCCTTGGTATCGAGGGTCTGATGAGAGTTTGATGATGGGAGGAGGTGGATGGTTGAACACAGTATTTATAATCGCAGTCGGGTTTCTCGGAAGCACTTTTGGCGCAGTATTCGCCATTTGTGTTTGATTAGTGAAGTTAAGCAATGTCTGGCGCGGTCAATCCATGGATGGGTGACCACTAGTGGCATTTTAATAATAATAATAAATATTTATTATCTCACCACATAGAAGTAGGTTCATTGATATAAGATATATAGATATAGTGGTATAGGATAGGAGGTGACTACATCATGAGAAAATATTACTTCATTACTTTGCTTCTGAAGACAGAATAATGCATACCTATTGTAAATTAATTTCGCTGCTCAAATATAATTTTGATCAGGCGGTAATCCGATAACGGAGATCCGGCGATAAATTACTGTGTTCCAATTAAACCGGCCCAACTGGGATGGGGTAGAGCAGACGAGCGGGCCGAAGTGCCTGAATCCGCCAGAAAAAACGCAACGTGTTTCTTTCGTATCTTATGGAGACAAGAAACAATAGTGTGTGTGTAGTGCTGTGTAGTTTCGGCACTCAAATAACCAACCACCGTTCCCGTGGGGTGTCGTAAAAGACGACTAAGGGTATTTCCACCAAAAACATATAGATTTGCACGTTCCAACGGCGACAGGCTCACCCCCTGTCACGTGTGACTTTCTGTATATTTCATAAAGTGAACCGTGGTTGTTCTTTCAATCATTTCATCAATTAAAGTCTTAATGTTTGGGACAACTAAACATTATTTTTTGGGGCATCTATGACCACCCCATTTGGGATAAAGATTTATGACCTTATGTAAGAAATGATAATAGGCAAATAAAACAAGGCATTGTCTACCATTTTTGAGTAGACTTGGAGGTTATGTGTCTTCACACATAATTCATAACTATAACACACACACACACACAAAGAAAAATTCTTTATTGTACACAATATGTACAGAGAAATAATTTGCCTACAGATATACAAAGGCTGTCTCATCGCTTGCAGCGATCTCTTCCAGACACCCGTGGCAGAGGCGTTTGAAAGGTACACGTCACGTAGCGTAAAGCAAAACTACAAACGAAAAATGTAGTACATCATAATGTCAATACTATTATCATCATCATATCAGCCACTGGACGTCCACTGTTGAACATAGGTTTTTGGACTCATTTTCGTAAAAAAAACCGTCCGTCTACTAAAGCTCCCCGAGGAGAAATTTTTCATATTATTGCTTGGTGGGTAGTCTGGAAATAAATTAACGTTCTTATGCTGCCGACGGTACGTGCCTATTGAAAGCAGGCCGATACGACACGTATGCGATGATTTACAGTTTCATTTGCATACAGATTTTTTGTCAGACCGTACTTTATGTAACTCGATGCGTTTCGTTGCGAGAGTGTGAAAAATTCTCGCGTTTTTAACCCCATACACAAAAAAGGGGTGTTATAAGTTTGAAGAATATGTCCATCTATGTATTAGTGTGTCTATATATCTATCTGTGGCATTACAGTAAGGAACCAAGTGATTTTCATTTTAATATTACATGAAATACTAATAAAGATGGACCCCATATTCGCATGCCAAGCTATTTCATAATCAATAATGAAATAAATTCTTCCATCTGTAATGTAAACCCCTTTTTTAAAAAGAGCAACCGTTATACTTTCTTGCTTGTTCTTCTCAAGGGAATACCATAAGTATACCCTGTGTTTCACCAAAATAAAGTAGTTTTTGACTTCGACTATAATTGCCTTTCTCGGTCGAAGGTTGTCGACCTCACAATTCCTTTTTCGCGTGGGCCTTAAAACGCTAGCCGTTTTGCATAAAGCCCTAAATACCCGCAAGAAGCAAATTTCATTATTAAAATTCCCAACTTTTAAGGGCGCCCCCTTTCCAAACCCTGTTAACCTCTCCATCGAAGGTCATTTATTAAGCTGACCCAACCAGTGATGGAAGCCGCTTCATGTGATTTCAGAAAATATACTGGGTGATTTTTCTAGTTACAAAATAATCACCTAATCAAAAAATTAAAAAAACCCGACTGTGTAACATGGAAATGAATAATTTGTTGTTGCACTTGTAGCACAAGACCTCCCTTCAGGCCTGGTTTCAGGATTGTAAGATATTGGTTTTGATGATCTGTCAATGAGCGGGAGTCACTCTTAGGTGGTTGAGGTCACACACGTACTCTTTTCTTCTTCAAAACCTTTTTTTTTATGCACAACGGGTTGGTGCTTGACCTCAATCACACCTGATGTTAAGTGAAGATGAGGTTGATGAGGAAGTTCGAACACTATTAACATCGCTGCTTGGCGGCAGATTTAGATGAGATTGTGGTAGCTAGCCAGGCGGACATTTAAAATGCCCTACCACCAACTTTTATTTTTTCTTTTTTATTTTAGAATTAGCCAATACTAATTTGCCAATCCCATTATATCTATCTAATCTAAATTATTGGATAATTATCGAGAAAAGAGAGAATTATTCATGAAAAGGATTCACTACACGATACAAGTATAAAGTTGCATCAGAAGTAGAAAAACATAGTATGCTTTGAATATTTATTTTTTATTCACAACGGGTTTTTATCCTCAATCACACCTGATGTTAAGTGAAGATGAGGCCGAAGGAAACCTACCTACCTACCTCGAGTTTGTTTGTCGAAATCTTCTCATAAACATCTATCTCTCTCTCAACACACTCTCAATTAATGTATTTTGTACAATAAAGCGTTTACAAACAAACACTATTCTTGCCACACTCCATCAGTAAGTGTTGCATAAAAAAAATGTATTTCTCTTATAATTATGCCAAATTTAAAAATAGATAAAAAAAAACACCCGGTATAAGCTTGAAAGTAAAATGTAAAGTTAAACATTCGCAAAGTATATTGGATTAAAATATACGGGTCTAATTAGGTTTCGTTTAAATGCTTTAAGTAGCGTTTCGGAGTTATCTTCCAACTTAAAGAGAGAGTTAAGCAATAGTGTGGTGCAGGACAGAATTTCGGGTTCTTCGGCTTCAAGTCGAATCTAGCTGTAACTATTAAATTGAAAATTAAAAACCCCGAGAGACAAATAAACGATTCCACTGTGTTTAATTATAGAATGGGCTTAACTGATTTTCATCAAACTTTCGTGCTTTAATTTGTTAAATATCAATTCAAATCTATTGTAAATAATAATAAACCGCCTCCGTGGCTCAATGTAAACAACATTGGGTTTACGATCGGAGGTCGCGGGTTCGATGTTTAAGTACTCGGTTTGGTTGGTGGTAGGGCATTTTAAATGTCCGCCTGGCTATCTACCACCACCTTATCTAAATCTGCCGCCAAGCAGCAATGTTAATAGCATTGTTGTGTTCCGGTTGTCAGAGATAAGATAGCCAGACCCCCAAATATGTTGGGGTTTCCGGGTCAGTACGCTTCCACCTTCGACCTCATCTTCACTTAACATCAGGTGTGATTGAGGTCAAGTACCAACCCGTTGTACATAAAATAATTGGGTTACCTGCATTTATTTGTCAGTCAGTATATCCTAACTACTGTCGCTTTGGGAAGGGAAAGGTGTTCATCTGGTGATCCCACAGGATCCATGCGCTGTTGTTTCTTTAATAGTTTTAGGAGCTGGGTAGCAGTACTTCATGATCGGAGTTTGTTTCAAGTAGGCACTAATCTAATCTATTTATAAATGCGAAAATGTGGATGTTTGTCTGTTTATTTGTTGCACAATCAAGGCGAAACGGATGAACGGATTTGGATTGGAACGGAACATATTTCTGCATTCCCAAAAAATTGTGATAAGCTTATCTTAAATTTGAGATATAAGGACAAATTAGCCACCCCTATATTCAGTCTGAGTAAAGTTAATACATCATTTATGGGACACTGCATACGCTTTTATAACCTCAAACCTGAGAATATCATTAATCTAAATGAAAAACGATTTAAAAAGCATGTCAAAACAACATTAACAAAAAAAGGTTATTACAAAATTAGTGACTACCTGAATGACAAAAACGCTTGGTATACTTCGCCCAGCTCCCAAATTTTATAAAATTGTATTAGTTGTATACTTTTATATATATAAAAAAAAAGAAAAGAAAAGAAAACGATCCTGTGGGTTTCTTGCGCCGCTTCTTTTCCCACAGATGATTTCCCTTTCCGAAGCGGTGATAGCTTGGACATACTGACTGACCGAAAAATGCTTAGCCCTATTTTTATTTCCAATAGATTTAAATTGACATTCAACAAATGATGTCATGTATCTTACGTTGAAATAAATGCTTGAAATTTGGATGACATTTGATAGGTAGGGTATATTCTACCAAATTTCATCTAAATCCGTTTATATGTTTCGACGTGAATCAGAAACAAACAAACAAACACAAAGTTTGGATGTTTGTTCATTTGTTGACATTTGGCATATAGGTAGAATATATACTGGATTAAGACATACGACATTTTTTATCTCGATAAAGAGAGTAGTTCCCGCGGGATAAACATGTATTTAATAAATAAAATAAATGCTGACCCATTGGTGTAGTGGATGGGTGACCCTGTCTTCGAAACTTATAGTTTAGGGTTCGAATCTTGCTAAGGGTAAATGTTTGTATGATGAATACGAAACATTTGCTCCCAAATTATGAGCTTTTATATAAATATGTATGCATGTTTATCCGTTATTTAGTAATTAGTTTGGGACTATAGAAAAATATATTGGAGTGATATATTTTTCGAAGTAATATTCAGATTTTCGGCTTAAAACATATTTGGTACATCTCTACTCCAGAGATAAAGCAAACAGTCTGAGGTAAATTCCAGATAAAACGAGGCACATTAAAAAGGGTAGTTTGTATTCGAGGCAGAATTGGCCTGGACAACAACTGAATTATTTTTACTCGACTGCAGAAGTGGTATTGGGAATTTTCAATCGATGGATATCCCTTTTATTTTCATAAGTCACACTTGAAATATGCCACTATATAAGAGTTACCAGCCGTTCAGAATTTATGATAATAGATAACTTTATAATGCCCTACGATATTGTGAGATGAATACGATAATTTATTCCCGAGTTATGAATGTTTATAATAAAAATCTAGGTATGTATGGTTATCCGTTATCATCCATTATTTGCTTTGCTTAATTTGCGACTAGATGATTGATGTAACTGTCCCAAATATTTATTACTAGCTTTCCGCCCGCGGCTTCGTCTGCGTGGAATAGCTATATCGCGGATATGTTTAATACAATACAATACAAATACTCTTTATTGTGAAAAATAATTTACAATAATTTTTGATGATAACAATAGAACACAATTAGACGGTCTTATCACTAAAAGCGATCTCTTCCAGACAACCCACTTTAATTTGCTTACCCCCCCGGGCACGTGAATAACTTTATCGGGATAAAAAGTATCCTATGTTATTTCAGTGTATGTTCTACCTATATATCAAATTTTATCCAAATCGGTTCAGCCGTTTCGCCGTTATTGAGCAACAAACAAACAAATAAACAAACATCCAAATTTTCGCATTTATAATATTAGTTAGATTTTTTCATTTTAAATGTTTGATGAAAATTGGATTGATGATAGTCATAGTCATTTTATTTTCTTATAGTTAAAGATTAAACTAGACGATAAAAAAGTATCATCTAATTCCAAACTAAGCAAAGCTTGTATGGATACTAAATAGCTGATTTTTTTTATGCACGACGGGTTCGTACTTGTCCTCAATCACACCTGATGTTAATTGAAGATGAGGTTGAAAGTGGAAGCGTACTGACCCGGAAACCCCAACACATTTGGGGGATTGGCTATCTTATCTCTGACAACCGGAACACAACAATGCTATTAACATTGCTGCTTGGCGGCAGATTTAGATAAGATGGTGGTAGCTAGCCAGGCGGACATTTAAAATACTCTACCACCAACCAAACCGTGTACTTAAACCTGTAACCCGCTGGGAATCGAACCCGCGACCTCCGAATCATAAACCCAATGTTATTTACATTGAACCACGGAGGCGGTTAAACGAATTACTGCTAACCTCTCTAGTGCAGCGTAGAGAACGTGGTGATCTGATTGAGACCTATAAAATCCTTCATGGTCACTACAAGTGCCAAGCTTGAGTAACATAATAATATTTGTGAGGATCAAAAATGAGGGACTAAGAGGACACTCTATGAAGCAATCACTCTCACCAAGTGCAAGCAGTCCTAAACATCACTTCCAATCAAACCAAGCAGTGAAAGTGTGGAACAAATTACCACAGTCAGTGATCAGTGCACCCTCGGCGAACTCTTTCAAAAACTGGGAAAATATTTAAAAAATTATTAGACCAAACATAAGTACCAACAACATCGGACAACCAGGCGCGAGGGGGGTTTCCATCCATATGTTGTCAACATACCGAACATCCGCACTAAGCGCTTTGCTTCATCATTTATAATGCGGACTGCTAAGGTATGGAACTCATTGCCCGCGTCGGTTTTTCCTGACACTTACAACCTTGGGATCTTCAAGTCTAGAGTGAATAGGCATTTACTGGGTGCGCGTGATACATCTTCGGCTACATCGTCACTTTCCATCAGGTGAGATTGTAGCCAAACGCGAAACTAGTTTTTAATAAAAAAATAAAAATAAAAAAAAGTACAGTGATATACACGCATCAGTGACTCTCTAAGAGATCTGTTTAAAGAAATAAGTATTTTAAATGTTGCATCCCAATATATATATATGACAGTATAATGTATGTACGCAAAAATATATGCCAATTTCGTAAACATTCCGATAATCATAATTTGAATACTAGAAACAAAAATAAAATTGAAATTCCACAATTTAGACTTAGCAAGGTTAGCATATCCTTTGTGGGACACAGCATACGCTTTTACAATAAAATACCAGAACATGTATTGAGTTTAACAGAGCACAAATTTAAACGCCACGTTAAAGACACTCTGTGTAAGAGGGGTTATTACAGAATAGATGATTATTTAGGCGATAAGGAGGTCTGGTGTTAGCTGGACTTTATGTTAATTGCTTTTGTTTTGTAATATGTAATTTAAAATGTATCTAATATTATTGTAAAAATGGAAACCGATTGAAAAGATGTGTGGTTGAGGAGTTTCTTGTCGCTTCTTCTCCCTAACCATAATGTCTTGTGAAGCGATGTAGTTTAAAAAAAAATAACATGTTGACTTTCAATAAGTGATATTTTTGTATCCTACATTGAATAAAATATTTTTGATTTTGATTTTGATTCAGCTTAAAGATGCTAGTGTATTAGTAATAATAATTTGTTTCCACGGGGATGCCACCGCCCTTACAACCCTTTCAAATACAGTTACGCCCTTCTATTGTATACTCTTAAAACTGTCACTTCGTGTGGAACTTTGTAATTCTCCGCCTCGCCGGCTAAGTGTGAAGTTATTGGAACATATTTACAGAGAAACTTAGTTCACGTTATTTTATCAAAGGCAATGGAAAGGCACAGTGTAGTTGTAAATGCGCAGTAACCCGACTGTTTTTTATCAAACTTTAAATTTTATAGACTCTTATATGAAGATATACGGGAAATTATAGGTATTAGGATACAATGGGATTGGCTTTGTCACTCTGTGTACAAAAATTATGAAATTAAATAAGGCTCCATAAAAAAAATTGTAGTCTACTAACTATAAAATATAACTATAACTTTATACGCCTCCGTGGCTCAATGTAAACAACATTGGGTGTACGATTCGAAGGGTGGGTGGGTCGCGGGTTCGATCCCCAGTGGGGTCCATGTTTAAGTACTCGGTTTGGTTGGTGGTAGGGTATTTTAAATGTCCACCTGGCTAGCTACCACCATCTTATCTAAATCTGCCGCCAAACAGCAATGTTAATAGCATTGTTGTGTTCCGATTGTCAAAGATAAGATAGCCAGTCCCACAAATGTATTGGGGTTTCCGGGTCAGTTCGCTTCCACCTTCGACCTCATCTTAACTTAACATCAGGTGTGATTGAGGTCAAGTACCAACCCGTTGTGCATAAAAAAAAATCTAGCAAATATAAACTTTTTCACTAATTAGGCTATTATTATAATTGGCTTAAAAAAGTTCATATTTATTTATTTCCTTTAGATACATTAACAGTAGTACATATATAATAGTTCAATGTTACATGGTTTTAAGTACAAGTTCTTATATGTATAGATTCACATCGTATAGATATTTTATTGGTGGAAAATCCCTTAGTCGCATGTTACGACACCCATGGGAAGAGACAGGTTGATTCCGAAATATGAAATGAAATGAAATGAAAATTAAATGAAAATCATTTATTCATGTAGGCAATACAATATGCACTTATGAACGTCATTTGTTTTGTAAAACTACCACTAGCTCGGAACGCGACCACTACTGAGAAGAGCTAGCGAGAAACTCAGAGGGTTTGTCTCTTTTCAATAAATCATGTACAATCAAGAAAGGTTACAACAATTTTATATATCGTGTAGAGGAGCCGTTTAATCCCATGGATTACTTTCATTAATATAGTCTGAAATTTTGTAATATCCCTTTTTACATAATTTTTGTTTTATACTAAGTTTAAATTTATTAAGCGGAAGATTCCGTATATCCATGGGAACCTTGTTGTAGAAGCGCACACATTGACCTCTGAATGACTTATTAACTTTACTAAGTCTACTAAAAGGTACAGCTAATTGATTTTTGCTCCTTGTATTGACATTATGTCGGTCACAATGTTTCTCGAATGAATATATATTTCTCTTAACATATACAATATTTTCATATATATATTGTGACGAAAATGTTAAAATATTAATTTCTTTAAATATTTGTCTTAATGTATCTCTTGACCTTAATTTATAAATTGTACGAATAGCTCGTTTCTGTAAGAGAAATATGCTATCTGTATCAGCAGCGTTTCCCCACAGCAAGATACCATATGACATCAAGCTGTGAAAGTAGCTGAAGTAGACTAAGCGCGCTGTTTCAATATCACAGATATTTCGAATTTTCTTAACAGCATATGCGGCAGAACTGAGTCTTTTCATTAGTTTTTTAATATGGGGTCCCCACTGTAACCGAGAATCTAAAGTCATACCAAGGAATACAGTTGTGTCCACAAGTTCCAACTCTTCATGTTTAATTCTTATTTTGGTGGCAATTTGGTGGAAATAACACAAAGTATTCAAACCCGCTCCTCATAACATGCAACATACAATCCAATACATACAATCAACCCTAACAATCACCGTTTTCTCAGACTTTGAAATATTTTGGTCGACAGGAGGGGATTCATTAGGTACACATACAATTTGCACGTTTTTTTTATGATTGACTGGATTCGCGTTTGACCACAATCTCGTCTGATGGAAAGTGACGATGTGGTCGAAGATAAAGCATGCGATCCCAGTAAATGCCTATTCACTCTGCTCTTGAAGATCCCAAGGTTGTAGGATTCAGGAAAGACTGACGCCGGAAGGGAGTTCCATGCCTTGGCTGTTCGGATGATGAATTCATTTATACTTGAATAAATGTCTTCAATTATACTCTGTATATGAAGCAGACGGTACCCCATTAACTTAAAAATAATTCGAGTATTTGTGTCAAGTTGTCTTACTGTCTGTTACATGATGTCACTACCGGATAAAGCTGAAGTTTGCAGTTAGCAACTTTTACCGTGGCTCTTTAAAGCATTCCATTAGATATTAGACAAGTTTTTGTAAGGTGAAATTTTAGGAGATGGTTACAGGGGACCTAGTTTTTAGGTTGCAGGTCTCATAAGTTGCCTCCGCAAAGTCAGTAATTCATTCAAAGGGTTATGTATACGCCTTTCCTTCCTGTTGATACACAAAATTTTTCTTTCAATAAATTTAAAGATACTATAAATCAGAAAGTTATTAAGAAAGCATATTATTATAAAATATCAGATTATTTAGATGATAAACATTCATGTACATTACCGGCCCGTTCGCATAACCAGGCTATTTCACAATTAATAATGAAATATTATTGTGTGTTGTAATATAAAAACCTTTTTTTTTAAAGAGCAACCTCTCGAGTTTCACGCTTGTTCTTCTCAGGGGAAAATTGCCTTTTGAACAAGCTGTAGCTTTAAAAATGTAAAATCTGACTATTTTGCGTCAATGTACCCTGTGTACCTACAAAATAAAGCATTTGTGATTTGATTTGATAACCACTACACTAAACAGGTCGTCAAATAAAAGTAAAATAAAACAATCGTGAAGAAAACATGTTCTAGTCTGTTGCCGTGCTTTTGTATTCAATTTTATAAATAGCTCCTTTCTTTAATGTGCATAAATGTCATGTATCTTTGTTGAAATAAAATAAATATACTTTAGAATGGTAAAGGACTTTCTTGGTTGACTTTATAATCATAATCATAAGTACCACTATACGCCAGAGTAGCCGTCACAGAAGCATCCCTGGGTCTTTACTTGGGTCCCATAAAACGGAGCGCTTAGCATAGTTGCTTTGAGGGAAAGTTATACGACTTTAACTTGCGTCTGCATCGGGTGAGTAATGTTTCTATAAGTACAAGTACATAAAATCGGTCTGAGGTTGCCTCTGTGCACATATTTGATAAAACATTTGAATTTCCCTTTTGTTTTTTTTTAACTCCCGACGAAAAACGTTGTATGTGTGTCTGTCCAGTATTTGTTAGGACGTGTATCAGTAATAGTTTTTTTTTCTTATCCACAACGGGTTAGCACTTGTCGTCAATCACATCTGATGTTAAGTGAAGATGAGGCCGAAGGTGGTAGCGTACTGACACGGAAACCCCATCTTATTTGGGGGGCTCGTTATAGTATATATCTATAGCTAATATATCATTGTTTAAACGTTACACATTCCCTCAACAACATACATAATATATTATACTCTCTAGTTACTATTTCACTACCTTAACACCGCAACTTGGCACGGAACTGCTCAACCAATCAAAGCTTAATAGAGGTAAATTTAGAGTAATAAGTTCTTGTTTTACTGTTATCTGATTTTAAAGGTTTTTGCATGATGTGTTCACCTATAAAAGGTTGTACATTTAAATTTAATACCAACTACATTAATTGTTAAATGGACTATGTACTAGTGTAACAACTGTTGGTGATCCTAAATAAATAAATAAATAAATAAATAAATAAATAAATAAATCTCTGACAACCGGAACACAACAATGCTATTAACATTGCTGTTTGGCGGCAGATTTAGATAAGATGGTGTTAGCTAGCCAGGCGGACCTTTAATATGCCCTACCACCAACCAAACCGAGTACTAAATATGTACCCCTCCGGGGATCGAACCCGCGACCTCCGAAACGGAAACCCAATGTTGTTTACATTGAGCCACGGAGGCGGTTAATGTCTTTTATTCAAAGAATATGGAATGTCTTTATAACAATTATAAATAGGTATTTGTGATTTAGCTAGTTAATAGTCTATTGTATTCTTAAGTATATTGAAACTTTTTACCTGTGTTCATACTGTTTTTTTTTTTTTTTTTTTTTTTTTTATATGAGAGAGCGGCAAACGAGCATACTGTGTTCACATCCAGTAGGATATATTCAGTTAATTATGTCTTAATGTTGGGTGAGACTTAAATTATTTTGAATTGCATCCAGTTTTGTGAATCGTTTAAAAAAAGAAAACCTGACAGCATTTTCTCAATTTCATAGCAATATTATGAAATATTGAAGGACAGGAAAAGGCTTAAATACATATATTTCTTAATACTTTCCGTATTTTCGGTAACAAAGCCCAATCGATTGGCCAACGTATGATGGACGACATAAGTCATCTGCCAGTTGATTGATGCCCTCACATTGTGGCCCAACTATAACAAAGGTATTGGGCATTATTTTTATCGTTCTGATCCAAAACATGAATCCCTTGGATTCACCCCGGTATATCCGTCTGTTGTTTATTTCAGAAATACAATGAATTTAACCACCTCGGTGGTCCAATGTAAACAACATATGGTTTACTAATCGGAGGTCGCGGGTTCGATCCCCAGCGTGGTATATAGCAAAAGGCTATTATTATTATTAGACAACCTGTTTGGTGTAGTGGTTAGGAACTCTAACCACTATATACCAAAAGGTTGCGGGTTCGAATCCCGCTAGGGGCAAATGTTTGTGTGATGAACGGACATCTGTACCCGAGTTATGGATGTTTTCATTTATAATAAGCATTTATCAACCATCTGGTATCCAGGCCTATAATTGCTTAAAGTGGAACTAGATGGCGCTGTGTGTATAATAATAATAATGTAATAAATAATAATAAACCGTTCTCAAGATTGAGATGACCTTAAGTTGACGCTTGAGAACCCATTCCATATTAAAACAGTATCAAAAGTATCGAGACGGAGACGGTATCTCAATCTCAAGATAGATTTATTAATACAGGCCTTAGTCTACTGTTCAGCGAGGCAACGCGGCCATGTTGGGGTCTATATATGCCCCAAACGGAAGGTCTGAGTGACGTTTTCATCCTTTACCTTAGCTTTATAGTTTTAATTTAGTACCAGGTATTTTTAAAAACTAAAATATATACCGGATGAATTTTATTACCGTGAGGAAAAAAATAAGGCGCACTAGGTAAATGAAATAGAAAAATGCGTAAGCCCTATTTTAATTTCCAATAGATTTAAATTGACATTCAACAAATGTTATCATTTATCTTACGATGAAATAAATGCTTGAAGTTTGAAGTTTGAGATATTGGCATAATAAGTAGTTTTCGTTTCTTTCCAAACCTTCGTCGAATGAAACGTGCAATTTGACGGTCGCGTTTGTAGCCTATACCACATAATTAAATTAAATAAATAAAAAAAGGCTATTTCACAATTAATAAAAAAATATAAAAACCCTTTTGTAATAAATAAAAAAACTTGGAGAAAGTATGAGTTCGCATGACAGGAACCCCACGAATTCCTCCAGTCGCATATAAATCTCCGGCCCGTGAGTGGGAAGATGTAGGTTATAATATGTATATATTATTTTCCTTACGGTAAAAAAATTCAGCCGGTATATATATTTTAGTAATAAGCTATTCTTTTTTTTTTCTTTTTTTTTTAATTTGAGAGGGCGGCAAACGAGCATGCGGGTCACCTGATGGAAAGCAATCACCGCCGCCCATGGACACCAAAAGGGTCACAGATGCGTTGCCGGCCTATGTGGAAGGTGTCATTCTGGAGTGAGACTGGGAGATTGGGCCTCCGGCGCCCTCGCTCACCGGACGAAGCGCAGTCGCAAAATGCCACTACTCAGACGTCGGTCTTCAGCGATTATTCATTTATAGTTTAAGTATAATGTTGAGCAAAGTACCAATTTCTGTAACTAAAGAAAAAATCTGTGTAGGTAATCCTGACCTGTCAAATATTCAATTCAATTTCAATTTATTCATGCAATTACAAGGATATTGTGTTTGCTTATGAAATAGGCTTGTACATAGGTAATTATATTATTAAATAATTCATTACATTATTCTAAATTATTAATTCATTTCTCATTCATTACATCATCAAATTATCTAATATTTTTTTATGTTAAGTCCTACTATACTATATACTAATTCATAAAAACTATACCTAAATAATGTCAAATTCGGACATGCGAGAAATTCGAACATACATACTACAATCTACACTGGAGAAACTCGTCAATGGAGTAGAAGCATTTTTCTTTCTTTTTATATTACTTTTAAATTCTACCGGAAGTATCTACTATATTGGATACCTTGACCATATTCACGACATATGTAGTGGCATTACGGCCACTTCAGATTACACGCCTGTCTGAACTCTGAATATTATCGACAGTCTCGACCAGTCTCGAGTTTGCTTCAATGGAGCAGATGTACAGGGCGTGTCTAACAAATAGTAAGAAAATTTTATCTTTAAAAATAGGAATGAACAATTACTTGCCTCAGCCGGGAATTGAATCGTCAAAGTTGTCGTAAAAATCATATTTAGGCAGATCAAGGGGGTCATTATACCACATAAAATTTAGGAAAATCCCGTGAGTCTACAAATCTAGAACTCGACGAGTGACGTTGCAGTTTTACACGAATATATTATTTAACTAACCAGCTTTCCGCCCGCGGCTTCGCTTGCATGGAATAACTTTAAAGTCAAAATTTGTTTATCCCGCGGGATATGCTCACTTTATCGGGATAAAAGTATGTATGTCCAGGGTATATTCTACCTATATACCAAATGTCAACAAACAAACGTCCAAACTTTGTGTTTGTTTGTTTGTTTGTTTCTGAATGACGGCGAAACGGATAAACGGATTTAAACGAAGTTTGGTATATAGGTAGAACATACCCTGAATTAAGACATAGGATATATTTTATCCGTATAAAGTGAGTAGTTCCCGCGGGATAAACAAATTTCCGCGATAAAGTTATCCCAAGCAGGCGCAGCCGCGGGCGGAAAGTAAGTAAGTGATTCATAAAATCGTGTGAAAACTGCAACGTCACTCGTCGAGTTCCCACCAAAAAGCCCTGTCAATATCAAACACGGTGCACACAGTGACGAGACGTCAGTGAAAATAAAGGCGCCGCCACACGAAGCGTAGCCGAGGACGCGTGAAATCCTTTGTAGGCCAGTTTAACACGGGAGGCTGCCCGAATCCGCGCCTTGCGACATCGCCCTTTGTGACTCGATTTTCATCGGCTATTTCCAATTTTGCGCTGCAAGTATTTGAACACCAAAGTGCGAATGCATTTTTCTGTAACTTTCCTCTTTGATATTTTGTGTTTACGTTCGCGTAAGTTGGCTAAGTTAGATACATTATGTTCACGCCTGTTTCCCGTTAGGGTAGCAGAGACTAGCAATCCACTATCCACTGTTCGAGCTAATACCCGCTGCTCAATTTAACCGTTACACTTCTCGCCGAAAATTAAAATTCCATCCACATCACATGGATGAGTGGAAGTCTACCACTGTACGTTTCTCAAGAAACTTCTTACCACGCACGACCACCCTGTGGAACGGACTTCCTGTATCGGTATTCCCGAACGAGTACTACATTGGCACCTTCAAGAAACGAACCTACACCTTCCTTAAACGCCGGCAACGCATCTGTAACCCTTTTGGTGTCGTTTGCCGCCCTCTCAAATAAAAAAAAACTCCCATGAAAAGCTTCATATACACGTGTCGGTTTGTTTGTGGTTGACCGCACCTAACATTTTGTGAGTACGTATTACGTTCTTCTTGGTCGACCTTTACCGACCCTTCCATTCATGTTTTCATCATACCGTGTGACTTTCAATTTTCAATTCATGTGATTCCCGTTGCCTGATGATGCTACTCTTGATTATGTGATTGCGATTTCACGACAACCACGGGAAGAGACGGGTTGGTCACTTTTTACAGGCCGAAAACACAGCACAATTTTATGAATACAATTAATATATACAAAGTATATTATTTTTTATTTTTTTTCTTAGAGATAACAACAGCTTACAACATAGATGATATTTCGAACAAGGTATTACAAACTCGAAAGCCAATATCCACGGATTACAATTAAGTATAAATTACGAAATTAGCTCAGTGAACGATTGCAAGATAGTAAAAGAAAAAAAAAGTTAAACTTATGTATCCAAATATGTGTATAATAGGACTGTATATAATGATGATATATAGTAGTTACATAAATGGAAAATAAACGAATTAAATATATCACAAATAAGCTAAAAGGTAAAGGATATTAGATAGATAGTTATAGTAAGTACGTACATAAATAATACAGAATATATATTATAGACCACAGAAACTATGTTTTTTTTTTATGCATAACGGGTTGGTTGCATGAGGTCGAAGATGGAAGCCTACTGACCCGGAAACCCCAACACATTTGGGGGACTGGCTATCTTATCTCTGACAATGCTATTAACAGTGCTGCTTGGCGGCAGATTTAGATAAGATCGTGGTAGCTAGCCAGGCGGACATTTAAAATGCCCTACCACCAACTAAACCGAGTACTTAAACATGTACCCCGCTGGGGATCGAACCCGCGACCTCCGAATCGTAAACCCAATGTTGTTTACATTGAGCCACATTTACATTTCTGTGTCACGTTTCAGGATTTGTAGTTTAATTTTTTCTTTAAATGATGTCTCATATGTGGCTGTGTACATAACCACAGTGATTAGATGATATCTCATGAAGCTAAACACACTCCTAACGGACTTATATCGCAGTCCACCACTAACTCTGAGCGCACACTGGTGCGGCTGCTTTCCCAAAACTTCGGAACTTGCCCCCAAACTTCGCCGACGGTAAATCCAGCGAGTAACAGAGTAGCTAGCTAGTTTACCTACTGTGTGTTTGAAGATCCACGCCTTAATGTAAATTGTAAATATATATTATGTATTTATATACTAAGTTTACTCCCGCGACTTCGTTAAATCAAATAAAACACTTTATTCGTGATACACAGGTGAAATACAATGGTGTTACAGACAGAAATGATAGAGCTTTTCTTTTTCACAAAAAAATTCTTTTAGCAATCAATCAATGCAATTGTGCAAAATTCGGCGAAAATGCTTGGCTTCTTGAAATGAAATGCTAAAGGGTTTTCAATACAAACAAAAATTATGCTCTTCAATGCATTGGTGAGTAGTAGTCTTGAATTTGCGTCTGTAGTCTGGAAGTCTCAATATTGTATACATTCTCAACGCATTGAAACCATAGGTATATATGTGGCACCAAAAAGGCATCCACTCAGCATATGCCGAGGTACCAGTTAGATACCACGACGCTGGTCTTCCGTGGACTCCTTGAGCCAGACAACGCAACCACGCGCAGCACCGTCATGTTTGGACAAAATTATTTATGTTACAATTTACATAATACATACAGAACGTACATAAGTAAAATATTAAATAAACAATAAATAATTCTCAATCGCATTATAAAATAAAAATAATAATAATACAGGTATTAAATAAATTAAAAATTAAATTTTAGCACAAAAGTTATTAATTGCATGCATGCTGAGTCATATTCCATTCTAGTTCTTTGAACTGTCAATTAGCATACAAAACGTTTCTCTATGCTATATAGAGAGCGGAAAGACAGCTCTTGCCAGTTCACTTTACGTTATAATTTCAAATGATTACATTTGTATCCTTGTTTGTTTCTTTTTCGGTTAAGTCATAATAATTTAAAATTCAAAATTTGACTCTGCCTTTTCTCTGTCACTCTCTTTCTTTCAGTGTAGCTTTATGTTCAGTTAGTTCGTGATTTGCCCTTGAAAAGATTGGACGTGTACTTTTCTCTTATTTTTGTTAAAGAAAACTAAAAACTAACATAAATTCTGTTTATTCCGCATAAAAGTTATTTGAAATATTTCATCGAGTCATTTGTATATGTGATACCTTTTAATTATAAGTTGTCACTGACAACGATTTCTAAAGATTTCTGCCGGCTCATATTCATCTGTCGTTTTCTTCATACTGTGGCCTACTTATCGACATCCTCTACAGCATCAGCCTGGGAGTAGTGCTTCATATTTTTTCTTTTACTGTGGCCTTTAAGCGCGAAAAGATAATAAAAACTTGAAATTAGAACTTTTCCTAAGTTTGCCGTATGTCAGTAGAAGTCGTTCCTTATTAGCGACACTATCGAATGTACAGTAGATATGTGTTTTTTTTTTCAAAATGAACGGGTTCGATTCTTAGCTAGGAATACCTACTAATTTTTCAAAAGTCCAATGATACCGTTTTAGTTTTCATCAAAATCGGGCCCACGACTCCTTTGAGTACTTTCACCCTGTATCATCATCATATCAACCGAAAGATGTCCACTGCTGGACAAAAGCTCCCCTAAAGATCTCCACAACGATCTCTATCACCCTGTATACTATTATACTAATTAATTACATCCAAAAGTCGAATAGTTAAAATCAAATTATGATTGTTTTTTTTATTTTTATTTTTTTTTATATGAGAGGGCGGCAAACGAGCATGCGGGTCACCTGATGGAAAGCAATCACCGCCGCCCATGGACACCCGCAACACCAAAAGGGTCACAGATGCGTTGCCGGCCTTTGAGGAAGGTGTCCACCCCAGAATAAGTAGGGCAGCCTGAGCGATGAGGGATTCTCCAGCACTAATAGTGCTGGTACCCTCCTGGGGTACTAACTCTTTAAATACCGCTACCATTCTGGAGAGAGACTGGAATGTGGGCCTCCGGCGCCCTCGCTCACCGGACGAAGCGCAGTGGCAAAATGCCACTACTCAGACGTCGGTCTTCTGCGAGAGGGTGGTACTTCCCCGGTCGAGCCGGCCCATTCATGCTGCAAGCTAATAGCTTACAGCGTGGCTCTACCACTACAAATTGTAAAAATTGAAAAAAAAGACAATGAAACGTCATATTGAAGAGAAACAACAGATACCAATCTATTATATTTTATTTTATAGAGAAAATCAACATGTGTTTTACAAATAAAATATTACAATTACAGGTTTTCCTAAAGTGACAAAACATAGCATACAGGGTGAATTTAAATTCGTGTCATTTCCGTTAACTGGTGACGTCACTCTTGATTACGAACAACTTTTCCCAAGGAGCCATAAATCAAATCAAAATATTTTATTTCATAGGATAAAATTATCACTTGAAAACGTCATTATTAATATTACATTTAAACTTACGGCTCATTCACAAAGATGACTCCCCAGAGAAGAACGAGCAAGAAACTCTAGGGTTGCTCTTTTAAAGATTATGGGTTACAATTTGTGATTTCATAATTAAATGAATAATAAGACATAAGACAGCTATGTCCATGCTTACTTATCATTCAAATAGTCAGTGATTTTAAAATAGCCTTTTGCTAATAATTTCTGTTTTATGATTGCTTTAAATTTATTTAAAGGCAAATTTTGAATGTCTACTGGAACTTTATTATAAAAGCGTATACATTTCCCTTTGAACGATTTACTAACTTCATGAAGTCGGCTAACATAAACGGATAACTGGTTCTTATTCCTTGTATTAACATTGTGCCCATCACTATTTTTAGCGAATTAGGTTATATTTTTTTTGCATATAACCAATTCTCATAAATGTATTGAGAAGTCATTGTTAAGACATAGTCGAATTCGACCAAAAATATTTCGATTACCCACACTCAATTCTGAAACCACCTTTAGTATGGAATACCATATATTCCATCCTCGAAGACAAAATTGTCCTATCTGGACTTCTTTTTCCGGCCTATTGATGCGATGTTGAAACCGCGGCTAAATATATTGGGTCTTTACCTATGAAATTGGAGTATTTTCTCTCGTTAATCATATGTACCAATTCCTGCGATTTTCAAAGCTATATCCAAATTTGTTTATTTGGAAAATGGAATATTATTTCGAGGTTTCACATGAAATATTTTTAAATTCTGGGCTAAATCACATATTAAAAAATTATTGAACAGAGCTCCTTTCATGTGCTTCCCATAATCATTTCTTAGATTCGCTGAAACTTTTATAAAGTGGTTACTTTTAAAAATTAATGTTAGCCGATAATACACACAAAGTTTAGCTAAATTTGGATTTGCCGTTCCCAAAAAAAAAATCAAAAATAATTGTATGGAGAAAACAGTCTTAATGAAATTCTTCATACAAAACGTCAATTTCATAGGTAGGGACCTAATATCTCTTATTATACGAGTAACTCCTCCGTCGTGTCGTGGTTAAACGCATTTCTACTGTTGATTTAGTTCCATAGGACGTGGCAAAAACCGTCTCTGGTAGAGGAAAAGAAAACAAAATACAATAAAACACAGCGAAGTAAGATTAAAGTGTACTGGCGCAGGAGCACCGTCAGGATAAACATCGTTAAGGAAGGAAGACGGCATTAGCCGCTTCCTGTCGCTATAATAAATATGTATGAGGGCCGGTAAATATATGGTAAGTACACGGTAAATTGTAAAGTACATCACTGTTTTCAAATGATGTTTACAACCTAAATAACGTATATTGTATTAACCATAGCTGTGCATTTTTTTTTAATAAATATCTATGCACGTACACACAGCGCCATCTAGTTCCACACTAAGCAAGTACAAGATTTCTTTAGTTTGAGACTAGATAAATCGCCTCCCCCTACCCGAGTCAATCACGCGAGCTCATACTTTGAATGCTTTCAAAGTCGCCGTCAAAGAGCATTTCCTGGTGCTTTAATCTGTGCTCTCTTCTTAGCTTCTCTCTATACCTTAGCACAATCCTGTTGTCGCTTATTATTATTATTTTATATATCAATAAATATTTATTTAGTACACCTATATATTTACGTTTGTGTTTTGTTGCTATTTTATAGATGTTATGTTTAAGTACCTACTTAAACCTATATATATATACAAATATACCTATATTTGTCTATTGATCTATGTATGTATGTGTATGTAAATATATGAAATTTATTCACGTAGTTTGTATCTGCATACCTATTTAATACTGCACAACCTACCTGTTTCAAAAATGTACTGTCCTAATACCCAAAGGTGGCCTGGAAGAGAACGCTTTTAGTGATAAGGTCGCCAAATTGTACATTCTATTCTTACCACTTTTCTGAAACTGCATTTTCCTTTCTTGTGTTGTGCAATAAAGTGTATTTGTATTGTATGGTATAATTAGTGTCAGCGTCCGAAAAATTTAACCTACATGACTCGGGAATAAATGTTCGTATTCATCACACAAAACATTAACCTCTCGCGGGGTTCGAACCCGCACCTCGGTTTCTCGGACAGGGTCACTAACCACTACACCACTCGGTCGCCAAATAAAATATTTACCCAAAAAAAACGACCAGCAGCCATAAACATAAACTCTTCCATAACAATATCATTCCACTATAAAAACTAATATGAAATATAGTCTGTCTGTACGTTGTACATAATCTGTGGAGGTTTTTGGAGTCAGGTCACGAACCGAGAGGACTATTTGCCGGGCAAATGTTTATGTGGAACAGTAATGACTAGATAAAACCGGAATGGGGGCAAAATGGCTCGCCGTATATTATCCGCTAGCCCGCCCCGCGGCGTTACTTCGCGTTTTATTGCGATAAGTGAGAAGTGTAGGCTCGCCCCACTTTGTGTTTCGCTTTTAATCTGCAACGCTCCGCCTCCGTGGCTCAATGTAAACAACATTGGGTTTTCGGAGGGTCGCGGGTTCGATCCCCAGCGGGGTACATGTTTAAGTAGCCTGGCTAGCTACAATCGGCCGTCAAGCAGCAATGTTAATAGCATTGTTGTGTTTCGGTTGTCAGAGATAAGATAGCCAGTCTCCCAAATGTGTTGGGGTTTCCGGGTCAGTACGCTTCCACCTTCGACCTCATTTACACTTAACATCAGGTGTGATTGAGGTCGAGTACCAACCCGTCGTGCATAAAAAAAAAACGCTTTGCTGGTGGTCAAAGTCAAAGTCAAGTCAAAATCAAAAAATATTTATTTCGTAGGATAAAGATGATCACTTGAAAACGTCACATTTTTTATCTTAATATTAAAATTATTGACATTATTGCTCATTCGCAAAGCAGATTCCCCAGAGAAGAACGAGCAAGAAACTCAAGGGTTGCTCTTTTAAATAAGTTTAGGTTACAATTATATTATATTGTATAATTAGGCTGAATATCGCCGAGCGGTCTATGTCCATGCTTGCTTATCATCCAGATAGTCAGAAATTTTATAATAGCCTTTGGTAAATAATGTCTGTTTTATGATAGTTTTGAATTTATTTAAAGGTAAATTTTGAATGTCCACTGGAACCTTATTATAAAAGCGTCGATCGTTCGTATCCGCTTGTTAATGAATAATAATCTATATTTCATCAGGTATTTAAGTACTTATTATTTGTGTGTGTCCCATGGGACACACACAAACGACCATGGTCGTCCGTGATCTCACCTTAGGCTCCACTGAAAACCAGCGTTGTAGTCGTTTTTTCCTCTTGACTACAACCTATGCCGAGATGGGGACCCGATTTGATACCACTTTGCGACACCGAAATCTAGTACCTACTGCTTACCTTTGGATTGATGGTCCATATATTTTTCTGTTGAGTTATGTAGTACATACAACTTAATTGACTTAAATGTATAAGTGTCGCTAAATGGATCAAATAAATAAATATCTTTGCACATACACACAGCGCCATCTAGTTCCATACTAAGAAATTAGGCTTGTATTATATTATTATGCCTTTTTGTAATAATAAACCTGTTTTTAAAAAGAGCAACCCCTCGAGTTTCTTGCTTGTTCTTCTCAGGGGAAAATTGCCTATTGAACAAGCAGTAGCTTAAATAATGTAAAATCTGGACTATTTAAAGTACCATGTGTACCTTTTGTGAAGCATTTTTTACTTTGACTATATGTATTGTAAATAAAAATTATGTAATGCAATAAATTATATTGAATTGAATTTCTTTATTACTGATTCAATCTCGTAGTAAAACGCCCACCAACTCTACATTGCTCGTGTTGCTCCTTAACCTGTATTAGCACCATCAAATTAATAATGGCAAGTTAACAGGTAATTGCTTACACAATTAACTAACCTGACATAATACAGAGGTCACACATTTGTACGTCATAAATTGATCACACAAGGCACAACGTTCGCAGGTCAATTTGTAGCTATTAAGCAACGACATACCAAATAATTTACAGTTTCCATACATGCAGATAGTTCTTATAACAACACATTAAAGTCGAATATTCAATAAATACAACAGTACTAATGGTATGAGTAAAGTTGTTAAACCCTCATATTAACAGCTGATGGTTGAAACTCAAGGTACTCGATAAGTTGGAGTTAATAGAGATAGTTTGATCAAAGGTTTGATCTAATTATTGGCAAATATTTGACGTAAATTTAGGCGATTTTGTTGCTAGTGGCCGACTCTAATGGAGATGTATCTTGCATGCGAATAATTTCGATTGAAATGTCATTTTACCCGACTGCTTTATGGAAGAGGATAATGATTTTAGAGATATATGTATCTGGATTTCTACGTTACCTCCTGTTTAGCGTCACCAATTATGAATTAGAAGGTGTCGTTAGATTCGTCTTGATTTCCATACCAGAGTGTCACAGAATGTTTTCTGTAATATAATGTATTTTATTCCAAAAAATCCAACATTGCGCCCGAAAAACACAAAATGGCGTGAAGCTTTCTAGGTTATGGCTTGACGAATTCTGCTGCCGTAGCTTGACATATTGTCTCGCGCGACATAAACGTTTATCGCACCTCTCATGCTACTTTGTGCTGAAGTAGTAGGCAATAGTAGTCTTTTTACATAGTTTTTCTTTAACTGCAGTCGAGGGTCAATTGTATTTGATATAATATGTGAGCGTATTCGTATTCGTTGGCGGGCCGGTTTCCGCAACTCGACGTCTGGATGCGCCTATTTTGCGTACGGGGGAATACCTAATACTGCCACCCAAGTTCTTGGATCCCCCAACTTTGGGATGTTGCCACAGGCTTCGGGGAGAGACTCCGGTCTTCCAAGGTGGGTGACTCGATGTGAGGCCACCTCCACATACTCTAAAAGCACGTGGGCGGCTGATTCTTCGGCCTCCATGCACGCTCTGCACAGGGGGCTGTCTGTATATTGAACAGATGTTTGTTGTAATGACCGTGACCTGTTAGTGTACCCGTGATCAAACATAGCTGCGCCTTGGAGAGGCGCATAAGTTGTCGAGTAAGGCGCACACTCCGAGCTGGAATTGCCGCTCTGGTATGCCTGCAGTCTACCCTTGTGGTCCAGTCATTGTTGTGTAGCGATGTAGTTCACTGATGAAGCCATGATTTGATTTGGCAAAACGGCAGTGGGACGATTGGCTCAGGGCCCTGCGCCATCATTGCAGATCAGGGGATCTGCAAAATTGGGGCGAGAAGGGTCTCGCCAGCTCGTCCGCAGCATCGTTGCCCCTTGATCCACTGTGTCCCTTAATCCACTGAAGAGTTATGTCGTTGCGCGAGCACACCTCCATCAGAGATTGGTGACATTCTAAGATATGTGAGCGTACGTGCTGGCTTTGTGTGTGTGTGGTAAACTATGTGTGACGGAAGTCGTTGATAATAGGGCATTGTTTTAGCTATAACCTCTATCTTACTTTTCACAGCATAATTATTAAGGCTGTTTGAGAGAAGATAGCTACTCTCCCAAGCAAGTTGGTAGTTCCAGGTGACCACGCATCCACCTTCAGCTTAGTCATAAGTGACTATGCTGATGGTATACCATCAGGTGTGATACAACCCTAGAGATTCTTGCTCGTTCTTCTCTGGGGAGTCAGCTTTGTGAATGAGCAGTCAATTTAAATGTAATATTCATAGTGACGTTTTCAAGTGATAAGTTTATCCTATGAAATAAAATATTTTGATTTGATTTGATTTTATTCAAGCAAGGTACATGAAAATATCTCATAAATTCATACACAATGTCATAATCCTTAAAACGTATAATTCATAGATGTTTTTTTGGTGTTAAGTCTCATAGTCGCGTTTTACGACACTCACGAGAAGAGGCGGGTTGGTTCTATTCTTTTTATGTGCCGAAACTAAAAAAATTCTCACCATTTTGATATCTAAATAAGAATTATTCACATCTTCACTTCAATCAAAATTCAACTTGAAACAGTCTCATTTTCCACATTTTAAAAATTCACACTAAAGACAAAGTGTATTTTTTGTCTATTTCTTATTAGAATTTGCATCAGTGCGTCAAAGGCCTTTTGTCAAGGAATATTCGAGGCGGACTAGACGCTCTAATGATTTCCTCTCGGCTCCGGGGTATAGCGTTTGACCCCCATGCAAATGTCTTGCACTTTTATCCAGATATTTTATATCATTGGTAGGTAGGTAGTTGAGAAGCAACTAAAAGTTTTTTTTTTGAGTTTGAAAAATTTAAATTATATATTTTTTTGATAGGTATAACACAATTGGTGACAAGTGTCTAGTTTTTTTTTATGTACGAAGTGTTCGTACTTGACCTCAATCACACCTGATGTTAAGTGAAGATGAGTTCGAAGGTGGAAGCGTACTGACCCGGAAACCCCAACACATTTGGGGGACTGGCTATCTTATCTCTGACAACCGGAACACAACAATGCTATTAACATTGCTGCTTGGCGGCAGATTTAGATATTATGGTGGTAGCTAGCCAGACGGACATTTTAAAATGCCCTACCACCAACCAAACCGAGTACTTAAACATGTACCCCGCTGGGGTTCGAACCCGCGACCTCCAAATCGTAAACCCAATGTTGTTTACATTGAGCCACGGAGGCGGCTAGTAAATTGATAATTTCTTTTTATGCACAACGGGTTAGCACTGGACCTCAATCACACCTAATGTTAAGTGAAGATGAGGCCGAAGGTGGCAGCGTACTGACCCGGAAACCCCATCTCAGAGGAGGAAATGCTTGTGTGCTGAATGTGAACTTTTGTTCCCGAGTCATGAATGTTTATATAAATATTTACGTAAGTTTATCCGTTATCTAGTATCTTTGCTTACTTTGGGACTAGATGATTGGTGTAAGTGTCCGAAGAATTGGGTCCTTAGCTATGAAATTTGAGTTTTTTCTTTGTTAATCATATGTACCAATTCCTGCGATTTTCAAAGCTATATCCAAATTTGTTTTTTATTTGGAAAATGGAATATTATTTCAAGGTTTCACATGAAATATTTTTTAATTTCTGGGCTAAATCACGCAATAAAAAAAATTTGAACAGAGCTCTTTTCATGTGCTTCCCATAATCATTTCTTAGATTCGCTGAAACTTTTATGAAGCGCTTACTTTTAAAAATTAATGCTGCTTATACTTAACTTAATGTTATCCGATAACACACACAAAGTTTAGCTAAATTTGGATTTGCCGTTCCCAAAAAAAAACAAAAATGTTTGTATGGAGAAAACAGTCTTAATGAAATTCTTCATACAAAACGCCAATTTCATAGGTAAGGACCTAACATTTATTTATCCTTAAAAACAGAATGCTGCAATGTGGGGACCAAGGATGAGTAATAAATGAAACTCACATCTCGGTGTCACGCGTATGTAATGCTTCCAAATCAATAATGCATGGACTTATAAAATCAAAATCAAAATCAAAAATATTTTATTCAATGTAGGATACAAAAATATCACTTATTGAAAGTCAACATGTTATTATTTTTTTTTAAACTACATCGCTTCGCAAGGTGTTATGGTTAGGGAGAAGAAGCGACAAGAAACTCCGCAACAACACATCTTTTCAATTTGTTTCCATCTTTACAATAATATTACATTTTAATATTACATATTACAAAACAATAGCAATTAACATAACGACCAGCTAACACCAGACCTCCTTATCGCCTAAATAATCATCTATCCTGTAATAACCCTTCTTACACAGAGTTTCTTTAATATATACTAAACATACATATTAACCAGTTAAAATAAGAAGGGTAGAGGTGCGTCATACACATACTACAATGCAATAAGTTGACAGGACTATAGTCAATAACTAATTTAGTGTTTTCGATATCTTTTCTGTGATCCTATTGTGTTGATGCCCTTCGCCTGTTAATAGGACTCTATGGGCTCTCTGGTCAATAGATTCTACCCATCCTAAAATTATAAAAGAGGTTTTCCACCTTGTTCCAAAGCATACATACTATAAATTAAATAATAATAAGCTATACACCGTCATCCCTAGCAAGTGGAGGCAGATAAAATACAATCTTGAACCAACAAGGGTTAAAAAAACATGAGTAGGAATGAGTAGGCAGTTAACAGAGGGGTAACATTACGATAGGTTTTAATGTATACGAGCGCAGAGTCTCTCGGTGGACGAATTTTTCGATTATCTTTGACATCAACTACGACAGTCCAGTAAGGATTAACTTTCTAATTTTAAAGGTCATGAGTTTTTGCACACGAATATAATACCTGTCAGTGATAGAATAAAAATGTTTTCTAAGAAATCGGTAGCTTGCTTTAGATATAGTACAGGTATTCAGTAATAAACGTAGACTATATGATTAAATGTTTTCAAAAATATCGTTCAATAACTTCTTTATATATATGGAAACTTATTGTATTTCATCATTTTTTTTTATTAGTTAATTGTTACGTAGATCTATAGTTTTGACATTTTTATTTGGCTTATATTACTTAATTCTTTTAGTTTGACTTTTAACACTATGCAATTTGGACTCACTAACATAACGACTCTTATATTACTGAGGATTGTTTTATTGATATCTATATAATAACAATAATGTAAAGGTACCAATTTACTTGTAATATAATTAAAACGTTACCCACTCAATTATAACGATAACCCACTGTCGGTAACATAATGAGAATCACTAATTGGCATAATTCAATTCAATTCAATTCAAAAAGTTTTTATTCTCTCTCACAAAAGTATACAGGTATAAACAATAGGTCCTTAATCTACGAGATATGCTACATGTAAGTACAAAATTTTGTGAGAGACTGGTGTCCGTACTAGGAAACCTGTGTGACAGATCACCAGCCTCTCACCCTCTGGAATGGAAAGGCCTTATGTTGCGAGATAGGATGTATGCGTGTGAGCGTGAGTGTGTGTGATTGTATGTATGCGTATGAGCGTGAGTGTGTGTGTGATTACATGTGTGTGTGATTGTGTATGTGCGTGTGTGTGTGTGGGCGTATGAAGAAAGTGTGTTATTAGCGCAAATTAAGAAGTTGTATGAATAACGTAAGATATGCTCAGATATTCAGCTACAGACAACAAATACTATTAAGTTATTATAATTTTATAATTTATATAAGTTTGGTATTAGTTTACTATTAATATAATTTCTGCAATAATGCTGTTGATTCTATGTAAATAAATAAATAAATCGAAAATTTCACCGATGGCAAATATCATGACTCAATGAACTGTCCTTAGAAAGTATAAAGTAGCAATTGATAAATTTTTTGAAAATTGTTTTAGGAGATCTTAGCATCTTCTACAAACATTCCATCCTCAAAGTGGCAACTTTAATTTAATATTGCAGGTTTTATAACTAAATCGGGGACGTCTTAAAGAAAGGCCAAGTCAAGAGTACCCTAAACCGACGAGCATGTATGAACAACCTTATGAGAGTGAAGGAAGCAGAAGAGGTGTGTCAGGATCGTAGCAAGTGGAAGTCTGTGGTCTCTGCCTACCCCAACGGGAAACAGGCGTGACATTATGTATGTATGTATGTATGTATAACTAAATACCTATACTATACCTAAAGCAAGCTACAGAATTATTAGAAAACTTTTTTTATTTTATTACTGATGGATACTATATCCTTTTACAAAAAATCAAGAACTTTAGATTAGTTACACCACAAAAATTGAGTATGTTTACTGGACTACGAAGATATATTATTGATCGATCAAGTAGCAAATCAAGAATATTATATAAAATAATTTTGTAACCTAACTGTCCTAAGCGTACTGACCCGGAAACCCCATCATATTTGGGGGACTGACCTTTACGTATGTTTGTAAGAAAAACATTATTTTCTCAGCTGGTGCTCATGCTAAGCTTTAAAAATGCTTGTGTAAGTATACAGCCAATTGTGTATTGGGGAGTATGCAGTTAACATACCGAACATTCGCACTAAGAAGTTCGACTCTTCATTCATAATGCGAACAGCCAAGGCATGGAACTCCCTTCCGGCGTCAGTCTTTCCTGAATCCTACAAACTTGGGATCTTCAAGAGCAGGGTGAATAGGCATCTACTGAGATCGCGTGCTTCATTTTCGGCCACATCGTCACTTCCTATCAGGTGAGATTGTGGTCAAACGCGAATCCAGTTAACCATAAAAAAACTAAGCTCAAGATACAATGTCGCCTCCACATTCGTTATTCTATGGCCATCCCTTTCATCAATTTAGTTTTTCTTTGTCCGCATTCGAGATCGAACGGACTTCGCCAGAACAAGTTTTATCGACGCATTGTTTGTGCGGCGCCCTTATTTTTTATGAATACGTAAATTCTGAAGGATTCGCCTTTAAGGGCCATAGTAGACGGATCGCTGGAGTTGTAATAGAATATGGATTATTTATCTGGAAAATGTCTTTTGTGTTCCATTCGCTGTATTAGGCAAAGGTTTTGGACGTCGTGATAGTACTCTGATCAATGTCATATTTAGCGCAGAATGATTTTGTCTTTATAAAACAGTTAGCATAGTGATATATGTAGCTTTACCGCTACAAAAGCAACATTTTTAGTGATACTGATTGTCTATTGGTAGAGTATGACGGCAGGGAACTATTAATAATCAATCAATCAATCAAATACGCTTTATTGTTTAAATAAGGAAGGTACATTTAAATATCTCACTGCCCGCGTCGGTTTTTCCCGACACTTACAACCTTGGGATCTTCAAGTCTAGAGTGAATAGGCATTTACTGGGTGCGCGTGATACATCTTCGGCTACATCGTCACGGTGAGATTGTGGTCAAACGCGAAACCAGTTTTTAATAAAAAAAAAAGTCTTATAGAAACTACAAATTAGGCGGCCTTATCGCTAACAGCGATCTCTTCCAAACTCTCTTTCTCTTTGTAAACCCTTACTCTGGCAAATAAATAAATCATTCGTTCATTCATTCAATCATCATTCGTTCACGCGAATGTCAACACTTGGATAGGTGATGACTTGGTACATTGAGGTTAAAAGACACCACGGTCAAAAGGAATCCGTTTTACTAATACAGAGTGTGGGAAAACGAACAAAATATTCTATACTGCAAAACAATAGTAAATTTATCACAACGAAAAGGAAACCAGATAGTACAATTTGGGGGCTTTATCACTAAACTTATATTGGAGGAAAGCTTTGGATTAGGAAGCATTACGCACATGATGGGTAGATAAATAAGTATATCGTACAGTGTAGGTAAATTAATTATAGGTAAGTAGGTAAATTGGTACATATGAATAACAAAGAAAAAACTCCAATTTCATAGCTAAGGACCCAATTCTTCGGACACTTACACCAATCATCTAGTCCCAAAGTAAGCAAAGATACTAGATAACGGATAAATTTACGTAAATATTTATATAAACATTCATGACTCGGGAATAAACGTTCATATTCAACACACAAGCTTTTCCTCCTATGAGATGGGGTTTCCGGGTCAGTACGGCCACCTTCGGCCTCATCTTCACTTAACATTAGGTGTGATTGAGGTCCAGTGCTAACCCGTTGTGCATAAAAAGAAATTATCAATTTACTAGCCGCCTCCGTGGCTCAATGTAAACAACATTGGGTTTACGATTCGGAGGTCGCGAGTTCGATCCCCAGCGGGGTACATGTTTAAGTCCTCGGTTTGGTTGGAGGTAGGGCATTTTAAAATGTCCGCCTGGCTAGCTACCACCATCTATCTAAATCTGCCGCCAAGCAGCAATATTAATAGCGTTGTTGTGTTCCGATTGTCAAAGAATAAGATAGCCAGTCCCCCAAATGGGTTGGGGTTTCCGGGTCAGTACGCTTCCACCTTCGACCTCATCTTCACTTAACATCAGGTGTGTTTGAGGTCAAGTACGAACCCGTCGTGCATAAAAAAATTAAAAAAATGCATAGAAAAAAATATCTTAAGTAGATATTTTTTTCTACGCATTTTTTTTATTTTTTATTTTTTAAATACATTGCTAACCATTAAAATTTTCGTTTCTTATTTAGCCATCTGAAATTTACACAAAACGTAACTGAAAATCAAATTCTTTACTTTTAAACTACTTCGGTGTATTTGAGCTACCATTTCAATTGCTTACGTTTTTTTTTTTTTTTTTTTACTAAAAACTGGTTTCGCGTTCGGCCACAATCTCACCTGATGGAAAGTGACGATGTAGCCGAAGATGTATCACGCGCACCCAGTAAATGCCTATTCACTCTAGACTTGAAGATCCCAAGGTTGTAAGTGTCAAACAGTTTTTAGAAATACTGACGATGAAAGATAGAGCTAAACACAACATCCACGGAAGAGGTTTCTTTGTGTGTAAATTCTTTATTCTACCAAAGAAAGTAAATGCAAAATAAATTTAGTGAAAACTATGCACAAAGGCGGACTTATCCCACAACGGGATTTCTTCCAGTCAACCATGATCGTAAGCAACAGTAGATTGGGCGTTCAAACTTAGCTAACTTAGCTACATACAGTAAGCATGCAAAAAAAATCTTATAAATGCGAAAGGTTTGGATGTTTGTTTATTGCTCAATCACGGCAAAACGTATCATATACAGGGCGTCCCACGGCTATGCCACATGGAGGGAAAGTACCTTGAATTTTGTAGATGGAACATTTTACTGAAAGAAGACATTATTTTAATTTAAAAAACAATTTAAACTGCATTCATAGATTTTTAAATAAGTACATGGTTGAACCGGGAATCGAACCCTTTATTTATAAAAAAAAATTACCATGTAGCTTTATCATACCGATCGAAAGGCTTCATCATAAGGATTATTTTTTGCTAAATAACATAGTGTCAGAAATAAAAGGAAGACCATGAATTTTAACATTAGATGTGCAATTGTGTTCAGAAAAATGAAAAGCTGACATTGCCGTAAGGACATACAACTGTCATTATCATTACTAATACTAATTACCCACTCGAGAAGTATGCATCATTTCCCTATTATAATTTAGGTTCATGATAAAATGATAAAGACATACGTAATTAGTAAGTAGGTACCTGGTTGTATGTCGTATCCTGAATCTGCCGAAAGACGCGTAAATGATTTTCTCCATCGCAATGCGGCTGGCTGATTAGATTTTTTTTTATGGGGTTATGTAAAAAATTTAGTTTACAAGAACCAGTATCAAAGTGTCCACGAGCTACAAACAGAACTTCGACGTATTATTCTAAATATCCACCACAACATGATCAAAAAATCGACAGGGAGCGAAATAATCAAAAGAGTGCGACTTTGTATTGAACAGGAAGGGGCTCATTTTGAGCATTTGATAAATTGATTAATTTTGTATTAAAAATGTTAAAGTTCATGGTCTTCCTTTTATTTCTGACACTATGTTATTTAGCAAAAAATAGTCCTTATGATGAAGCCTTTCGATCGGTATGATAAAGCTACATGGTAATTTTTTTTTATAAATAAAGGGTTCGATTCCCGGTTCAACCATGTACTTATTTAAAAATCTATGAATGCAGTTTAAATTGTTTTTTAAATTAAAATAATGTCTTCTTTCAGTAAAACGTTCCATCTACAAAATTCAAGGTACTTTCCCTCCATGTGGCATAGCCGTGGGACGCCCTGTATAGGTAGAACATACCCTGGATTAAGACATAGGATACTTTTTATATTTAATAGGGTCATGCAATGTTTATAAATAAAGTATAAAAATTTGGTAACAAGCGGCCTAAAAGTATTTCATAAGTAACTATAGACACATAAAGTCTACCGATTAGATCTTTATCCCTTTACTTCTAGGACGCTTACGTGGTACCAAATTTATAGAACGCCAGCGAGCTATACGGAAAATAATTAGTAATTAGCTAACAGTTAATTTATTGTGAAAAAATTGAGACTATAATACGACATTATAGTAGAAATCCGAAGCATCTAAGCTTTATATTTGCTTGTTTCAAAACCACAACCTTCCACTATAAAAGCATCATCATCATCAGCCCATAAACATCCATGCCACTGCAGGGATATAGGTCTTTACTCGTATAACGAGGGAGTATGATCTTGGAGGGAGAGGGAGACTTCACATGTCTTTGAATTTTTATTTCTCAGGCATGCAGGTTTCCTCACGATGTTTTCCCTCGCCTTTATAAGAGCGGATGGATAAATTCATCTCATTGGTACTTGGCTTGGCTGGGAATTGAACCCGGACCTCCCTAATTGGGAGACTGCATCTTAACGGCTGAGCCACCGACGCTCTTGAGCCACCTTACCAAGCCTTATGTGTGCTCGCTTCGAATCCACAACCTTCCAATAATCTAAAATTATTGTCAATTCTACTTGGTTACCTTACGGATATAGGTATAAAGGCCCTCAATAAAAGTTAATAGGACGTTCAGAATTTAAACTTCGAATGGTAAAACGAATTTCGAACTCGAGTACTGCCAGAGATGCCAATAACCTGTGCAGTGTAACCTTTTTGTTGACGGTGTCCTGAAGATTTTACATTTCGTACGAGAAGTTCCGGGAACGGATTATAAGTTGAAGTGAGTTGGACGAACAGGAATGTGCGCAGTTTTATTTGAAAAGTTGCCAACTAGACATTCGAGTGCATTCGGTTTACTTTGTGCGAGGATTTTTGGAGGAGTTCCCGTAAAGTAGCGGCTTTATTTTGTACACTTTATAATGAAATTGAGGTGTTCAATTATTTAATGATCTTCTTAACTATTAAATTTTTGAAACAGAACCATCTAAAATTGATAAAAAATTCTAGGGATAATTTATTCCTAAACAATATCACGATGTAATTACGCGTTTAGTTCGATGAATATTGACAGTGATATGCTGTATTTTCCATTAGATATCTAAAATAGTCCTATGCGTTACCATCGTTTGCGTAATCTTGCAAAAAGGAAACGCAGCGTTTTGAACTAGAGTAGATACAAATACAGAAGATATTTTATATCTTATATGTATACAGGGCGTCCCAAAGTTATGGGACATGAAGGGGAAGTACCTTAAATATTGTAGATAGTGAATTTTGCTCAAAGAAGACTTTATGTTATTTTTAAAAGTTAGTAATTCTGCATTCATAGATTTTCTAAAAATTACTTGCTTCGGCTGGGAATCGAACCGACTTAAATGTGAAAAAAAAAACACCCTACTTTTATGATGCCAATCGAAAGAATAGCTAAAAAATAATAACTCTGCCTAAGTAACATAGTATTTTAAAAGAAAGGAACAACATAAAATGATTGAGTCAAATTTCAAGAAAGTTATTTATTGCCGACGACGTTCGAAAAGTAGCGATATTATCATTCCAAAGATAGCATTGATTATTCGTAAATAAGTTGCAAACAGAATTGTGCCATATCACATCGAGTGTTCACCATAAAATGATTAGAAAATCAACAGGCAGCGGGCTCATTAAAAGATTGGCGATTTGCGTAAGACAAGAGGGATCACATTTTGAGCATTTAATTAATTAATTTACAAAAAAATACCTACTTAATTGACTACGGCAGTTTCATGTATGTTTTTTATTTGATTAAAATGATTAATTTCACGTTGTTCCTTTCTTTTAAAATACTATGTTACTTAGGCAGAGTTATTATTTTTTAGCTATTCTTTCGATTGGCATCATAAAAGTAGGGTGTTTTTTTTTTCACATTTGAGTCGGTTCGATTCCCAGCCGAAGCAAATAATTTTTAGAAAATCTATGAATGCAGAATTACTAACTTTTAAAAATAACATAAAGTCTTCTTTGAGCAAAATTCACTATCTACGATATTTAAGGTACTTCCCCTTCATGTCCCATAACTTTGGGACGCCCTGTATACTAAACTAGATAGTCTTGACAGCTCCATCCCTCACAAAGCACCTCATGTTGGTGGTACTTGGGAGAAGATTCCAATTTCTCAGCAAACCTTGGCAAAAAAGCGGATCGAGCTACGTTGGTATTCCGAAGAGATCACTTTAACACGCAGGGCACGTGTGAAATCTTACGCTATTCAATCTAGAGGGAATTAAGAGGGGGATGTTTTACGTGAACTATTTATTATGGGTAAGCCACGAAACTAGCGGTAGGAAATTATTTTGAGCATGGCACAATGGCTGCTGGTACGCTTTCACTGCTGTCTATGGTTATTTTATGTTTAGATGAATGTTTGACGATGGGTTTTTCTAGAATCTTCTTCCCTTGAAATCTATATCACTTGGTATCGTTTACGAAGCCATGCTTTATTCCGGAGTATTACGTTATGTCGCGTATTTTTGTTTTGCAGAAGCGAGTAGTCGATTTACAAATTGGAGCCCGAGTAACTCTTAGCAATATAATTAAGGATATCAACATATTGTGGCCACATATCCATTAGTACTTTCAAGCCGCCCGTATAGACCACCGCCTTGGCTAATCGATGAACTTCTATGGAAAACAACAGGAACCAACTGTTAAGCGCATCCTTCGAATTTCGGAGACGCTAGTATGATTGCCACAAGTGGTCATCAAGGACTGACACCGCTAGACAATGCTGAAATTCACGAATCTAAGCCGAATAGCGACTGCGCCAGGAATGGTTCACGTCACTTGCTATATTCACTATCTACCAATGAGTTTTTAAATATAATTTAATTACTTATGCGCATATAATCGACTGCTCTTAAACGGTGCAGGAGAACATAGTGAGAAAATCTGCATGCCTGAGAAATAAAAATTCAAATTCAAAAAATTCAAAGGCTTGTGAAGTCCCCAACCCGCTTTAGGCCAGGGTGGTGGATTATGGCCCATACTCCCTCATATACGAGGGAAGGCCTCTATCCCTGCAGTGGGAAGTTTACGGTCTGAGATAATGAAAAAACATAATTGAGATCTAATCGCTTTTCGATATCTTCGTAACATTCAGACAATCCGCTAAGAGCGGTGCTCTAGCGCACCGCCATTCTCATGGCCTCAAGGGCGCATTTCTGCAGAGCACCAGCAAGGTAACTGATATGTGTAATTAATTACCAACTCCACAGGGTGCTGTATTTTCGTCACGCGCCCGCTAAACTACACCCCCTGTATCTATCGTAATAGCGATCTCGGGTTGCTCACAAAAACTAAATAAATCCTTACCTTACTGTGGTAATATTACCGCAATCTATTGAGTTTGTTGATATGCATTACCACCTCACTCACCATTTTAAATCCCGATGAAAAACTATGGGTGTAATGTGTTTGACGGCGTTATGTGTGTGGATATATGTGTGTGTGTCCAGTCTTCCTCCGGAGCTATCTCCGTAATGCGTAGTCCTACTTGAGTGCGGTTTTCTTATATATACACATACATAATGGCGCGACCTTTTACCCCAAATGGGGTGCTCAGAGATATACCAAACACATTCATTTGGGTGTTCCAAACATTAAAAGTTTAATGCTAAAAACAATGTCCACGGTTCACCTTGCGAAATATACAGAAATGGCATGACAGGTGTCCTCATGGATGTAACTTGGCCTTCGCATGCAATCTGTGGGATTCAACCGAGCCTCTCCCTAGTTTACAATCCCTCCTGCTCAAATTCCATGACCAAGTAACGACTCACCGAATCCTTCCACTCCTCGTTGATTGATAATAGTTAATCAAAGTCACATTCGATCTTATGGCTTTCGTATATGACAAATTTCGATTTTTTTTTATGCTAAACGGGTTGGTACTTGACCTCCATCACACCTGATGTTAAGTGAAGATGAGGTCGAAAGTGACCCGGAAACCCCAACACATTTGGGGGACTGGCTATCTTATCTCTGACAACCGGAACACAACAATGCTATTAACATTGCTGCTTGGCGGCAGATTTAGATAAGATGGTGGTAGCCAGGTGGACATTTAAAATGCCCTACCACCTACCAAACCGAGTACTTAAACATGTACCCCGCTGGGGATCGAACCCGCGACCTCCGAATCGTAAACCCAATGTTGTTTACATTGAGCCACGGAGGCGGTAAATGGCCCATCATCGGCTAAATGGCTTTCGCTTATATGCCTTTCGAAATCGGGTCCTAAACCCACCGAGAGGTGGTAGGGCCATGGGACGGTGGTGGATTATTGTCCCATACCCAAAATGCGCTGGGCTGTGCCCCAACAATGCGAACGTGTAAGACTGATGTTGTTTTTAAAGATTCGTTCAACGAAACTCGTATACAAAAGAGCTCCAAATAATAAACCGATCCTCATACAAGTACGTACCTACAGGTACCTAAATTATTGTTTCTAAGCGACTCGCTGAGAATTCCGAATATTTCTCCAAATATTTACTTGTGAAACAAAGGCCTTGCTGTTTTGTTATTTTGGAATACGGTATTACCGTTACATTTTCTTTGATAACAAAATTAAATGTTTCCCTCTCTGTTAGTGTAGGTTTTTGAATGCGGGAAGTCTGTGATACAATTTCGGCTTTGATGAAAATCTCGATGTGTAGTATACTAGGTACTATACCGGCTGAGTTTTTTTTACTGTAAGGAAAAAAATAGGGCATATTATAGGTAAGTGAAATTGAAGTTATTGGCATACGAGTAAGTAGTTTAATTTTTTATTTTCCAAGACCATCATCCGCCCAAAATCGCCACCACCTGGAGCCCACCATTAGAAAGAAGGCGTCGCGGCAGACCGAAAAGGAGATGGAGGGATGAGTTGGATAAGTTCCTAACCAACTGGTCGGAGGAGGCCTGGGATAGAGAGCCGTGGAGAGAGAGGAGGGAGGCCTTTGCCCAGCGGTGGGACAGTATGGGCTCCTAATAATAATAAAAAAATAATCATCCGCCCACCCACGCTCCGGCCGGAGATTGCTATGCGACTGTGAAATTTATTTAGAACTGATATTCTTCTTTATAATAGATTAAATGCAAAAATTGCTATGTACAGACGAATCATCCTAAAAGTATCACATGGGCTAAAGTGTTACCTCCAAAAATTTTCACTTTTCTAAGCAAAGCTTGTGCTATGGATACTAGATAACGGATAAACATACATAAATATTTATATAAACATCCAAGACTCGGGAATAAATGTTCGTATTCATCACACAAACATTTACCCCTCGTGGGATTCGAACCCGCAACCGTTGGTTTCGCTGATTGGGTCACTATCCACTACACCAATCGGTCGTCAATATGTTTATATGATGAATATACATACATACACATACATACATAGATCAATAGACAAATATACCTACTTAAACATAACATCTATAAAATAGCAACAAAATACATACGTAAATATATAGGTGTACTAAATAAACATTTATTGATATATAAAATAATAATAATAAGCGACAACAGGATTGTACTAAGGTATAGAGAGAAGATAAGAAGAGAGCACAGATTAAAGCACCAGGAAATGCTCCTTGACGGCGACTTTAAAGCATTCAAAGTTTGAGCTCGTCTGACGGACTCGGATGATTTACAACAAATGTATTTTGTGTAGTTTATCAACCATCTGGTATCCAAACGAGCCTAGTTGCTTAGTGTGGAACTAGATAGCGTTGTATGACGGAAACATTAACATTTATTTTATTTATTTTATTTTATTAAGGACAACAAACAGAATAAAATTTATATATTAGGTCCTTACCTATGAAATTGGCGTTTGTATAAAGAATTTCATTAAGACTGTTTTCTCCATACAAACATTTTTGATTTTTTTTTTTGGAACGGCAAATCCAAATTTTGCTAAACTTTGTGTGTATTATCGGATAACATTAAGTTAAGTATAGGCAGCGTTAATTTTTAAAAGTAACCGCTTTATAAAAGTTTCAGCGAATCTAAGAAATGATTATGGGAAGCACATGAAAAGAGCTCTGTTCAAATTTTTTTTATTATGTAATTTAGCCCAGAATTTGAAAAATATTTCACGTGAAACCTTGAAATAATATTCGGATCGTTTAAAGTCGAATATTGTGAGTTTATTAGACCACGGCGCCCGCTACTTGAGCATAAAGAAAGGGTGTGACGCCCATACGCTGGTAGTGCTTTTTCTCGCAGCCGATGGGTGTCCGAGCGAACAATTTCTCGCTAGTTTGGCGAGCAGAGCTCTCTGCGTATTACAAGTCTAGGATAGTTTTTCTAACACTCTTCCACTAAGGGCCTTATTAAGGTTGAGACCTATTCTCAATACTATTTTTATACCGTATCTCAAGCGTCAACTTGAGTACATCTCAATTTTGCGGCCCTAGAGTGGGTGAATTATTTAACTTTCATTCGTTTAATTAAATAACGTCTATTCAATTCACGACATTTCAGTCTTGTCTCAAGCAATAGAATTTACCTTCTGAATGTTTAAAGGCTCCATCAAAATCGCGTTCCTCTTCCTCGGAAACGCATAAGGAAAATCAACATAAAAATGTTAAAAAAAAAAAACAAATTGAGCTACCCGTAACTCAGGTCCAATGAAAGCCGGCCTAGTCCCGCGGGATTCGTCCGGTTTTACGGAAATATTGTGTAACTGGGGCACGGGATTGTTAGTACCCTAGTGTTGCCAGTTGTCTTGCTTTAGGCGGGACAGGACGCGTCCTGCCAGCAACATACGCGGGAAGCCCAAAATACCCTTTTTACAAGCAATGAAAAAGTCTATTTCAAAAGTTTTTTGTCGGCCTACTGTAAGTTAGTTAAGTTTAAACGCCCAATTTACTGTTCCTCACGATCATGATTGATTGGAAGAAATCTCGCTGCGAGATAATTCCGCCTTTGTGCATAGTTGTAAATAATTTACTTACAACTATGCACAAAGACGGAGTTTTTTTTTTTTTTTATGCATAACGGGTTGGTACTTGACCTCAATCACACCTGATGTTAAGTGAAGATGAGGTCGAAGATGGAAGCGTACTGACCCGGAAACCCCAACATATTTGGGGGACTGGCTATCTTATCTCTGACAACCGGAACACGACAATGCTATTAACATTGCTGCTTGGCGGCAGATGTAGATTTAGATAAGAGTTATAAAAATATGGGCGAACTTACAAGAAAAAACATACAAAAGAACATAGAACTTTCTCCGCTTTTGAAGGCTGTTAAAAATGCCTCTTTCCGACGTCCCGATTTTTTCGTACGAGTCCCGCTTTTTTTCATTTAAGCCCCGATATTTGGAAAGCGCATCTGGTAACACTAGTTACCCACCGTAATAGGTTTACCGGGAAACTGAAAGGCAAGATTTAGTTTGGTTTTGAGTTGGCAATTTGGGAAGGGTTGGAATTAGAGACGAATGTATTGTGTACTCTAAAACTGTTTCTATTATTTTGTAAATATGCAACTTTGACCGGATTTATAGCTTTTGTGGTCGTCGCAAAAAGAGGGATTTTGGAGGTTGTATGTGGCATTGTAGCGCTGAAAGGCTGTTGGTGACCGTTTATTTTCGGAAGCTGGTGGTTGCGAATTCTTACTTAGCCATGTTTGATTGAAATCGATTGAGGCCTTTCGACGGTTAATATGACTGGCATAGTTGGTTCATTTATCTCCATGATATTGTGGTTTCGGCACGTAAATTATGTGTGTTATATTTTATATTAGTATGTCTTGAAATATGTAATTTTTTTTTTTATTTATTTATCCATAGAACATTATTTGAACAATCTTCACTATAAGACGCCTACGAAAACCTGTAAAGGTTTGTGTGTAGTGCGAATGAGGTCACTGACCCGCCGCGTTATTAATTATTACAAAAGACAACTTAAAATATCTACATAAGTACATACATAAGATACATAAGACGATATACTTATTTATGTATTTATTAGTATGTAGATTTATTTATATTCAGTTAGGTTTTTTTATCTATCATATTTATTCCTTTCTTTAGATTTCCATTGTGCACGTCTTATCTGCATCTTCCAGTCATATCTCTCTTTCGTAGGTTTGCTGGAAGAAATTTCATTGTAGAAATAAGCAGAACCTGTTGTGTCGTCTCTATTATGTTGTATCTGTATGTTTTTTTTTCTTGTGTGCAATAAATAAAATAAAATAAATAAAATGAATAGATCTAATCTGTCTTGTTTTTTTTTCTTGTGTGCAATAAATAAAATAAAATGAATAGATCCAATCTGTCTCTTGCCGTGGGTTTCGCAAAAGGCGACTATGGCACTTTCCACTAAAAGCATCTACTGATTTGCACGTTTTAACAGCGATGGGTTCACCCCCGTCACGTGTGCATATATTTCGAATGGTGAACCGTAGTGTTGTTCCAAGCATACATTTAAATTTTTGGAACACCTGTTTGACATTATATCTGACCACCCCATTTGGACCACCCCAAACTAGCTACCACCATCTTATCTAAATCTGCCGCCAAACAGCAATCTTAATAGCATTGTTGTGTTCCGGTTGTCAGAGATAAGATAGCCAGTCCCCCAAATGATTGAGGTCAAGTACGAACCGGTCGTGCATAAAAAAAAAATTTCACTTTGTCACTGGTACACCCCTTCTCACAATCCAAGAACGACGATGTTTTTTTTGGTGTAAAGTCCGTTGTTCTTAGCGAGTGGATGGTAAAAACATGAAATTCTTGAGGACCAGAATGTGGCCACTCGTACAGCTAGCATCATAAAGGTCCTGTAGCGTAGTGTCGGGACACGCAGGGCGGCAAACAAGATGCCCAATAGTTTGTGGTGTATCACCATGGCTTCGCCTCCGTGGCTCAATGTAAACAACATTGGGTTTACGATTCGGAGGTCGCAGGTTCGATCCCCAGCGGGGTACATGTTTAAGTACTCGCTTTGGTTGGTGGTAGGGCATTTTAAATGTCCGCCTGGCTAGCTACCACTATCTTATCTAAATCTGCCGCCAAACAGCAATGTTAACAGCATTGTTGTGTTCCGGTTGTCAGAGATAAGATTGCCAGTTCCCCAAATGTGTTGGGGTTTCCGGGTCAATACGCTCCCACCTTCGACCTCATCTTCACTTAACATCAGGTGTGATTGAGGGCAAGTACCAACCCGTTGTTCATAAAAAAAACCATACTAGCGCCGGTTGTCATTCGTCGCCTTTCACGACACCCACGGGAAGAGACGGATTTGAGTTTGTAGTACGAGCTTTAAATGTGAGTTTTTCCTACAATTTCTTATCTCGTTATTCCCAAAGAGCACGGACCATTAAATAACAAAATCCTCGAGACATTATAGCCCTCTGCTTAGTAATTTACACACCTTATGATTCACCATCGCATTGCGCTCCGGTTTTCGTTTATTTCATTATTTTCCCTTCCCCCATTATGTTTTTTCGGTAATTTGCTTAAAGGCGTGGCTTGGGAGAAGATATTTATGTTATCTGAGTAGATTTGTGTTTAATATTCAGAATGATTGATGGTTATTTCTCTTTCATTCAGTGGAGACCGGACCTCTAGATTAATGACAAGGCTATGCTTACTTATTTACCAGGTGTAGGCCGCTTTCTTTTAAAATGAACTGAATTTCATTTTCAAACTTGTGAATATCCTGTCAAATAGGACGTGCAAGTACTTATATTTATATTTTATTTTATTTATTTACATGGAATCAACAGCATTATTACAAATTCTTATACAGAAAACTAATACCAAACTTATGCCAATTAAGATTGTTATTATGTTATTGATAATTGTTACAGTTAAAATTGAATGGGTAATGTTTTGATTAAATTTTAATATAATTGCAATGAAATTGGTACTAATACATTATTAATTAATAATATCAATAAAAACAAATCAAATCCTCAGTGATATACGAGTCGTTATGTTAATATGTCTAAATTACATAGTATTGAAAGTGAAATTAAAGAAACCAAACAATCATAAGCCAAATGAAAATGTCACAATTATATATCTATACTTATGTATTTCATTTATTTTTATTTATTCGAAAGACCGATAGTTGTAATAGCACTATTATAAGTTGTTATAAGAGACAGAGCCAAATACAGGTCCTCACAAATAGAACCACATTATAAAATTGAAGAAAATACAAATTTCGGACTTCCGGCAGCGGTATTCCCGAACGAGTATGACATTGGAACGTTCAAGAAACGAGCCTACACCTTCCTCAAAGGCCGGCAACGCATCTGTGACCCTTTTGGTGTTGCGGGTGTCCATGGGCGGCGGTGATTGCTTTCCAACAGGTGACCCGCATGCTCGTTTGCCGCCCTCTGATATAAAAAAAATTAAAAAAAAAATTTACTTGTACACTTTCAGCACTCGCCCTGTAGCAAACTATAAACAAGGAAGTATTAATTATTTTTGACAAGCGGCTAGCTGGGTGAGACATCATCATCACACCAGTACATGACCCTGCTGAACATATATAAGTACGTCCCCCATAGAATTCCAAAGCGACCGCTTGGCAATACTCACCAGATTTTCTCATCACTCAAATTTTTCTACAGTCAGCTTGTAAGGCTTGAGTTTTTGACGAAAGATGGCAGCCCAAACAGCTCAGAAAATCTTTAGCATAGAATAGAATACATTTATTCGTGGACCATGACACAAGGCACTTAACCTACATTATACACATACAATATAGAATACTGGGTTGGTATACAGTTAAAACTAATAACAGAAGAATGCGGACTGCTAAGGTATGGAACTCACTGCCCGCGTCGGTTTTTCCCGACACTTACAACCTTGGGATCTTCAAGTCTAGAGTGAATAGGCATTTACTGGGTGCGCGTGATACATCTTCGGCTACATCGTCACTTTCCATCAGGTGAGATTGTAGCCAAACGCGAAATCAGTTTTTAATAAAAAAAAAAATGTGACCCATATCAGGGGCAACGAAATGGTCCAGACTCAACATGTGCTGTGGGTAGAAACACGCAGCGCTGTTCATTCTGTCAGAACCATTGAGATAATCGTATGTGCGCATCTCAGGGCACACAAAATTGTATGACTTCACAAACATTGTACTCGGCAATTCATAGTTTTTTTTTTTTTTTTCTTTTTATGCACGACGGGTTCGTACTTGACCTCAATCACACCTGATGTTAAGTGAAGATGAGGTCGAAGGTGGAAGCGTACTAACCCGGAAACCCCAACACATTTGGGGGACTGGCTATCTTATCTCTGACAACCGGAACACAACAATGCTATTAACATTGCTGCTTGGCGACAGATGTAGATAAGATGGTGGTAGCTAGACAGGCGGACATTTTAATATGCCCTACCACCAACCAAACCTTAAACATGTACCCCGCTGGGATCGAACCCGCGACCTCCGAATCGTAAACTCAGTGTTGTTTACATTGAGCCTCGGAGGCGGTCCATGGGAAAAGAACAATGGAAATCACAATCGTACATATTTAACCAATTTCGTGGCTTACTTAAACAACTAAGACTTTAACTAATATCAATTAAGATTAATTTGTTAGTAGATGATAAAAAATATAAAGTAGTTAATATCAACAGTCTACAGCAGCCCACTGTTGGTCACTAGCCTGTCCCATGCTGCTATTTTCATCGCCTTTCATGAATTTGGCATAATCGCTAATAGCAAAATGATTGCAAACCCGCTTACCCTGTATAGCGATTCGCTATACAGGGTAAGCGGGTTTGCAATCATTTTTGGGAGTTTCGCTACACTTGGTGATACTTACGGTCACGGTAACCTGATATAAGCTGAAAAGCCCGGCATGCCTTTGCCTTAATAAAATACTCGATCAGGAATATTAACTTCAAACTTTATTAAACAGTACACGAATTGCATAATATTATGACCCTACAGATTATACAGAAAAAGGGCAACAAGATCGTATATAACTTAATTAAATATGTAAAAGCACTTTGTACAATATTTATCAACAATAATTATACAATTAATAATAAAAAAAAAAAAAACAAAAATAAAAAACTAGCCCCAAGTCACTGGTTGGTGGAATGGGGTACCATTCCACCAACCAGAGAAGGCTGGCCGCGTTGCCTCGCTGTATAGCAAGGCTGATTCTTTGACCAAAGTATTGGCCAGCCCTCCGATCATGGGATGCATCAACCAAACGCTCAGATAACTCCCAAGAAGAGTGTGAGCACCAGGTCCCACGGTCCAAGCGTTTCTACACCAAACGGCGCAAATAGGTGATCTCCACTGAGACCGGCATATTTCCGCCGTTTAACGCTTTCTGCCGAGGCGGCAGCGGAACCAGCTGTACAGCTTGTACTTGGAAGATGGGAAGGAGCAAGGGTATCGACGCAGGTTGCATCCCATACCAAAGACCGTGCCAATTTCCAAGCCAAAAAAAATATGTAAAAACTGTGTAAAAACACAAGTCATTCATCACACATACCTCAAGCTTGCTCTACACTAAAACGCTAAGCACGGCACTCGCCAACGAGCTATGGATACTGTATGATGAATTAAAACACATTAGGCATCCAAGAATCGTGAAGAAATGTTCGTATGCACCATACACAAAACCCTAGCGGGATCCGAATTCGTGACAGTTGGTTTTGAAGATCACTACACTAATCAGTGGTCGCAAACTGTTTATGGTTACGATTTTTTAGTCGGTTTTAATGACACCAAATGACAAAAACACACGACAAACTGCGACCAATTGAAAACAAATTCACGTGTGAATAAATTGTTTCCTAATGCGAATTTGAATCCGTCGGCGAAAATTCGGGAAAAGTTTCTCAGGTTTCTCACAAGGTCAAGCAAACTGTTGAATATAGCGATGAGCACTGACATACTAACTGATTTGACAAGAAAAGACGATCTTATTGAACCCTCGTCAAAGCGAATGGGTCTCGGGCAGGCGTTTCATTGTGCATCGAGGGAATACACTATATCCTGCCGATGGAAAGGTCAAACAGGTGAGAATTGTTACGAGTTGATAGGTTAGTTTGTGGATTTGACAAAACTCTGCTGAGTTCAATATAGGGTTTATTTACGATTTGATGCAGTAGGTACTCGGTTGGGTATCTGGCAGCAGCCACACTGTCCATGGACTCCCAATAATAGACGACGGCCATGTGTCATCATATCAGGATAATCAAACATACATATACAGGGCGTCCCAAAGTTATGGGACATGAAGGGGAAGTACCTTAAATATCGTAGATAGTGAATTTTGCTCAAAGAAGACTTTATGTTATTTTTAAAAGTTAGTAATTCTGCATTCATAGATTTTCTAAAAATTACTTGCTTCGGCTGGGAATCGAACCGACTTAAATGTGAAAAAAAAACACCCTACTTTTATGATGCCAATCGAAAGAATAGCTAAAAAATAATAACTCTGCCTAAGTAACATAGTATTTTAAAAGAAAGGAACAACATAAAATGATTGAGTCAAATTTCAAGAAAGTTATTTATTGCCGACGACGTTCGAAAAGTAGCGATATTATCATTCCAAAGATAGCTAAGCGATACGAGAACGTAGGCGAGTTGCAAACAGAATTGTGCCATATCACATCGAGTGTTCACCATAAAATGATTAGAAAATCAACAGGCAGCGGGCTCATTAAAAGATTGGCGATTTGCGTAAGACAAGAGGGATCACATTTTGAGCATTTAATTAATTAATTTACAAAAAAATACCTACTTAATTGACTACGGCAGTTTCATGTATGTTTTTTATTTGATTAAAATGATTAATTTCACGTTGTTCCTTTCTTTTAAAATACTATGTTACTTAGGCAGAGTTATTATTTTTTAGCTATTCTTTCGATTGGCATCATAAAAGTAGGGTGTTTTTTTTTTCACATTTGAGTCGGTTCGATTCCCAGCCGAAGCAAATAATTTTTAGAAAATCTATGAATGCAGAATTACTAACTTTTAAAAATAACATAAAGTCTTCTTTGAGCAAAATTCACTATCTACGATATTTAAGGTACTTCCCCTTCATGTCCCATAACTTTGGGACGCCCTGTATAAAAATCACGCCTTTGCCGAAGGCAGAGACCACAGACTTCCACTTACTATGATCCTGACACACCTCTCTTGCTTCATTCACTCTCATAAAGTTGTTCACACATGCTCGTCGGTTCAGAGTACTCTTGAATTAGCCCGTCTATAAGACGTCCCCGATTTGATCATGGTACGCTCGCCGTTCGTACGAACACTACCATCGCCTTGTATATCTCTTTGGTTAGTCTTTTCATTCATCCTCTCCACATGTCCAAACCATCTCAGCATACCTTGTTTACCTCTATTCAAGTGTTTGTCATTGTCTTTTTTCACACTGCTTAACTCTCTAATTACATTACTCGTGATTCTATCAAAGTCACCCCACTCAGATTCTCAATAACCTCTTTTCCACCACATTGATTGAAGTTCTGCCATATCCAGCATTCACTCCCGTAAATCAGTTTTGGAATCAGGCACTGATGATGATACTCAGGTACACACCCAGATGTGACGTTGACCCAATACTCCAGAGCTTCCATTAATTAAACTGCCTTGTAATTTTTCAACCAATTAACATCAAAGGTCAATAAAGAGCATTTATTTATTTACAGCGAGATCCTTTCCGGTCGATCTTGGGGGTACATCAAAGGTTTTCGGGGAACTCCGCCCAAACGGACGCATTGGGGGAAACTCGGGATTATTCCCACCCCGATTCCCCACTGAACTGGTAAAAATTTTTAACATCGCCGAGCATTTATTAAAAGTGAGTGAAATTATTCAAATGCGACGGAGAGGGCAAAACAAGGCCGCTAGGGGTAGGTAGGGGCGTACCGGCCTGGGTATAATTCGACATAGTAGTGACAGAAATTACGTGACGCGTTTAAATGAGAAATAGCCAGGAAAACATGACATTAGATTTGCATGTACTAACACATAATGGAATTCAGGTATTTTAATAATGGTGTCGATTCGGATGTACACCAACTAAACTAAACTAAAATTTAGCGCTAGATTTCAATCACATTTGATATGAAGTGAACATGAAGTCGAAGATGGAAGCATGCTTACTCGGAACTCCTTAATTGGGAGACTGGCTATTTTATCTCCAACATCCGGAATACAACAATGCTGTAAACATTCCTGCTTGGCGGCAGACTTAGATAATATGATTGTATTTCAAGATATTTCTGTTCAAGTGTTCTGAAGAACTGTTCGAGCTAATATCCGCTGCTCAATTTAACCGATACACTTCTCGCCGAAAATTAAATTTCCATCCACATCACCTGGATGAGTGGAAGTCTACCACTGTACGTTTGTCAAGAAACTTCTTACCACGTACAACTACCCTGTGGAACGGACTTCCGGCAGCGGTATTCCCGAACGAGTACGATATTGGAACCTTCAAGAAACGAGCCTACACCTTCCTCAAAGGCCGACAACGCATCTGTGACCCTTTTGGTTTTGCGGGTGTCCATAGGCGGCGGTGGTTGCTTTGCATCAGGTGACCCGCATGCTCGTTTGCCGCCCTCTCATATAAAAAAATAAATAAATATTTGTTACATTGTTATGTTGTTGAACGTTTGTTACATCGCTTAGAGTAATGAAGCCTTATGTATATTAGTTATTAGCTAAATGTACAAACAATTATAGATATGTAAACACCGCATGCATTCAGATAGATTACATAAAAATTATTAAATTCAAAAACAAGAAAAAAAAATAACTTAGCGAGAAAAAAGTGTACCCATTTACCCTAAATAAAAGTTGATCATTCAAATAGAAGAGAAGCCCAGCTTACATATATAGTAGTATCACGAGAACCATCCCAAATTGGAGGTCAGAAACATCCCAAATACAAGCGCTTAGGAGTCCAAATATCATGGGCCTTCAATACATTATGTTAACACTTTGTAATATTCAAATGTGTACTATAGACACGTGACAGATGGTAATATACTCATGCAAGCCATCAAAACATACAAGTCTTCCAAGCAATAGACATTTTTAATCGGGAGTTAATAAGTCAAGGAGCATTTCCTGGTGCTTTAATCTGTGTTCTCTTCATACCTTAGCACAATCCTGTTGTCGCTTATTATTATTATTTTATATATCAATAAATATTTATTTAGTACACCTATATATTTACGTTTGTATTTTGTTGCTATTTTATAAATGTTATGTTTAAGTAGGTATATTTGTCTATTGATCTATGTATGTATGTGTATTTAAATATATGAAATGTATTCACGTAGTTTGTATCTGCATCCCTATTTAATACCGCACAACCCACCTATTTCAAATGTACTGTCCTTATACCCAAAGGTTGCCTGGAAGAGATCGCTTTTAGTGATAAGGTCGCCAAATTGTACATTCTATTCTTACCACTTTTCTGAAACTGTATTTTCTTATCTGTTTTTGCAATAAAGTGTATTTGTATTGTATTGTATTGTAAGTGGAGTGAGAAGGGCGCCCAATTAATAGTTCATCGTTTAAGTTAGAAAAAGCAAGGCTACTGATGGAAAATTAGGGATTTTGTCAGAGAAACTGATTTTTGGATATGATGTAACTATGTCTACTTCCGAACTCACTCCATAGATTTTCAGAGCTACCGGTTGAAAGCGGCCTGCATCCAGCAACATCGGGTGACAATCATGAGATCGACCGACCACTACGCTACGCAACGCTTGCCGATGGGTGGTATCCACTCCAAAACATTAACATTGGGTCTTTACCTATGAAATTGGAGTTTTTTTTCTTCGTTAATCATATGTACCAATTCCTGCAATTATCAAAGCAATATCCAAATTTGTTTATATGGAAAATGGAATGTTATTTCAAGATTTCCCATGAAATATTTTTTAATTTCTGGGCTAAATCACATAATAAAAGAAATTTGAACAGAGCTCTTTTCATGTGCTTCCCATAATCATTTCTTAGATTCGCTGAAACTTTTATAATGCGGTTTACTTTTAAAAATTAACGTTGCCTATACCTAACTCAATGTTATCCGATAATACACACAAAGTTTAGCTAAATTTGGATTTGCCGTTCCCAAAAAAAAAAAAAGTCTTAATGAAATTGCTTGCAGCATGAATGGGCCGGCTCGACCGGGGAAGTACCACCCTCTCGCAGAAGACCGACGTCTGAGTAGTGGCATTTTGCCAATGCGCTTCGTCCGGTGAGCGAGGACGCCGGAGGCCCACCTTCCAGTCTCTCTCCAGAATGGTAGCGGTATTTAAAGAGTTAGTACCCCAGGAGGGTACCAGCACTATTAGTGCTGGAGAATCCCTCATCGCTCAGGCTGCCCTACTTATTCTGGGGTGGACACCTTCCTCAAAGGCCGGCAACGCATCTGTGACCCTTTTGGTGTTGCGGGTGTCCATGGGCGGCGGTGATTGCTTTCCATCAGGTGACCCGCATGCTCGTTCGCCGCCCTCTCATATAAAAAAAAAAAAAAAAAATTCTTCATACAAAACGCGAATTTCATAGGTAAGGGCCTAATACTTCAACGATGATCAGTTCTCCAAATTATATACCCTGCCATTCAAGTTATCAATACGCGGGGCTACTTGGTGATTTTCGTTATTTTATTTTATTTTCTTGATTCCAACTAGCTCTCTATATAGCTCGTTGCGTAACCTTGAGTTTTCTCATGGGGTCCGTAGTGAGAGTACCATTTGAGTGAGAGATTGCAGTACCATAAGTTATTTTTGGTAACACACACTTGGTGTACTTCGACCAGCTCCCCAAAATTATAAAATTATAGAATTGTATTAGTTATAAGTATACTTTATTAAAAAAAAAAAGAACAACAATGATCCTGTGGATCCTTCAAACTTCAAGCATTTATTTCAACGTAAGATAACGTTGAAATAAATGCTTGAAGTTTGAAGTTTAATACGGGAAAAATACATACTTAACAGTCATTGACGCTTCTCCATGTAGACTCACTGTACGTTCGTATACTGATCCACAACATAAATAAGAGGGAATAATTGATTCCCTCTCGGAGGAAGTTATAATAGCTGACAAATTGTTATACACTTTGGGCAAGCCGACGTGTTTCCATGCGCTAGACGAATAATTTAGTAGCAAAAATGTTTATTGCTCACAGAACTTAAATATCACCCTGTGATTGGTTTACTAGAGATCAAGGGCAATATTTTACCGCTGTAAAAAAATATAACGAAATCATGTATTACATAATGCACGTCTTAATAATTATAAAAGTTGGCATCGGAATTGTGCATTTTAAATGTCCGCCTGGCTAGCTACCACCATCTTATCTAAATCTGCCGCCAAGCAGCAATGTTAATAGCATTGTTGTGTTCCGGTTGTCAGAGATAAGATAGCCAGTCCCCCAAATGTTTTGGGGTTTTCGGGTCAGTACGCTTCCACCTTCGACCTCATCTTCACTTAACATCAGGTGTGATTAAGGTCAAGTACCAATCCGATGTGCATAAAAAAAAGAAAAATTTAGAGTGTATTCCGACCACTTTTTACTATGGGTCATATAAAATGTTTTTATTTACTCAAAATGTATTGAAGAGATGATTTATTATTCGCAATTTAATTGCTTTGGTGCTTAGTTCAGACAATTTGTTCACTAACCAATATCTCAAATTTAAGCATTTCGGTGTTCCAAATTTAAAAGTTTATTGCTTGAAACAATTGACGACCGGTTGGTGTAGCGGATAGTGACCCTGTCAGCGGAACCAACGGTTGCGGGTTCGAATCCCGCGAGGGGTAAATATTTGTGTGATGAATACGAACATTTATTCCCGAGTTATGGATGTTTATATAAATATTTAAGTATGTTTATCCGTTATCTAGTATCCATAGCACAAACTTTGCTTAGTTTGGGACTAGATGATTGGTGTAAGTGTCCGAAATATTAATTTATTTATATAATTGTAAAGATGGAAACCAATTAAAAAGATGTGTTGTTACAGAGTTTCTTGTCGCTTCTTCTCCCTAAATCACTTCTATCAAAATCAAGGTGCTATGACCTTGTGAAGTATGTAGTTTAAAGGATAACATGTTAACTTTCAATAAATGATATTTATGTATCTTACATTGAATATTTTTGACTGTGAATTTTGACTGAGATCCACGTTACCTACACTTATTTGTGGAAACAGCAATTTAAATGGCTTCCACTGTGAATATTTTTAGACGTAATTATATCTAAATCTTTTGCCGGAGACAGCGTACAAAGTCACTGTTCGTAACTTCGGACCCCCTAAGCTACACTGTTAAAAATTAATTCCCCCAATGTAGGGGAAAATGTTAAATCGCGTATTATTCTGCGGAATGTTGTGGTAAAAGTTTGGGCATCCTTGACAAATTGCTTAAAGATTACAGCTGCCAACGTCTCTTTTTTCCCCCAACATCCCCTAATACGCTCGTCAAACGTAAACGCAATGACAAAAAATTCATTCTGCCAAAAAAATCTACAAACGAACCGTATAGATTTTCCACTTTTTCTTTAGGCCGTTTTCATACTAGACGTAGTTGAAAATAAAAATATATTAGAAAACCAGCCCCTTGTAAATCATCTTCGGATACGAAACACTGAAGGCAAAAGTCGTATTGCAGTCGTATATTCGACCGTCCGTTTGGTGTGAACACAGCCTTATCTTGACTCTTTTATCTGATTGGTGTTGTGGTTAGAAACTCTGACCACTATACCAAAAGGTAGAGGGTTCGAATCCCGCTAGGGGCATATGTTTGTATGATGAATACGGATATGTGTACCCGAGTTATGGATGTTTTCATTTATAATAAGTATTTATAGGTTTATCAACCATCTGGTATCCACAACCAACACAAGCCTATAGTTGCTTAAAGTGGAACTAGATGGCATTGTGTATATATCCAAGGATATTTATTTATTATTTACAATGTTAGAGTTCGGAGAAAATAGCGTCTATACAAGTGAATTTGATTTCGTGTAATTCCCATTAACTGGTGAATTTAAATTCAACTTATTTAATGTTTGTTAGCTTAAAAAATATTTTTTTTTTGTGTAGCGTTTTTGTTATTTATGTTTTGTTAATTTTGTGTACTTCGACCAGCTCCCCAAAATTATAAAATTGTATTAGTTATATACTTTATGTTTTTTGCGCCGCTTCTTTTCCCATAGATGAATTCCCTTTCCGAAGCGGTAGTAGCTTGGACATACCGACTGACAGATAAATGCAATAAACTTTTTTTATTTCTAGTAGATTTAAATTGACATTCAACACTTGATATCCTGTATGTTAAGTTGAAATAAATGCTTGAAGTTTGTGATTTTATTCGAAACCTCGCGTGCAGTTTTTTAACCCCAAGTCTGTCCAATCTCAATAAACCTCTTGACCACCCCGTAAATCCCTGTAAAGAGGCGGTGCTAAATAAAGACCCGGTTACCTATTTTACGGGAGCCTTAATGCGAAAGCCAGGGCAGGAAGGAAGGGGACGTTTCGCGCGATTTATCTTCAGGCAGATGCCGTTACGGGCATTCGGAGATGCCTTGAGACCAATAGCACGAGCATAGAAATCTAGAAGAGGTAAGTTTTAAATAGCTCTGTGGTTATGGATGCTCTGTCCATGGAGTAAATAAGTGTCCATGGAGACTCTTTGCCGGAATCTATTAGGAAAGCTCAATCTTTAAATATTTTAAATTTTCAAGTCAAAAACCATTTTTAAACCCCGACGAAAAAAAGTAAAAGATGGAAAAGAAACAAGCTACATTTATCAATCAAACTCACTTTATCATTTAAAAAGGAATTAGTTTAGGAATTTATAGAATTACTAGAATTACTGTACTGTACGAGCGTCGGTGGCTCAGCGGTTAACACGCGGTCCCCCAATCTGGGAGGTCCGGGTTCGATTCCCAGGCAGGCCATGTACCAATGAGTTTTTAAATTAAAATTTTAATTACTTATGCACATTTATCTGACTGCTCTTAAAAGGTGAAGGAAAACATCGTGAGGAAACCTGAATGGCTGAGAAATAAAAATTCTAAGACATGTGAAGTCCCCAACATGCATTGGGCAAGCGTTGGGCCACCGTGGTAGACTATGGCCCATATGCCCTCATATACGAGGGAAGGCTTAAAATAGGAATGACTAAAATTACTGTATTGTGAAATTTATCAGGAAAAAAAATTCTCTTTAGCTAGAGCCAAGGCTACCTCCCTGTCAAAATTCTAAACAATCGACGATAGTCATATGTCGAAATAGACTGACATAGACAGACGAACTTAGACGGACATAGTCAGATTAGATATAGCCATAGACAAACATTTATTTGATGCCACACAACGAGAGTAACAATAAAAAATACAATACATAATACAACCGAACATAGAACCTTCTTTGATTAAAGTCGTTTAAAATTAACAGATTTTCGGTTGTCTCTTCCAGCGGCTCTATAGCCTAACACCACCGTCGCCGGTCCTGTACTGGGGAGGAGCAAGAACAAGAAAGAACAAGCCGAATACTTTGTAACCCGGTGCGGAAAAAAGATTAATGACATTTAAGCGAAATAGGAACGTTCTGAGCAGGATTTTGCTTAGTTGTTGCTGTCAGCGCAATGAGGGTTGCGCGAGAATAGAGTATTCAAATGTTTCTTTTTTTTTTACACAAATTATCGGACATGCAGAAGTTCGTCTACGATTTCTCAACCAAATTGGTCCTGGCCTCGTGTAATTTTCAGGCTAGCGAGGCAACGCGGCCAGTGTGGATTCATACCGACCTTTATCGTGTAATGGTTAGAATCTCTGACTGCTGTACCAAAAGGTCGCGGTTTCGAATCCGGCGAGGGACATATGTTTGTATGATGAATACGACATGTGTCGATGCTCACGTCGGCTGCTGAATGCGAGGTCGGTGCAGGAGTATAGGATAAGCAAACTCACTTGATTACTATCTCTTTATCATTTAATACTCAAGAGAAACGTCCAGTACACTGTAACAACGTAGTAGCTAGCGCCAGCGCACACACGCACACTGGTGTTGCCAGATGAGACTTACAAAAATATACTAAATAAAATACCATAGGTACTTTCGGTTGATCACAACATGGGTACCCGAGTTATGGATGTCTTTCATTATATGTCTTTATTTATATTTATTTTATTTATTTATTTATTTATCATTTATTGCACACAAGAAAAAAACATACAGGAAATTTTAAAGGAAAAAAACTTTTTTTTTTATCCACAACGGGTTAGCACTTGACCTCAATCACACCTGAAGTTAAGTGAAGATGAAGCCGAAGGTGGTAGCGTACTGACCCGGAAACCCCATATTATTTGGGGGACTGGCTATCTTATCTCTGACAAGCGGAACACAACAATGCTATTAACATTGCAGTTTGGCGGCAGATTTAGATAAGATGGCGGTAGCTAGCCAGGAGGACATTTAATATGCCCTACCACCAACCAAACCGAGTACTATGTGTACTTATCAACCATCTGGTATCCGTAATACAAGCCTAGTTGCTTAGTGTGGAACAAGATGGCGCTGTCTGTACGTGCAAAGATATTTACTATTATTTATATTTATTATTATAGGTTTACGCTATACCCGGCAACCTTCATCAGGTTGTAAATTTTGATAAAGGAAGACCAACTTTATACAAAATTGACCAGAATTTTCATTACATATCCAATTTCCTGTCACACACCCGACTGTTGCGACATAGCTTTCACACATGGCATGCAGATTCTTTGTTTGCAGGTCCATTATTACGGACAAGAGGGCCCTCTGGATGGAGGACCGATTGCAAATGCAAGCAAGGAGAGTGCCAGTCCTGTACTCATGCGACGATGGCTTTTAGAGTTGAAATGTTTAGAGAGGCACGGAATCCAGGAGCTGTATTTGTGTGTGTGTGTGTGTGCAGTGACCAAATGTAGGTTTGCTACAGATTCACTTAGGCAAATTGCTATCTGATAATCATTACGACGACCTGTTTGGTGTAGTGGTTATACAGGGTGTCCCTGGAAGTATAGATCAAATCGAACAGGGGCATGGGGAAGGTCATTCCCAAACTTTTTAACCCTATGGATGTCGGTGCTATTTTTGACGGTTCAAAAGTTATGATCAATTTTTTACATTTTCATATTATCGAATAGTGCTTATACAAAAAAATTTTTTTAAAGAAACCTAGCAAAGCTATCAACTTAATTTTTTAATTTTTTTTTCTTATTTTTTTTTTTTTTTTATTTTATTTTTTTTTTTTTTTTCAGCTTAAGTTTGGGAATGACCTTCCCCATGCCCCTGTTCGATTTGATCCATACTTCCAGGGACACCCTGTAGAAACTCTGCTGCTATACCAAAAGGTCGCGGGTTCGAATCCCGCTAGGGGCATATGTTTGTATGATGAATACAGACATGTGTACCCGAGTTATGGATGTTTTTCATTTATATTATGTATGTATTTATTTATTTACAAAAAAAAATGTATTTGTTTTTTTTTTATACACGACGGGTTCGTACTTGATCTCAATCACACCTGATGTTAAGTGAAGATGAGGTCGAAGGTGGAAGCGTACTGACCCGGAAACCCCAACACATTTGGGGGACTGGCAATCTTATCTCTGACAACCGGAACACAACAATGCTATTAACATTGCTGCTTGGCGGCAGATTTAGATAAGATGGTGGTAGCTAGCCAGGCGGACATTTTCAAATGCCCTTCCACCAACCAAACCGAGTACTTAAACATGTACCCCGCTGGGGATCGAACCCGCGACCTCCGAATCGTAAACCCAATGTTGTTTACATTGAGCCACGTAGGCGGTTGTGTAGTTTATCAACCATCTGGTATCCACAACACAAGCCTAGTTGCTTAGTGTGGAACTAGATGGCGCTGTCTGTACATGTCCAAAGATGTCCTAGGTCCAAGGATTATAATTTCAAACCTTTTTCAGTATTCCATTTATGTACAGGGGGGAATTTAATTCGTATAATTCCAGTTTAGTGGTGACACCACACCTGATTACGAACTACTTCTATATACTGTATTATGTGTATATACTATATTATGTGTATGAAATATGCAGGTACTTAGGTACTCATTATTTGTGTGTGTCCCATGAGCGTCCGTGAGCTCACCATAGGCTCCACTGAAAACCAGCGTTGTAGTCGTTCTTCTTCTCTCGATTACAACAAATGCTGAGTTGGGAACGATTTGATGCCACTTTGCGACACCGAAAACTATCCAATGTATACCTTGTTATAATAGTATAGGTAACAATTAAATGTATTTTATAAGTGTCGCTAAATGGATCAAATAAAGTTTTCTTATTCTTATTCTGTCGTACTGTTGGTGATTAAGTGGACTGTATGTTTTAACAATAAGCGACAAGGGCGGAGTTTTAATTTAATACAACGAATCGCTTGGAGAAAGGCAACTCACCAGGGTGCTTGATCCCTCCAACGAAGATCTCCACAGGGGTGGAAGGTACCTTCAGCTCTCTCTTTGAAGGCCAGCTGGACTTACCTCGAGATCGCCTATGTTACCTTTCTCCTGGGAGATTTTATGGGTTCGAAGCTAGGGTTGAGCAGCCTTCAGCAGCAATTCGTAGCGAAAGGTGGTCACGACAAATACTTTTTAGAAGGAACTTCTACGAAAATCGACAAGCTGTGTGTCCGCTGTGGTGAAAACCGGCGATTCACTCTCGCGATTCAAAATTAACTCTTTTTTATATTTTACCCTATTTTAAAGGTTTTTTTTTTTTTTTTAATTAGAATGGGATCGCTCTTGACCTTAATCTGGACTAATGTCGAGATAAGGTCTACGATGGAACGAGCTTTCCCAGAAGATGCCTATTTAACCTGACTTTAAAGAGCTGCGGGTTATATGCGATTGGAAACACAGACGGAGGTACTGCGTTCCACTCCTTAGCCGTGCGCATGAGAAACGAAGACCTAAAATAATAAAGTTGGGTGTTGCCAACTTCGAACCATTGTCCTATATGGAACAATACTAAATTGGACACTTACTTTCCCCAAGGAGCTATAGTCGAATACGATCAATAAATTTTCGTATACCCATACAAAGTAAACAATTCTGAAACCACCTTTAATAAGGAAGTTCAACAATTTTCGGCTGAATTCGCCTGTGGTCCCTAGTGGAAAGTTGGTCGTAATCATGAGTGGAGTCATCAGCCGTAGTGTTAGAATTCCATAGGTACTAAGCATGGTTTCAGAATGGTTTACTTTGTATATATAATAAATAAATAAATATCCGTGACATACACACAGCGCCATCTAGTTCCACTTTAAGCAACTATAGGCTTGTGTTGTGGATACCAGATGGTTGATATACTACATAAATACATATTGTTTTTGTAAATAAATACTTATTATAAATGAAAACATCCATAACTCGGGTACACATGTCTGTATTCATCACACAAACATATGCCCCTAGCGGGATTCGAACCCGCAACCTTTTGGTGTAGTGGTTAGAGTTCTTAACCACTATACCAAACAGGTCGTCGAATGTATGGGTAATCGAATATTTTTTGATTGAATTCGATTATGGTTCCATGGGTAAAGTTGTTCGCAATCAAGAGTGGCCTCACCAGTTAATGAGAATTACACGAATTCAAATTCACCCTGTACAATACTAGTTTTTCGCCCGTAACTTAGTTAGATTTCGAAATAAAATATAGAGAAATACAAGACCAAAATAACGATTTAGGCATTTAAAAACCAAAAAGCCCGACGGCATATTTTGTATTTTGTGGACGCCATGTTGGATTTTTCACCATAAAATATATTCTATGACACTCCAGATATCAAGGCGAAGCTAACGACAGCATGCACTTGGAAATCGAGTAAGCCGTTTAGGCCACAGGGTGCGCCAAAGGAATATTCATACATACGTCAGTCTTTCCTGAATCCTACAACCTTGGGATCTTCAAGAGCAGAGTGAATAGGCATTTACTGGGATCGCGTGCTTCATCTTCGACCACGTCGTCAATTTCCATCAGGTGAGATTGTGGTCAAACGCGAATCCAGTCAATCTTAAAAAAAAAATACACTCGAAAAATATTACCCACCTTTCTTGGGCGCAGTCGTGCAAAAATTTGACAAAATCAATCACCCCAAGGATTCCAAGATGGTATTTAGCCCCAAAATCTACGCAAGTTAGAAATCCAGAATGATGTCAGCATGGAATACTAGGATGGTTCAGCTATGTTCTAATTAGCTGTGCTCTATTCTGTGGAACGACGTGCCAAGAAGACATAGGTGACCATTCGATCGGTCCATCTAGTTGCTGCTGTAACAACTAGATTTACCCGTTTACATTTTTTAGCCCCCGACGCAAAACGAGGAGAGTTATAAATTTGACCCCTACGTGTATGTTGTGTTGTCTGTGTTGTTGTTGTTTTTTTTTGAGCTGGATCGTTTGCTATTAGTCAAGTGACTTTTACAGCTTCACCGGGCGGGGGACGAACGCGGGAGCACAGCATGTATGCGTAATTGCAACCGATGCCTAAGGGTGCCCCGGGAGCTCGAACCTCGGCTTAGGACGTTGCGTGGGAAGTTTAAAGACAGAGTACCATCGCTTCATAATGTGTATAGTCAGAAAAAACGACGCAAGAAACTCTCTGACACACAATTTTGAATTTGGAGAAAGCTAATGTAGTGTGGTGTAGGTAATTAGTGAAAGTGAAGGGCCCAGGACGACCGTAGTCGCACCTAATCGCGATGGCGTTAAGTTGTAAGGGTAAGCGCGTACCTGTGCTCGCCGCGAGTCCAGGGTGTCGGGCGGTTTTAGTGAATGACAATGTTACTTGGATGCGGTTTTTTATAGGAAAGCAGGTTTTCTAGCGCTGGTTCTCAGCCATGTTTCATCAAAAAGGTTCAGAAGTTTTGTTTTAATCGCTTGTGATCTCGGGGGTTTTCTAAATTTTAATTTTTTGTAGATAACTATCAGTAACTGTAGCTTTATAATGGTTTTTCAAAAGATTTTTTATTATTACGCCTTTTTTGTCAAAGCACCAGTTAGTCGACTCAACCTTCCAGTACATTCTCCTGCCAACAAGGTGATCCAACTCAATTACAATCCGACTGCAAGCACTTCATAAATCTGGTGGGCTTCTCTAATTTTTCCCACAGGCAATAAGCGGGTAGTTTACGTTAAGCCTAACGCGATTAGGGCGGAGACAAACTGAGCTCTCGGAGATATCGCGCGGCTATGTCTGATCGCCGGCATCGAAGGATGGTGGTATGGTAAGGAACGATCTTGAAACGGGATTTATCACAACGCATCAACGTAAACGAGTCGACCGAAGCGCATGTCCCAATCAAGGCATACCTTGTGCATTATTTATTATAAGAATTTCATTTCATTAGTGACAAGGGACCAGCTAAAAGCCTTTTCTAACTACATATACGTTAGAGGCCAATTTATCGCGTAGTAGCGTTGGCTTTTGATTTTGCAATTGTTTAATTGGTTAGTCAATCCTTGGTTTAGTGACATTTTACCCCCCATTTTTAAAAGAGAGGTGGAATTACTTTGATAAAAAAGCTTATGTTTCTCTAAAAAAAGCACTCGTGGGGATGTAAAACTGTTGGTGTGAGAGGGGCACTCGCAAGCAGTAAATAAACGGAAATAAAATTATGAATCGCCCCCTTAAGCAAATACAAGTGCGATCACTTTGTGTAACTAGGTCAATGATTTTAACCGCCTCCGTGGCTCTATGTAAAATTAATTAATTAATGATTTATTTCAAATCACAGCCATTATTACAAATTTAAAATATTAGTTATACATTTTGAAGTCAAAATAGATCTCAGTAAGTTTATACATAGCTTATTTTGTTAGCTTATCTATCGAGACATCAAATTGTTGTGTTTGTGGCTGTAAGGAAGAGAGAAAATGTATAGAGTAATATGTGCAGTGTATGTGTGTATATGAGTTGAGTGTATGTGTACACAATTACCTAATCCAAGTCAGTGCTTTCAATACTTTCAATGAAAAAAATAACAATTACAAAATTGATTGACCTTTGCACCTATGTGTATGTGAAGATAATTACAACTCTGGTAGCATATACTAGTGCAAGCATTATGTGAAGAGCGTAGATGGTAATTTTATCTGAAAAAAAAATTACTTTATTATCTCGACAAATTTCGATTGAATCGTTCCTCGCAATCCCCACGCGGCCCTCCTCAGCGCCCACACGAAAGCCCCGAGTCGGTGGAACATCAGTTACCGGATCCCACCCGACGCGTATGAATGTGTCTCCTAAGATCCCGCGATGCAGTGGGCACTTACGGATGGGAGGATTACTGGAACCCGTTGTTTATTTGAGGATATGCTTTATTTGTGCGGAGGCTTACTGCATGTCTCCGCCGATTCTGTTACAGTTTCAAATTCTATCGAATACGCTACCTTTTGGAGCTTACCCGATATCTAATAAAGGAAGTGTGCGATGTTGATGGTTCTTGATAAATACAAATTCAATTTTGTACATTCAGGTAGTCTTATCGCTATTTTGACGTATGGGCTCATGACCTGTGTGCAGTCCTGTATTTTTCGGAAAGGTCGACCGTGGATGTTGTTTTAAGTAACACCCAAACGCTTATATTTGAGATATCTCTGACCACTCCATCTGGGATAAAAGTCGTAAAGTCATAAATTGTTATTGACTCTAGGTTCTATATCATCATGTCAGCCATAGTAGTCCAGTCAAGATATGTATATTTAGGGGCGTAACTTCCTATAATCTTAAAGGCCCTGATTTTTTATGCATAGACAGAGTACCTATCAGTGTATTTTTTTTCAAAATCAACGGATTCGATTCCTGGATACGACTATTAATTTTTCAAAAATCCAATGACGAAGTTTTAGTTTTCATCAAAATCGTTGCGGATTTGACCATCCAGGCCCGCTTAAAAAATTCACCCTATATATAAACTTCGGGCTAGCGTAGCGTTAAATTATGTTATGAAATACGAAAACATCATAAAAAACCGACACTCAGTGCGCCCTAAATGTGAATGGTCGAATACATCAAACTGGAAAAGCAATAAACAAGCGCAAAAATGAGTGTTTATCGCAATTGCCACTGTACCGTTGATTTATGGAGCCGACTGTACTAGTCGGGGACATGTGTTCCAGATATATGACAAGTGGAGCATTTACATATGCGAATGTGTAGTGCTTGTGCTTTTATGAAAATAAGCATCGAAAACCTGCGTCACAAATCTCATGATGTGGACTTTGATTAGTATGATGGGGGATAGTAGTGTGTGTTTGCGCACATAAATAAATTAGAATAAACATATGTACATAAACCATAAAATTGATCAGTGAATGCGACTGCGCCAAAAGTGCACGAATATTACCAACGATCTATCTACATACTACCATACTACGTGTATCTAACCATCTCTCAGCAGTCTGGAAAAGGACGAAGCGTATAAAATTCACATGCATATAGATAGATATAACTTTGCACAGAAGTTTTATGAAAGAAGAGGTGATAAAATGACGCTTTTAATAGAAATCAACTGATGCCTCATTCTAAATGGTTCGACAATTGATATATGAATCGATAACGGAAAGTTATCAAATTTATGTATATTCTAAATTTGAAACTTTTCTGAACCATTTGGAATACGGGCTCTGAATGATCCGAAAAAACAAGGAAAAATCCTATTTGACATGACCGTCACCATTCTAGGGGTTCCCTATCCGGAACGTATAGCCAGACGGAGCTCTATTACTGACACTAATCTGTCAGTCAGAGGTATCTAGCTCCGAAATGAAAAGACTTTGAAACTTTTATTATCCGAAATATTTTCGCCCATAACTAATTAAAGTGTTAATAATTATTTTTTTTATGCACAACGGGTATAATCAAATCTGTTGTTAAGTGAAGATGAGGTCGAAGGTGGAAGCGTACTGACCCGGAAAGCCCAACACATTTATGGGACTGGCTATCTTATCTCTGACAACCGAAACACAACAATACTATTAACATTGCTGCTTGGCGGCAGATTTTGATAAGATGGTGGTAGTTAGCTAGGCAGACATTTTAAATGCCGTACCACCAACCAAACCGAGTAGTTAAACATGTCCCCTTTGGGGATCGAAACCGCGACATCCGAATCGTAACCTTAATTGTAAATAACATAATTTTGATTTATTTTTTCGACATAGGTATAGGCGTGTGGGATAACATTCTTTATATGGCTGTATTTAAGTTTCAATTTGCTTTATTCGTATAAAAGACAAACGTCATTGTATTGTGAGAATAAGAAATTTATATTGAGCATTTAATAACAGTGATTTTTCTTATTTTTATATATTAAATTCAAATCAAATCAATCAAGGAAATATCATAATAGGGTAAACCGATAATAATTATCTAGATTAAGAGTTAAACTTGAGAAATTAGTAATAATAAACTGTTTCACGAAACTTTTTCGAAAGCGAGATTTTAGTGGCCCACGAGTTTCATACATGGCCGTCGATGGCAGTATTTCACCTCAAATAAAAATGACAAGATATAGGAAATAGAGGTATGTACGAATCGCCTTTGGGAAGAACCCGGGAATTGGCTATTGAACTGCGTGCCACTAAAACTATACATCTTTTATATCTTGCAACGAAACCAACGGTTGCGGGTTCGAATCCCGCCACGGATAAATGTTTGTGTGATGAATGCGAAAATTTATTCCCGAGTCATGGATGTTAATATAAATATTTATGTATCCGTTATCTAGTATCCATAGCACAACCTTTGCTCAGTTTGGGACTAGATGATTGGTGTGAGTGTTCGAAATATTTTTTTAAGAGCAGATAAAATAAAATAATTTCGTACACACCAATCATTCTTGACTTCCATACTCAAGGTTTCAGAATTTCAGGGAAAGTTGTTCGTAATCAAGAGTGACGTCACCAGTTAGTGAGAATTACATGAATTCAAATTCACCCTTGGGGGCCGGGCGCTCTTAAATTTTTCTTTAATATTTCAAAGCGCTTAGTCGATGTCACTGATGACCCGAGAGTTGGTTGTTTCCTCGCTCAACGCTTAAGTATCTGCATCCAACGAGGAAACGCTGCCAGCGTTTTGGGTAACTTGCCTCGCGGCCCCAATTTTTTACATTTGTTCTAGTTTATATTTAAATTCCATCTGTTTATTTGTTACTTTAAATAAATTCACCCTGTATAGATGAAAACATCCATAAATCGGATACACATGTCTGTCGTCATACAAACATATGCCGCTAGCGGGATTCGAACCTGCGATCTTTTAGTAGTCACGGTCTCTAGCCACTACGCTGAGGTGTGTATGAGTGTGATAAAAACAAAGTTTTTATTTGGAATACTTTGGACAAAATCACATTTTCAATGGACCAATAAATTGGAACTACTTAACTAATCAATTCTCAGAATTTTTTCTAATAACAAAACCTGTTTTTAAGGCCGTAAGTATAATTCGAACAGATTTGTTCACTGTTCGATATCCCTAAAGCGGAACGATACAACCCGCATGGGAATTCTATTTTATTTTATTTTGTCACCGGCAATACATGCTGTACACGGGTCGTTTAAATTGCATTCAGCGTTCGAAGCGCTTTTAGGGCGAGAAAATAATTCGAATGCGCATTTAGTTTTTTGTTTAGGTAACTGGGAATCCCGTAGCGCTGTTAGAGGTTGGCCCAATAGTTTTAATCGCTGACAAAAAACTACTGGTATTTTGTCAGCGTAAGCGCCCTTGTAATTTTGCCTTTTTGTAATATAACAACCTATTTTTAAAAAGAGAAAGCCCTCGAGTTTTTTGCTTGTTTTTCTCAGAGGAAAATTAAGAAGCAGTAGCTTAAATTTTTTTAAATCCGACTACTTTAAATGTACCCTGTGTACCTATGGTACTCTTAGAGCTCATAGAGGGTAGAGCCTTGTGGGACTTCCATACAGACTGTGGACTCTGACGATGTGTATGCCAATAATATTAACTCTGTGACTCATTATAAAAAGTCAGAAGATCAATAGCACGGTCTGTAACAATCAAATGCTTTGGACAAGTCGTAGAATACTCCTATTGCATCCCGAAAATCTTCCCAAGCCTCAAAAATATTCTGTAAGAGCTCGACACCCGCGTCGGTTGTCGAGCGGCCCCTAGGAAAACCGAATTGTTCATGTGAAATAAAATCCTTACTATAAAAATGAGTCCATAACTCAATTATAATTTTTTCAAAGATTTTACTAAGAGTCGGTAGTATTGATATTGATCAATTGATCTATTAGAGGGGTCTTGTACTTCTTCTTCTTCTTATTTTTGAGGATGGCAACCAGTCAACCTCATTGTCGAGGGACATTACTGCCAGTTTCGAGTGAAAATTTTTATTTATCTTATTTCTTCAGTTTATAGGTCAGTCTCAATCAAAACAAGTAATTCGTCGTATACAGAGTCTAGTCACGGTCAAGTCATTCTTCAGTAAAGTGGCAGAATGCTTTACAAAAGATTTTGGCGGCTTCTTGTGGGAACCCGAAAGCTCCGTTACGCACTTTAATTTACACTTCCCTTCACCTGTACACCAACACTAACGTTTGCTGCACAATATTCTGCCATTATTAAGCTTCAAAAGTTAGAATGCACAAATTTTAAGACTTATAAAGAAAAATGCTACTTCACTCGCCGAGTTCCCGCCAAAAAGCCGGGTCTTGTACTATCGGCTTTATTTTATTTTTTCGTTTTATTATCTCCTCTTGGAGAAGCCAAAGGGATCTAAGCCCATACAGCCATGTCTTATTTCTCTTATTTCTTCAGGTTATAAGTCAGTCTCAGTCAAAACAAGTAATTCGTCGTATACATGGCGTATACAGAGTCTAGTCACGGTCAAGTCATTCTTCAGTAAAGTGGCTGAATGCTTTAGAAAAGATTTTGACGGCTTCTTGTGGGAACCCGAAAGCTCCGTTACGCACTTTAATTTACACTCCCCTTCACTTGTACACCTTCACTAACTTTTACTGCACAATATCCTGCACAATATCGTCAGAATGCACAAATTATAAGAATTATAAAGAAAATTGCAACTTCACTCGCCGAAATCCCGCCAAAAAGCAACTACCGGCTTTAAATAAAGGTATGACTGGATGACATCAAAATGTCTTGAGAAAACTTCGTTAGCGCGGTGTAGTATTCACGTTCTGATTGGTCGGCTTACTAATAACACCCACACATATATAGCATACGTCGTTTCGAGTCGAAAGGTAAAAATGCAGTATGTTCAGATATTACTGATTCCACATAGATACATATAACTATAGTGTGCCCAGCGGCGGCGGCCGGATACATACCGCCGGAAATTAACACGGAAATGCCGGACGCAGCCGTCCACACAAAACTACCTTTTTCACCTTCCACCAACAAAGAATGTGGGATTACTGGCGTTTTTCTTTTTAGTAGTCTATTCGGTCTTTTTTGCTTCGATTGAATTATAAGCATGCTTTTGTTACAATGAATAGTCCAGTAAAAGACGTAATGTCTATAATCTTTAAAATTCCCCATTTTTGTAGAAGGATAGAGTACCCATCAGTAATACAAATGTATTCTAACTATTCTGTAGCTTTCTTTACGTATAATATAAATATTTAGTTACAAATTTAGTTACCTACAATATTATAATTATAGTTTAGTTTATTTATTAACAAAATTTTTTACACACATAATATGAAGCCTCTGCTTCCCGAACTAGGTAGAATATCTCAGGAATCAGTATCTTCTCCTATTTTTGTCCTTAAATATGTCAATAAACGGTACACACTGAACATTTTACGATGCCAAAAAATAATTTGATCTTACACCTAAACATTATTTTTAGAAAAAAAAACTAACTTAATGAATTTCACTAGTTACCATAGAGGCTAAACATTGGTTTAATAAGCATATTTAAAACGTCACACAAAAACTTTACACGTGATACATGAAAATATTATATTAAAGTTACCACTGTGAACTTCATTGCATTGTAGAAAATGCCAAGATCTCCTAAAACAATTTTCTAAACAATTAATCAATGGCTACATGATATTTTCTAAAAAATTTCATTAATTCGTGATGTTTGCCCTCGGTGAAATTTTTCATAAATGTAAAGAAGTTATTGATCGATTTCTTTGAAAATGGTTACAGGAGTTCTTAGTATATTCTCCGACGCAAGGTAATTTCAATCTAATAGTCTATGTTTTATTAAAAAATACCTATACTATATGTAAAGCAAGCGACCGATTTGTTAAAAACGTTTTTATTATGACTGACAGTTACACATGTGCATAAATTGTATGTCTCTTGTTGTTTTTATGAATGTTTGTTTCTTATTTGTTAATGAAGTATTTATGTTTCTCTCTTGTATGTGTGCCAGTTTATACAATAAACTTTTTATTTATCTATCTTTCTCGGATCTTTGACGTAGGGAAAAAAGCGGCAACGTTGAAGTGGGACTGGGCGGGTCACGTGGGCCGCATGCCGTGCGAGTTGTGGGCAAATGTGTCCACTATTTGGACTCCTACAACCGCGAGACGCAAACGTGGCCGACCGCGAAAACGGTGGAGAGACGAGCTTGACAGTTTCAATAAAGGATGGTTTGTGCTCGCCAAGAACAGAAACGACTGGAAACAGATGAGGGAGGCCTTTGCCCAGCAGTGGGACACTATGGGCTCTTAATAATAATAATAATAATTTATTTATCTATCTTTAAAATCATGGTCTTTACGATAATAGGAAGTTGAAAGTGTATCTTTACTGGACTATATAGAGGTCTCCGCTTGTCCAGTGCGCTTATCCTGAAATGATTGAGTCTAGCACAGTATCGTTTTCCTTTAGCAACCCCTGACAAAAAGACGAGGTGCCTCGAACAATCTAGATGAAAATGTATTTGGGTTATTTGGTCTTGGGTCTATTGACCTTTTGAAATCTTGTATGAGTGGCAGAGTTAATAGACAAAAAATAGACAAAAAAATTAATCTATGGCGATGTGAACAATGCTATTTCTGAAATAGTAGAATGGTTTACAGCAAAGAATTTGTTACTTAGTGAGAAAAAAACTAAATGTGTGAAATTTGTACTACCCAATGTCAAGGTATGTACCTATACGCTTTTTCAATAAGGTTCCAGTTGATATAAAAAATCTTCCTCTCAATAAATTTAAAGATACTATAAAACAGAAACTTATTGACAAAGCATATTATAAAATATCAGACTATTTAGATGATAATCATCCCTGGACATAATCAAATCGTTCGCATGCCAGGCTATTTCACAATTAAAAATGAAATGTAAAAACCTTTTGTAATATAAAAACCTTTATGTAAAATCCATGTCTGATTTTAAAAGAGCAACCCTTCGAGTTTCTAGCTTGTTCTTCTCAGGGGAAAATTACATTTTGAACAAGCAGTAGCTTAAAAAATGTAATATTGGCTATTTTAAGTGTACTCTGTGTACCTACAAAATAAAGCATTTTTGACTTTGACTTTGGTTGCTACAAGGCTAACCTGAGTAATACTATAACAGCCAGGAACTACACTTTCAAAGCTTAGAGTAAATATAAAACACAACATGTACGGCTGTAATCGCATAAAGAATTGTCCCTAGATAAACAAAACAACTCGAATATTCATAATTTCGCGGGTAGTTTTACAACAAACCCTTTGGGGGCCGTGTGTGAAATGTAAATCTCTTGTGAATTATTTCTCTAGCGAGTTAGTGGTTTCATAGGTGAGAGACAATGTATAGTGGAGGTACCATAGATCATGGAACCTATTTTAACGAATACAATGTCGAGACCAAGTCGAGAGTTCTTTTTTGCACTACTTTGCACTTGACCTCATAGCTGCACGGTGAAGGAAAACATCGTGAGGAAACCTGCATGCCTGAGAAATAAAGATTTAAATGCATGTGAAGTGGGGACTGCATTGGGCCAACGTGGTGGACTATTGGTCTGTACTCCCTCATATACGAGGTAAGGCCTATATCTCTGCAGTGGGATGTTTACGGGCTGATGATGATGATACTTTTTATCCCAATAAAGTGAGTAGTTCCTGCGGGATAAAGAAATGAAACGAATCCACGACAAAGCTATTCCACGCAGGCGAAGCCGCGGGCTGAAAGCTAGTTCCAAATATGTCTATGTCTAATTATGTATAATCATTGGTCCTTTCGGTGGTTTTCAAAATTTTTAATTTAAATATTTAAGACACTTACTCCTCCAAATACTGTTCCCAGTTCTATAGTATTCGCGGTCCAGTGCACCAGGAAGGACAAAAGGCCGGCTGTAAACCTCACAGAGCGTCTATTAAACTTTGCTTCCAAATAATTCTCTGCACGAATTTATTCGTGACAGTCGCAAGATCTCCGGGTATGTATTTTGAATACATATTACCCATTTACATCTGTAATAGGTACAGTAAATGTAATTACAGTGATTCTAAGGAGATCTTTATTTCTTCCAATTTCGAGGTGTTCGATAACTCAAAGGAAATTAGGCTTTCTGGTGGGATCTCGGCGAGTGAAGTTGCAATTTTCTTTATAATTCTTCTAATTTGTGCATTCTGACTGAAAGTGCGTAACGGAGCAAAATCAAAATCAAAAAATGCTTTATTTTGTAGGTACACAGGGTACACTTAAAATAGTCAGATTTTACATTTTTAAAGCTACTGCTTGTTCAAAAGGCAATTTTCCCCTGAGAAGAACAAGCAAGAAACTCGAGAGGTCGCTCTTTTAAAAAAAAGGTTTTTATATTACAAAATTATTAATTATTATTTAATGTTATAATATTTCATTATTAATTGTGAAATAGCCTGGTTACGCGAACGGGCTGGTTCTGCTTGAGCTTTCGGGTTCCCACAAGAAGCCGCCAAAATCTTTTGTAAAGCATACTGCCACTTTACTGAAGAAAGACTTGACTATGACTAGACTCTGTATACGCCAAGTATAACGACGAATTACTTGTTTTGACTGAAAGTGACTAATAAATTGAAGAAATAATAGAAAAAAGGCATGGCTGTATAGGCTTAGATCCGTTTGCCTTCTCCGAGAGGAGAGAATAAAACGAAATAAAATCAGGCTTTTTGTTAATTTATTCTTTATTGCACCAAAATATTACAATAACAGAGTACAAACAATAGGTCACGTACAAAGGTGGACTTATCTCTTTAAGAGATCTCTTCCAGCCAACCTGAGCATTGAAATAGGAAACTTAGTAAATTTGGGGTTTAGCAGTAAATTGTGTGCAAAAGAAAAAATCCTATAACGAATAATAAAACAAATAAAAAAAAAGAAAAGATAACTGAATAATAAACTTACACTAAATATATTACATATACCTACTGCGAAATATATACATAACATAATTTAATTATATACATATATACTATATATATATATATATGTACTATAAACCTACATACACATACTAATATCACGAAAGATGGGAGAGGTAATGCTCTTTTAGCCTTTTCTTAAATACTGCAATTGAAGGGCTATCCTGAATTAATTTTGGCAGTTTATTCCACATCATGGCTGCTTGAACACTAAAGGAGTGAAAAAGAAAGTTTGTTGTGGCTCTAGGACAGGCAAGTGTTTTTGTAATGCAGGATCGCCTAGGAACATCAGGAGGGGGGAGTAAATTAAAGCGGGAACTCAGATAATCAGGAGAGTTGGGATTTTTGAGGATGTTATATAGGAAGGAGAGGATGTGCACATTGCGCCGAAGTCGGATGGGGAGCCATTTTAGCTGAGCGCGAAACGCAGATACATGGTCATATTTACGTAATCCGAAAATGAAACGTATGGCAAGATTTTGTAGGCGCTCAAGCTTATTTAGCAACTCCTCAGTCACATCCAAGTAGCATACATCAGCGTAGTCTAGTATGGGGAGAAGAAGGGTTTGTGAAAGCATAATTTTAGTTTTTAAAGGAAGGAAGTTCTGAAGTCGCTTAAGAGAGTGAAAGGTGTAATGCATGCGCCTGCTCACGTCGTTTATATGAGGTGACCACGACAGATGGCCATCAAAGATGACCCCGAGGTTTTTGACTTTGTCACTATAAGGTATGCAAGTTCCGTTAAAATATATACCTGGAATATGAATTGCTCTCGGCCTCAAACGACTGCTACCGATAACCAGCGCTTGTGATTTGGTTGGGTTTACAAGAAGACCAAAAGACGCAGCCCACAAATGTATGGCACTAAGATCACTGTTTATGGCACTAACAGCATCTGCCGCCTCATTGAGCGAAAAGTGTCTATAAATTTGTAAATCATCCGCATACAGGTGGTAGAGAGAAGAAATAACTTTTGAGATATTGTTGATGAATACAGAGAAAAGTAATGGAGAAAGCACGCCACCTTGTGGTACGCCAGCAGTGAGGTCACACCAGTCCGATTTAGAATCATCGGTTTTCACACACTGCTGACGACCGTAAAGGTATGAGTAAAACCAAGTAATGACATCTGGGGAGAAGTTAAGAGAGCGGAGAGAGGCTAGGAGGATGTCGAAGTCCACTGAATTAAATGCACTGCTGAAGTCTAACAATACCATAATTGTGAGTTTTTTGTCGTCCATAGCATGGCGAATATCTTCGGTGACATTCAGCAGTGCACCAACAGTGCTATGGGATGGACGGAAACCAGATTGGAAAGGACAGAGGAGTTTATTAGTGGTGAGATAAGAGTATAGTTGTTTGTGAACAACTGACTCTAAAACTTTGGAGAGGATGGGGAGTATGGATATCGGGCGGTACTGGGAAAGAGATTGGGGATTGGGGGTTTTGGGCAGCGGAATAATGTAGGCTTGTTTCCACAAAGTAGGGAAGGCATTGGTCTCATTTTTGGCGGGATTTCGGCGAGTAAAGTTGCAATTTTCTTTATAATTCTTATAATTTGTGCATTCTGACGATATTGTGCAGGATATTGTGCAGCAAAAGTTAGTGAAGGTGTACAAGTGAAGGGGAGTGTAAATTAAAGTGCGTAACGGAGCTTTACATTTTTAAAGCTACTGCTTGTTCAAAAGGCAATTTTCCCCTGAGAAGAACAAGCAAGAAACTCGAGAGGTCGCTCTTTTAAAAAAAAGGTTTTTATATTACAAAATTATTAATTATTATTTAATGTTATAATATTTCATTATTAATTGTGAAATAGCCTGGTTACGCGAACGGGCTGGTTCTGCTTGAGCTTTCGGGTTCCCACAAGAAGCCGCCAAAATCTTTTCTAAAGCATTCAGCCACTTTACTGAAGAATGACTTGACCGTGACTAGACTCAGTATACGCCAAGTATACGACGAATTACTTGTTTTGACTGAAAGTGACTAATAAATTGAAGAAATAATAGAAAAAAGGCATGGCTGTATAGGCTTAGATCCGTTTGCCTTCTCCGAGAGGAGAGAATAAAACGAAATAAAATCAAATGAAATTAGATTAGACCGTAGATTAGACTATAGGCATATATTTATTTGACACCACACTATAGCAACAACAATATTAATAAAAACAAGAAAATTACTACGATATACAGAAACAGGGAGATTTTGAAATGTGTGATTTCGAAAATGGACTCCATCTCAGCATATGCTGTAGCTATTGCTATAGCGCTGGATTAGGTCGCTGTCCGTCTGTATATCCCGAATAGTGTCTACACCAGGGATTTCCAAACTACGGCCCGCGGGCCAAGTGCGACCCACGAGGTCCACCAATCCGGCCCGCGGCACACCACGCCTTAGTAAATAAATCATACAAACAAAGTAATACACATTTATTTTATATTTAGGAATAGAATTAATTCATCGCGGATATGTTTCATTGGTTTACAGCGGGAAGTACTCACTTTATCGGGATAAAATATATCCTATGTGTTAATCCAATGTATGTTCTACCTACATACCTTTCATTCAAATTCGTTCATCCGTATCGCCGTGATTGACCAACAAACAAATAAAAAAAGTAACATCCAAACTTTAGCCATATTATGCCAGATAGCCAGTCACCCAAATGTGTTGGGGTTTCCGGTTCAGTACACTTCCACCTTCGACCCCATCTTCACTTAACATCAGGTGTGATTAAGGTCAAGTACTAACCCGTAGTGCATAAAAAAAAATGTTTTTTGATCACATTTCTGTGGTAATTGATGCATTTTTTTACAATATAAATCAGCATTTGATACGATAGTTCGCGAACGAAGTCGGTGTGTGACTGTGTTCCCATTGCTTCCAAACCCCGCTTTGACATCAATGAAGTGGAGCCATTTTGTTTGAAAAACCCGATCCATACGCAGTAATATACAGGGTGAAATTATTGATGAATTCGATCAACAACCGTTCCTTTAGCATGGAAATCCAAGAATTTTGGACTGAATTCGCCTATGATTCCTTGTGCAAAATTGTTCGTAATCAAGACTAGGGTCACCAACCGAAAATTTATGGACTCCCAGACTAAAGGTGGTTTCAGAACGGTTTACTTTCTATGCGTAATCGAAATTTTTTTGTTCGAATTCGACAATGGTTCCTTGGGGATAGTCGTTCGTAATCAGGAATGGTGTCCCCATGGAGTCCTTTAGGCGGACGCGGACACCGATCGGTGCCAAAAAAACTTTTACACCGACAACACTCGCGGACACCGATCGGTGCCCACGGACACCCGACTTTCAACTCTCAATTGTAATGATTATAGAGTTCCAATTCCTTTGGACTGTGTTTGAACTTGTTCTCTATTAAATTCCGCATCCAATAATGTGCGCCATGTTATGTTAGCTATGATATTTAGTCTGTATTTGCGAAAATAATTTTTTTCTGTTTGGGTGGGAGTATAGGCATAGATTTCCAACTACTGTTTTTTATTAGAACGGGCTTAGAAACCTGCCATAGAGCTTCCAATTCTCATAACAATTTATTGAATTACCCGTATCTTAAGAAAAACATTAAATAAATCTGTACTTTCCGTAAATATACCAATTATATCGTAGATATAGGGATACCTACATATTACAACTCGTAACATTTTTCTGATTTTTTATATTATAGCTGTTGTAGTGTTCATTCATTATATCCATAGATAATATATTCCCGTAGCTATTGCTTTTCACAGATTACAAATACACCCAGTAGAAGAGTATCTATAAACGTTTTTAACACCGCAGGTAATTTCGAAAATATGACAGGCGCGCCGAGATACTTGACCCTTACACTTTTTGCGTGGGAACGGGCGACAGAGAGGTTGCGAATTAGACGAATTCAAATTGACCCTATATATCTAAGTCTAAGCTCTTTTAACTTCTCTCCAGAAACACAAATCAAATGAATACTTATATCCGTGGGTAGGAGTCATCGCAATCAACCGAACTTTCTTACTCAAACAAATATGAACTAATATCACAAACAAGATGATAATCAACGGCCTATTGTCTAGCTACAACTTAGTTGGTATTACGTAAGCAATCGACAACAGCTATTGCGTCAAACTTCTGAAGTGAAGTTCGTATGAAATCCGACCGGAGCCAGGAAACTCATTAAAGTTGCCCTTACTCATCTCATTAGTAAATCACGACCCACCCAATAATCTGATGGGTAAGGTGGGGAGCTCATACACGAGCGATAGCGATTACTCGTTATAGCGATAAAAAGTAACAAAGGCCCCAGAAAATCAAACTACAATGGTGTCGATTCGGATGTACACCAACTAAACTAAACTAAAATAAAACCAGTTTTAGAGTAGTACTGTCTCTTTCTCCCTGGAAGAGTACAATGCGACGGCACCACTCCAAAACTGGTTTTAGTTTTAATTTGGTTTAGTTGGTGCAAGTCCATGGTTGGTGCACATCCGAATCGACGCCTTTGTTTTTCGTTTTATTCTCTGCTCTAGGAGAAGGCAAAGGGATCTAGCCCATAATAGCCATGTCTTATTTCTCTTATTTCTTCAGTTTGCAAGTCAATGGTGTCGATTCGGTTGTACGCAAACTAAACTAAAACCAATTTTAAAGTAGGCCTGTCTTTTTCTCTCTGGAACAATAGAACGTGACAGCACCAGTCTAAATCTGGTTTTAGTTTAGTTCGCGTGCAACCGAATCGACACCAGTCTCAGTCAAAACAAGTAATTCGTCGTATACTTGACGTATACAGAGTCTAGTCACATAGTCAAGTCATTCTTCAGTAAAGTGGCAGAATGCTTTACAAAAGATTTTGGCGGCTTCTTGTGGGAACCCGAAAGCTCCGTTACGCACTTTAATTTACACTTCCCTTCACTTGTACACCATCACTAACGTTTGCTGCACAATATTCTGCCATTATTAAGTTTCAAAAGTTAGAATGCACAAATTATAAGAATTATAAAGAAAAATGCAACTTCACTCGCCGAGTTCCCGCCAAACAGCCGAATCGACACCAATACCTGTTACAGCCATGATTGCATTTAAGGTGGTTTTTTGTTTTTTTTTCGTTTCATTCTCTCCTCTAGGAGAAGGCAAAGGGATCTAGCCCATAACAGCCATGTCTTATTTCTCTTATTTCTTCAGTTTGTAAGTCAGTCTCAGTCAAAACAAGTAATTCGTCGTATACTTGGCGTATACAGAGTCTAGTCACGGTCAAGTTATTCTTCAGTAAAGTGGCAGAATGCTTTACAAAAGATTTTGGCGGCTTCTTGTGGCCCGAAAGCTTCCTTACGCACTTTAATATACACTTCCCTTCACTTGTACACCATCACTAACGTTTGCTGCACAATATTCTGCCATTATTAAGTTTCAAAAGTTAGAATGCACAAATTATAAGAATTATAAAGAAAAATGCAACTTCACTCGCCGAGTTCCCGCCAAACAGCCGAATCGACACCAATACCTGTTACAGCCATGATTGCATTTATGGGGCCCGCTTGTTTTTTTTTGTTTATTCCCCCACAGTTTTGGAAGGCAAAGGGATCTGAGCCAATACAGCCTAGTCATCCATATTCTTCACTAAAGTGATAGAATGCTTTACGGAAGATTTTGACGGCTTCTTGTGGGAAGCTGAAAGCTTCGTTAAGCACTTTAATTTACACTGCCCTTCACTAGTACACCATCACTTACTTTTGTCTACCGTTAACTCAGAATGCACAAATCTCATGAGATAAAAACAAAATTGTAACATCGCTCGCTGAGTTCCCGCCAAAAAGCCGGCGACCGCTAAACGCTGCTGTTCGATTTTTAAACTCGGTATCGTTGTTCTTTGAAATTGCTCAAAGGTATTCTGGTAAACTGAAGTTGGTAAGGAAACAGTTGTGGATTTTTACCTGACTGCCCAAGGAAGGAGGAGGAGGAGGAAGGAAGGAGGGTAATGTTTATCGAATGTACGTATGTATGTATGTATAGGTATGTAGATTTCTATGTTACCTCATATAGCCTAAACAGTTTGACCGATTTCAAAGTGCATGGTATCGTTTGATTCGACTTGATCCGTCGAGTGTCGTAGGATACACTTTATGTAAAAAAATCCGACATGACGTCTGCAAAATATAAAATATGCTGTCGGATTTTGCTTTTTAAATACTGAACTAGTTATCATCTACCAATCACAATCTTACAAATATACAACAGCAGAAAGAACGTTCAGAAGCACCATATGAAAAAATACAACATTGAGGCACCTCGATGGGAAGGTTTGGCAGCACAACATCCTCAATGGCGCAGGGTAGTGCATAGGAGAGTAAGCGATTTCTAACAGCAGCGTAAAGCTGACCATGATGCTAAACGCGACGAGCTGGAAACCCGTCCACCCGCTGCCATTCATTATCACTACATGGAAGGTGTTTACGTACCCACATTGCGCGCGGGAGTTCACCGCAAAGATCGGCTATGTTAGCCATCTTCGACCGCACCAGCGCCAAACCGATTAGGAGTCGAAGTGGTCGCCATGACCGAAATCGTTTGGGAAGCATCATGTATAACGATTTAAAGATTATAATATTCTAACCTTTTTGAAAAATCTAATATATGTAAAAAAAAATATAGCATCATTTAGCAAAAATAGTGATAAACAAGATGTCAATACAAGGAACAAAGATAAACTTGCAGGTCACATAAGTCGCCTCCGCAAAGTCAGTAGTTCATTCAAAGGGTTATGTATACGCTTTTTCAATATAAAGTTCCTGTTGATATACAAAATCTTCCGTTCAATAAATTTAAAGATACTATAAAACAGAAACTTATTAAGAAAGCATATTATAAAATATCAGATTATTTAGATGATAAACATTCATGGACATAACCAGCCCGTTCGCATAACCAGGCTATTTCACAATTAATAATGAAATATTATAATATAAAATAATAATTAATAATTTTGTAATATAAAAACCTTTTTTTTTAAAGAGCGACCTCTCGAGTTTCTTGCTTGTTCTTCTCAAGAGAAAATTGCCTTTTGAACAAGCAGTAGCTTTAAAAGTGTAAAATCTGACTATTTGAAGTGTACCCTGTGTCCCTACAAAATAAAGCATTTTTTATTTTTTATTTTGATACTGACCAATGTATTAATGTTTTTTTTATGCAACCACCACGAAACAATGGGGTAGCAAATTAAAAGTCCCCTAGGGCGACAAAGCCTAGAATATCTACATCTCTGTGGACATGTTTAAAGTTTTTACATAAATTGTAGAAGACAGAAAATAAATATTGTAGAGGTAATTCCTAGAAATTGTTACTCAAGGAAGGATTTTATTTCCAAAGTAATTCGACAGTAAAAACACAATTCTTAAAACTCGGAGCCCCGTAGAGACAGCGTTGGTTTTATTTAACCGTACGCGGAGAATTCGCTTACTAGTCAGTCAACTGTCATGTTATTTCGCGAGTAGGTATACCGTGCTACATAAATTTACTCGCAAAGCGACAAAGGCGCTGAATACAGCCCCCGCAGCAGGACATCATTTGTCGCTCGCCACATAGGAGTGAAAGTGGGATAGTTCAATCAATCAATCAAATACGCTTTATTGTTTAAATAAGGAAGGTACGTTTCAATATCTTATAGAAACTACAAATTAGGCGGCCTTATCGCTTACAGCGATCTCTTCCAAGCAAACCTATCATCACGGAATTCAATACGAGTAATTAAGTGGGTTAGCACAAATAATTTCCTAATTGTGAAGTACATCTGAAAGTTCTGCATATTGAAATCAAAAAGTGTTATCTTATAGGTATGTAAAACATTAATAAGTACTATATGTGATGAGAAACAATATTAACTAAATAATCTGAACAAATATAATATATCCAACCAATTTATACCAATACATCCTTATTTTTTTTTATTTATTTGCTTTTAGGAAAACTTACAGCTAATACATAAGATATAATATGAACATTGTATATAAAAATGCCAATTACAAGTTCCCACACGTAAATTAGGAAAGTTAAGAAGAAGAGAAAAAGAAAAAACATTAAATAAATAACAATACTAGGTACAGTCAGCCACAATAACAACGGTTCAACTTACGTGTCACCCTCCACGCAGTCATAAAAATCTTTTGTGAGTGTACGTCTCACTGTTAAAGTACTCGTGCAAAATAGGTCGATGTCAAGGTCATTGCTATATGCTGTTGAAGCTGTTACTAGCGCGTATCAGAAATGAATTCTGCCTGTAATTTGTCCTCGATAAAGGAACATATTATAACAGTGGCCATTCCCGAAGACCTAACTGGTTTGTTTTCAGCCTTATATTAGAAAGCAGTTCATTACAGTCAACTTTGCCCTTAGTAATATTCATCAGATAGGAGATGTCATTGATTTTTCGCCGTTGCTCTAGCGGAAGGAAGTGGTATCGTCTACACCTGTGTATATAACCTTTTGATTTTTGCCGCGCTTTGTAGTCTAGGTACCTCATAAATTTCTTTTGAATACGCTCAATACGTGTTCTGTAAATTTCATATTGTGGATTCCATACTTGAGAAGCATATTCCAGATGGCTGCGCACAAATGCACAATAGTTTGTAATACATGTTAATTACATATATATGATATATAATAGTTGTATATTTCGGAATGAGAAGGACAAATATTATATGGCGCTGTGTGTATGTCGAAGGATATTTATTACAAGCTTAACCTCTGCAACCCATCAAGAAAACCCTGAGAAATGGGCCTTACTTTCATTTACCACCTCCTCATTTGATGAAAATATTTTCCTACCAAGCCTTTTCGGGAAGAGGAAAAAGACCGGATTTCTTCATATTCAAAGAATACTTAGGAGCCACCTAACTTTTTTGTTTCTAAAAAGTTTATTTTTTGCGCCATTTTTGAAAAGAGAACGGCTTAATTTTTTTTTTCGTTTCATTCACTCCTCTCGGAGAAGGCAAAGGGATCTAAGCCCATACAGACATGTCTTATTTCTCTTATTTCTTCAATTTATTAGTCAGTCTCAGTCAAAACAAGTTACATAGTCTACTCATGGTCAAGTCATTTTTCAGTAAAGTGGCGGAATGCTTTTTGGCATTTGGCAGCTTTTTGTGGGAACCCGAAAGCTCCGTTACGCACTTTAATTTACACTTCCCTTCACTTGTGCACCACCACTAACGTTTGCTGCACAATATTCTGCCATTATTAAGCTTCAAAAGTTAGAATGCACAAATTATAAGAATTATAAGAATTATAAAGAAAAATGCAACTTCACTCGGCGAGATCCCGCCAAAAAGCCAGAACGGCTTTAGTTTTCTAAGGAGTTTCTTATTATGAAACAACAATAAATTATAAAAAAAGTTTTTATTCAATCCTTAAGTCACGGACTTATCAAACCATCTTCGGACTTACGGACAACTTACTGACATAATTAGGTTCAGTAAGTTGTCCGTTCCAAAATTTGCAAACCATTTTTCAACCGCTTCTTGGTGTCTGATTGAGCAGAAATTTGGTATGAGCAGAAAGGACATCATCCATTTTGGTCCAAAATCAAAAGTGCCGGCCAAAAAAAAAGTGCTGTATTCTAATAGAACACGTCGGCCTTAGCATTTGTTTATATGGCACCAAAGCTGTAGCACCACTATTAGAGGTGCTATAAACTTTGGTGCCATATGACGAAATGATGATGAAATGTCACATTTTTAACATAAATACCTGTTCTATCAGAATACAGCACTTTTTTTTTGGCCGGCACTATTGATTTTGGACCAAAAATGTATGAAACGTGGATGATGTCCTTTGGTATATTTATGTAAGTCCGGTGACAATGCAATATTATGGTACCATCGGGCTGATCTGATTATGGAGCCGGGATGAAAGGACTGGAACACCCTGATGGCAAATAGCAAGATAGTCGAATTTGGGCTAATTTCAATTTAAATTACACATGAGATGGAGCAGACGATTGCCACTGGATCAAAGTAACTAGTCTTTGTACTACAATATGTAATAATCACGATGGAATTATTTTAGCGGCAGATATGTAGATAATAGTTCGGCAGTTCCAGCGCTTTTTCGCTGCAAATTCCAATACAGTTCGCAACAAAGTTTCGGTAAAATTATCTTCGCGGAGAAGTTGCGATGTTTTTCATCGAAAACATTGAGTTAGGAGGAAAACTTGGACCCATAAATTGGGTCCGCCTGGAAACTGTATGTACTTACAATACTCTGTTTATATTGCCCCCCCTCCTAGTTCGGCAACACTCAACTCGTTACAACTTTTCGGGTAAGTACGAACACTGCAAAATGTTAAGAGTAATTAGTGTTTTTGCTCGACCCACCCCCCACTTTTTGCTGGCAACACTACCATGCTCCCATTTTGTTTGTTTCGGATGACTTTATTTTGTATTGATGCTACTTGTTCATTGAAAATGGATTCAAGTATTAAAAGGGGCAGCGCAGATGACGGACTTTTTGTAGGCTGGAGAAAAAGTCCAAATCGGACAATTTTGTGTGGGAGGATAGATTTAATAGTATTCTACGTAATAACACACATGAACAAAAAAGTGCGGCCGACGAAAAGTCCGTCGTCTGGGCTGCCCCTTTTAAGATATCTTAATTTTTTAAATTTTTTTTTATGCACACCGGGTTAGCACTTGACCTCAATCACACCTGATGTTAAGTAAAGATGACAGCGAAGGTGGTAGCGTACTGACCCGGAAACCCCATCTTATTTGGGAGACTGGCTATATTCCCTGACAACCGGAACACAACAATGATATTAACATTACTGTTTGGCGGCAGATTTAGATAAGATGGCGGTAGCTAGCCAGGCGGACATTTAAAATGCCCTACCACCAATCATACCGAGTACTAAATATGTACCCCGCTGGTTATCGAACCCGCGACCTCCGAATCGTAAACCCAATGTTGTTTACATTGAGCCACGGAGGCGGTTAATGACTTTAAGCACTATTTATGGGATTTTTATATTTCGGTAACAATTTTTTTGGAATATAATTTATAATCGTAATAAAGCAGTCTCTGCTATATTCAGGAATATTTAATTGACAATGATTTGTAATACTTATTTTAATTTGAAATCCAGTAATTAGATAGTATAACGTTTTGACATTCTATATTATTAATTTAATTTGAAATTTTTTTTTAGTTTTAGTTTATTTATTTTTCAAAAAAATTTGATATTAATGAAAGAGTAAAATTGACATTCTCTGTAATTTGACATTTCAACATTGAAATTTTTATATTCCTTTGATTTTTAATTTTGATTGAATTTTGATGATTAATTGTTATTAATTTTTAGCTAAATTATGTATTGCTACGCTTTCTAACTGATTTGTAACTTTTAAAAGGTACTTACTAGTTCTTTTCCACAAAAAATTTCGTTTAGCACAAAAGCGATTAATTGTTATGCATGCACGGAAAAAAAAGATTTGTATGTGTCTTTGATCCAAGACATTTTGTTCTTTTGAATATTTAAATACATAATGTCTAGCTTTAAGATTTTATTTTGCTCGATTAAAATAACGTTCTTCAATTAAATGTTTTCATTTTCTTGTTTAGAATCTACCAAAATACGTTGTTTCAAGAGAATATTCTTAATAGAAGACATTTTTGAGGTCTCTCTTTTAGTAAATAATGCTATTTCTGTTTTAAACAATATTTTCTTCAAGAAATTAAAAAATATATTTGAGTTAAGTAATACAAATCTTGGACGAAATTAATTTACAAACTGGTTTCAAGAGAACATTCGTTCAAGTTGAACTTTTTTTCTTTAGATGGATATGTTATAATTTTAAGCCGATATTTAAAATATCTTTGTTTGAACGTCAAGAACTCTCAGTACAAAATCATAAACTTTCTTTATCTAAGTAAATGAATTTCTTGACTGAAGGAGTTACACATTTCTTCATATCAGAAACTTTTACATTCCAAAATTTCTTAATTCAAGTAAATTAGTTTCTTGTATTAAGAAGTACTCATTCCTTGAGTAAAGAGCTTTTGAAACCATGCGTTTTTTTACCCAAGTAAACAATGTCTTGGTACTATACCGATTCGTTTATTACAAGAGAGGATTTCTTGACGATCCGGGTCCGCGTGCATTGTCCGAATTTGTCCGTTGACCAATCACATCGCATGGCAAATAAAGAGATGTGACATTGCGAGGTTTAATAATCGATTTCAGAAGAGAAAAGTACGTTGTGATATACAATCGACAGAGAACTCGCTAAAAAGCTGTAATTCGATAGTAACAATGTCCACCGTATACCACAACGAAAGTGATAGATATATCGCTTTTTCACTTATCTGAATTTTTAATCTGGAAAAATAGATGCACCTAAGTGTATGAACTAAGTGGGACATATTTTGAAAAGCTTTCTGTCTAATATTATATCGTCTCCTTATTACTATTGAGATCCGAAATATCTGCCACACAAAATGTACTGCGAATACTCACAATGAAAGGTCAGTTCGAAAGTGCCTAGTTATTCGTTTCATTGAGTGTCGAATCATCGCAAAATAAGAATCAAAAGAAGTCATTATGTTATAATGCTAAACAAAAGAAGTTACGAATAGTACTATTGTATAAATTTTTACCTTTTTTAATTCGCCGCGATCAAAGCTGCGGCCTTTTAAGATTTTAGTTAATACGTTTATTCCATTATATTAATGTACATTATACCTACTTAAGTTATTACGAGCCGACATTATTAGACTGTCCACTAGAGTGTTCAAAATGTGGCTTCACTGAAAACCGTTGCTAGCGGAAAAACTTACAATTTGTCCTGGGTAGGAACCGTTTTGGTTTCACAACACACTGCATTGGTTGGTTTTGTTTTCGGTAGATATAAAATATTTTCATATTATATACAGTATATACGTACAGTATTGTGCAGTATATATGTATGTACGGACGTATGTAAACCAAATAGGAGGTATACTTCAAAAAGATCTGGTTACAAGTATATACCTACTCAAAACCGAAGGAAATGTATCAGTGTGTCGTGTCGACCCGTACCTACGGATCGTACAAAATGGAGATCTAGAAAATTATTCTTATCCAAATGTGTCTTAGAACAGGTAACTATCAGCTGGTTCCACATATTCATACACTACATATACTGCTCTACAAAAGCAAGGGAACTATAAAATTCGGATCATTTGTTAGATTGAACAAGCAGGATAGTGTAATGTTCCCGAGCATACAACAAGGATCATTAATAATTTTTTTGTTAAGAATACAGATTTTTCGGTATGAAAAACTATTAACATGACTGAAAATTTTTTATAATGGAACAAATAATAAAGAAATTACAGTGGCTTAACAGAAGAGTTTCAAAAAACACGCGCTGTGAAGTGCGACCGTTTATGACGTTCCGGCACGAGACGCAGACGCAGGAGTAGGTATATGTACAGGACTTGCGCGACTTAGTCTGTATTAGCGGTGTGTCGTGTTTATACTGTATCGTATTGTGTTGTACAAGTACTGCTCCGCTACGCAAATCCAAACACCAACAAAATTATAATCAAGATCTACCTAATATATTATGCATATATGTTGAATGAGTAGATGTTCTGTCCCTTAGAGGAACAAGATCTGCCCTGATCATACAAAGCCATATTCAAAAACTTAATACTAGACAGTTAGATGTTTAACCCACCGATCAACTTTAAAATAACATATAATTAATATAAAAGCTTGTTTTTAGAAACAATTTTTTTTTTAATTTAGTGGCTTAATTTACTTCCAGGTAGAAACTGACATGATATCTACGAACTTGCATATTGTTTTGCACCACCACACACAATAATATTAATACCTCCGTAATTTCTTGATGGATTAATACAATTTAAAAAGTGTGATACTCGTGAAAACAAAACCTAAATATCACGTATTCAGTTTGATGAATGATCCTCACTATGTCTGACGTTATTCTGTCCTGTTTATTATATGTCGAGTATATTATATTTTATAATAAATCGATTATTATATATTCTATGATACTGAGTGGCTTCTAAAAATATTGTAGTCAGTTCTTCAACGCCCAAGCCTAAAATAAGTGTTGAATTTTTTTTTAGTTTATAAGATTTAAGTTTATACAATCGAATACAGAAGGGAAAGTATTACTCTAGAGTTTGATTTTCTCTGTTTGTAATTTATACAATTTATTTAAGCTTTACAACTTCACATACCATCCGCTTGGGTGATGTTATTAAATGATCGAAGCGTGACAATTAAGGAAGTAAGTAGCATACACACACTTCGATACCATTACGTTCATCCTTCAACGCAACTCTTTAAAAATTATGTAGTCTCGAAGACGTCGCCCACCCATAAATTAGATCGGCACATAAACGTATAGGTACATAAATTTCGTTATCAAAATAAGCGTAGGTACTAGCATGTAATACTTATCGTGTACAACAGTTACATTTCATTCAATGTTTAATTAATATTTCTTAGGCATAGGTAACTTTCAAAATCATTGTCAATAATTTTGATTCTTCAATTTGATAGTTACATATTTATTTACTTGTAGTCTGTAAAAACATTTATATTTTTTTATTATTAATATATCGATTATAGTGAATGCGTGGAACATCTCTAGTGGGGCGCGAGCGCTTGTGGATGTCATTACTGGACGAAAAACTTTTCGAGTTGTGTAAAGAGTGTTTGTTCCTGCATAAACATATTATATTATAAGCCAAATACGAACGACAATGGATAATTTATTGAGAAGTTGGGGTGCACCTGAACAGATTCTCGAAGCTTTTCAAAGTAAGTACAATTACATACAAAGGTACATAGTAAGTGGACTCCTTGTTCATTGCCGCCTCTGTCACTGAGAAACGAGATTAGTTCGAACTGAATTCGAAACAACGTGACTGCAACCGTGTGTCCTTCGCACCCAGGGTAAGTGGTTCATTTTGATTCCTCGTTTTTTTTTCAACACAAGACAATGAAATTATGCCGGCACGCGGCCATAGGATATCCTTACTTACCTACTTTGGCAACGTCTCATCCTAAAAACATGCCCCCTCAAGAGTAATGAAATTCCGTAATAGTTTCTTTACTCATGTGGTGTCATTCGGACAAAGGATATTTCGACCTGAAATAACGTGACGGTGATCGTTTTTCAAGGTGCAGTGGACAAGTTCAGACTTGTTTTATATTGCCGGCATTTCGGTTCATCACGCACCCGATAGTTCTAGGGGCTGAATCTCGTTCTCGGTGAAGGTGGCTGGGCACAAACTCTTAAGAATCTATATCTGCCTAAATAGGTGTTACATTACCTTTCTATTGTTGTGGCAAAAGCATTCTAAGTATTTACCCACTATTTTGACTTGCTTTGACTATTTTATAAGACTAGTAATATGTGTAAGTACTTAAAAGTTGCCAGAAAAAATTACTTGTTTGTTTTATTTTTATATGTTTGTTTTCAGAGAATGAAATTCATGAATCACATTTATCACACATTACGGATGAGCAATTAAAGGAATTGTGTCCAGTATTGGGCTTTAGAATTGATCTACGAAAAAAAATAGCAGAATACTTGGATGCACAAGTTAGTTTTATTTTATTTTTGTGAAATAGAAGATCAAAAGTTTATTGACTGAACAATTTTGCACATATTATTTTTTTGTGTAACTTCATAATTAAATTGTTGAGAGAGTATAAATAACAATTGATGCCAGTAGGTTATACTGCTTAAGCATTCATGGGGCTGGTGTAGCTATTTACATGGATTTGTATGTATATATGGGCACATACTCTTATATCTATGTAGTAAATATGATATACCCCTGTGGGTATATCATATTTACTAGACAGGTGAAAATGAAAAAATGTTTATTTCTTTGTTTAGGAATCACATGCAACATATTGTTAAGATTTCCTTTTAGGTATAAGGATACCTGTAGTTACTTACTTAACTAAGCACAGTAAACATGATTTATTAAAGGTTTGCAGGCCTGCGGCTTTCAACCAATTGTTATTAGAACAGAAGGCCTCCCCCTTCTATGTTTAGCAGTGGACATTCTGTGGCTAATATGATCATAATACATAATATAATTAATTTCGACTTTATTGTCTTGCTTCCACTCGATGGTTGTTTCTCTCATTCCATACGAATGGAAGAAATCACGTGGCAGTCAAGTGACAATTATATGGCTGCCGACTAACATTTCATTTCATCTGGCCCGACCATTAATCTTTCGAATTAAATTATTTATTATTTATATTTTAGGCACCCACAGAAACAAAATCGTCTGTAACATCAAGAGATGAACAAATAGATAATACCCAAGAGGAAATAAATATTGTGGGTGATTTGTCATTTTCACTTACCGATTTATTTCCTGCTCCCAGTTCGTTTAAAGACTTTGACTTAAATACTTTGTTGACAACCTCCCCGTGTGGGAAGAGTATTTTAGATTATTATCACGTGAATGGATGCCTGGACACAAAAAGAAGGAATCGCCTCACAGATATTATTATTAGACATCTGTTCACATTTATTGTAAACCAGTGAGTATTGTTTATTATTATTGATCATAGACCAACATTGCTAATGCTGCTTTTACTGATATGTCACAATCTTGTACTTTTTATATAGCAACTTGTTTGAGTTGGGCATCCCCTCACAAATAAGCAACCACCCATGTGTCTAAATGCGGAAATGGGAGCTAACAACAAGAACAAGTAGATGTTTGAGTAATCATTCATTATTTTTTCTATAGTCGACTAACATATGAAGACTACAATATTATTGCTGCAAAAATTATTACCCTTTTTCCAAAAGAAAGCACTGCTACATACTTTACAAGACCTATAAGAAAGTGTAATTCCCATACTGGAAAATCTGTAGCCGCACGTGGCAAGTTAATTGACAAAGTAAGAAACATACTGTTTGAATTTGGGGAACGCAAGAAGAAATCTTATGAGCTTTCATCAGGCGAGTCAAATAATAGTAGAAGAGTTAGTGGACCATTAGTAGGTAAGTCATGTTATTAACTTAGTATTGCTATCTAAATAATATGTACACACATTTAGGAGAAACCATATTACCGGTTCTTACTTTTATTATAAGTTTATTGTTGAGACCTCCATATTGCAATCCTATTACAAGTACCATAATCTGTTGATTTGTCTTGTATATTTATACTATTGTACCTACATAATTGTGGAGAGAAATAAATGATATATTGATTGATTGATAAATCAGGTATATTTAGCAGTACCCACGACTGCTAAATATACCTGATTTATCAATCAATCAATATATCATTTATTTCTCTCCACAATTATGTAGGTACAATAGTATATTAGGGGCAAATTGTGTAATTTAATATTTTTTATGCTACAGAATTATATGAAGAGGAAAGAAAATGGTTGACTATCCACAACGAGCCATGGTCAGTAGTTCTAGAAAACTGGAAGAAGACTGCTGAGGTACGCCACAGTAGAGCATATAGTAACATTGAAGAGTTTGTTTCCCAATGGAAAATTCTGAATAATTTGAGAGCTGTTGAACTGGTAAGAATCTCTTCATCATCATCACAAGTATAAAGACTCCACTTTAGGAATATCTCTCTGATTTATCGAGGCTGATAGAGGATTTACTGACATATAAGTCTTACCTAGTTCAGGAGCCAGGACTGCATTGAAATGGAATATTTTTGTGCACGACAAATATGTTTTTATGATTTATTTAGCATACATTTCTCATGGTGACCAATTGGAATTAGGGAAGGACAGATGTGCGTTTTTATGGAGATAATAATTTAAATAAATCGGAGGTCTGTAGGCGACATTATGCTTGGATGCGGTACTGTAAGATCCTCTATTGATGAAGATTTCAATACTAATTTTTGTGGGATTTTAATTAGGCATCCTATCTTTTAGAATTCCTATCTAGCTTACAATTTTTGGTAATTAAGTGTGTTATATTCTTGTAGTGAAATCTTTATGACGACTTTATGAGTGTAGGTGATAGTGACCCTGTCAGCCGAACCAATGGTTGCGGGTTCGAATCCTGCAAAGAATAAAGGTTTGTGTGATGAATACGAACACTTATTCTTGAGTCACGGATGTTTATTAACTATTTATGTACCTACGTTTTTCCGTTATCTAGTATCCATAGTAAAAGCTTTGCTTAATCTGGGACTAGATGATTGGTGTAAGTGTCCGAAATAATTATTTATACTGGGCTTTTGATGAGGTTTGTGTCGTATTAGTGGATGATCATTTATTGCACATCAAAACAAATACATGATACTTTTATAACTTATAAACCACAATAATTGTGTTACTGATTCGTAATAAATTTTCTTGTTTCCTCAGAACAGTAAGTTAGTTTGATGCAGTGTTTCAAATCAGGTGAGACATGGTGGGGTTTTCAATGTTCGGCATGTGGGCTTTTGGATGATATGTTTTGTTTGGTTTTGGTTAATTTTATTAATGGCCTTATTAAAAATTCAATAACAAAATAAAAGGGTGCAGACAACTTCAGAGAAAATCGTTGAAGGGTCAGGTTTAGTAAATAGTGTAATGGCACAAATCAGAATAATAATATTCTATTCTGATTATCGGTAAAAAAATTCTGAAGTTGTCGCACGCTGAACGCAGCCTTTTAACGAATATATTAACGTTTTATTTATACTCACCTTAAATATAAAATAGGTTATCGCATAACATTAACCCGTGAGAAGGCGCGCCTTTAGTTGTTACACGGTTTGGCTTGGCCCACGTGAGCAAACTTCTCATACTAAGTCCAACGCTTTTATTTACTTAAAATATTAATAATTGATATAAAAATCGATATTAAATAAAAGATATTGTTTAGTTTGGAAATAACAGTTTTATTAAAACTAAGTAAATATAATTTTACTAACTAAGCACAATATGTATTTATTTACAAAAACGAAATTATTGAAAATTATTTTGCCCAATAAAGAGTATTTGTGTAGTGTATCAACTATCTGGTATCCACAACACAAGCCTAGTTTCTTAATTCTTAAAAAAATATAATACAATATAAGTATATTATGTTTTTTTTAAATAAATATAGTAATATAGTGGTCAGAGTTTCTAACCACTACACCAAACAGGTCATCAGTTTTATTTATTCTTTTATTTATTTTGTTTGTTGATTACATAGGGTTTATTGTTTGTGTACTTCTATTTTGGTTGTATGTATTGTGCAGCGAATAAATGTTTTTATCTATAGAAAAAAAAAACATTGGTGTCTTTATTAAGTAGCTTTTTGACATCGAATATTTTAAATAAAAGATTTATGCACGCAATAAATTATTTACACCAATTTTACCATTAAAATAAATTTTATTAAAATTAACTATGTACATACAAAAATGCATGATTTTCTTCTGTTATTTCCACTTTTATCAGCCATCGTATAATGGGATAATTGTATAAAACGATACATAATATGTATAATGTATCTTGAAAGTAGAGGTGTTATGTGCTGAAATATTCGCGTGATATTACTCGTGTGGTGATTAGTTTTTTTATTTTCAGATTGAAGAGGATTTTAAATTTTTATATCTCGACAGCTGCAACAATTTTATGAAAAATTGGCACCACTTCTTCGAGATCTTATTTACTGCAAAGAAAAATGATATACACAGTGACAGCTTTCGAGAAAATTTATTTTCGTCCTTAAACTACATGGACCTTGAAGGTAAGACAGTGTTATAGTTGTCCTGAGTTGACGGTGTGGATTAATATCAGGCATGTCTGTAAAATACTATTCCTAGTGTTACTGTGACTATGTGGTTAACATTTTTCTTTATTTTCAGATCAAAAAATCCCATCACAAATTACTTTATTAGTACATTTAGTACCACCTAAGGGAAGATACAATAAAAAAGAAAAAATCTCTGTACAAGAATGCCTTGAGAGCATAATGTTAATAATTGAGGTGAATTATTTTTGATTTTTAATAAGTTTACAGTATTATAGGAATAAGTATATGAAAGTTAGTTGCATTATTTCTTTTTTTTTTAGAATCCAGCGGATATACTCAATATAATCGAGCAACAGAAAGAAAAAGCACTTAAAAGAAAACAGCCTGTGCAGCCGTACTTAATATTATTGGGTAACATTCAGAATATACGTCAATTGTACTTGGTGGTTGACAAAATTAGATATACCTTTGACTCTGTCCAAAAAGCATTTGATATATTGTTTAAATGTTATCACGTATTTAATGCTAAATATCCTAAAGCGAGTGACCATATTTTACTTATAATACAACGTTGTGTATATGAAATAACGACCAAATATGATAATATGGCCCCGTACATAGCCGATATATTAAAATTAGGGGAAAAAATAGATTGAATACTGACGTGACTTGGAGTGGAGACTGACCGACGTTCTAATCCTCTACATAAAGTATATTACAGTTATTTCTTGACCGAGAAAAAAAAACAAGTAGGTACATAATGAAATGTCCTAAGTGCGGTAAAGTTTTTAATAATTTTCATAAATACTCTTTCCATTTGAAATTTTTGCATGGCATATCAGATTATTATATTTGCCCTGAAAGAGGTTGTAATAGGGTATATCACAGAAAACATTCTCTTAAAAATCACTTTAAACTAGTCCATACATTGCACAATATTTTAACAACACAAGAACAACAGCCGGTTATGTCTAACACTACTTTAAATGTTACTGATGCTACTGAGTCACACGATCAACAATATCTAGAATCTGACAATCTGAATTATATAAAAGATCAATGTAGCTCAGGAAATGTCGTTTCGGGTTCAGATGAAGTTCAATTTGTAAATAAATTAAAAGATTACGTCGACTCATTTGCGTCTAGACTGTATGATAGACTTAATTTGTCTAGGTCGTGCACTCAGGAAATTATTGTTTCCGTTAAAAAGTTGTTATCAGATATCTGTTGTCTAATCAGAAGTTCGAATAGCAATTTTGATGACGGCATTGTAGAGGTACTAAATTCTTGTTTTTTACATATTGACACTGAATATAAGAGGCTTAAATATTTTGAGAATAGTAATAAATATGTGAAACCAATATTATCTGCTATTGGCTTAACCCAAGAAAAAGCGAGAGAAAATGATAATATAATAATGTCAATAAAAGAGAAATTTGTATGTATGGTGTCACTAAACCAAAATCTCAAATTATTTTTAGAAGTTCCGGGTGTTTATGATGTAATCCTTAAGTATCAAACTAAGCTCGGTGAAGAACATGGTGTACTAAGAAACGTTGTACAAGGTGAAATATGGAGAGAGTTACACGAAAGTGATAATGATGTTTATATTCCATTAGTCCTTTCTTTTGACGACTTAGAAACCGGCAATCCTCTCGGGAGTCATGCAGGTCACAATAAACTTGGGGCTGTTTATATTTCAATAGCATCAATACCACCGGAGTATTCGAGTAGACTTGAAAACATATTTTTGGCAATGCTTTTCTATAGTGCAGATCGCATTAGATTTGGGAATGAAGCTGTATTTTGATCATTGATTAAGGAGTTAAATTTCCTCAATGAACATGGTATTAATATTAATGTGAATGGAAATACAATAAAAGTAAGATTTTCTCTAGCGGTTATTGCTGGAGATAACTTAGGCATTCATAGTATTTTAGGATTCAATGAAAGTTTTTCAGCCACTAATTACTGTAGATTTTGTTTGTCAACTAAGCAGCAATGTCAATCTCAAGTTTCTTGTGATAAACACACAATACGGTTGTTAAATAAGTATGATGAGGATGTTGCTCAAAAAAGGGGAATCAAAAACAGTTGCATTTGGAATAAGATTAGAGGTTTTCACGTCTATAATAATTTGTATTGTGATGTGATGCATGACATATGCGAGGGTGTCCATCGCTATGGCATGGCTTTGATAATAAACGACTTTATTAGGTCAAACTTTTTCAATCTTGATCAGCTGAATGAAAGAATAAAGTTCTTTGATTTTAAGTGTGGTAATGCTCCACTTCAAGTCACAAAGAATCATTTACAGCAAGGATCAATAATGTTTTCTGCTTCAGAAATGTTATGTTTCGTTAGATATTTCCAGTTCCTTGTTGGAGATCTAATACCAGTTGGAAATGAAACGTGGTATTATTATTTGTGTATGTTAGAATTAACCAATATAGTAATGTCACAATCTTTTACTAAAGATTTAATTGTATACTTAGGGAATCTGATAGTTGAACACCATGAAATGTATATTAGATTGTTTGGAGAAACTCTTAAACCCAAGCATCATTTCTTGGTTCATTACCCTAAAGTTATTGAGAAAATTGGTCCTTTAGTATTGGTAAGTGCTTTCAAATATGAAGCCAAACACTTGGACTTAAAACGTATTTCCAATGCAATAAATACCCAACGAAACGTACCTTTATCACTTGCAATTAAATGCCAATTGAAATGTTGTTATAGATTTTTAACTAATCGAGGATTATCAGATTGTATAGAACATGGTAAAATCAAAGACAAGCAACTTATTTCTGAAATAGAAGACGACTTCTTGTATGCAAATGTTAAATGGATTAGTATCAATGGCATTAAATACTCTATTGGCGATTGTCTTATGTATGAATATGAGGATGCTATACCTGAGTTTTGTAAAATTAATAAAATACTATTGACTGTCGACGACATATCAAAATTTTATTTTTATTGTATAATTCTGAAAACCGTTAAATTTAATGAGCATTTCAAATCATTTATAGTTGAAGAAGGAGATAAATTTAAATTATTGAATTTAGATAATTGTTTTAGTATTTTACCTAAACATATTTCTGTCATTGGAGGGCATAGTTATATAACTTGTATTGAATAATGTAACTCTTAACATTTATGAATTATCATTCGGGTGCTTATCACGATTGTTATTATTGTTGAGTTTCCCATATAACAATCGTAGTAAGCTACCCATAATAATGTTTCATAATTTTTTTTTATGCACAACGGGTTAGCACTTGACCTCAATCACACCTGATGTTAAGTGAAGATGAGGCCGAAGATGGAAGCATACTGACCCGGAAACCCAAGTATTTGGGGAACTGGCTATCTTATCTCTGACAACCTTATGATAGTAACCTAAACTCTTTATTATAATGGCCTGAATAGGGATTTAGCAGTAAAACCAACTATTGATGTTAATTGTGATTATTTACTTTATTACACAAAAAAGAGATCTCTTCCAGTCTACCCTACTGGAGGTATTGTGATTATTATGATTATTATGATTAATAAATAAAAAAAATGAAATTATTTTATTGTTTTATTATCATTACTTCTACTACTACTTATAAATTTTAAAATTACAACAATTTAATTTTCAGTTTCCTGGGGATACCTATACATAAACGAAAGTTGTTGATGGATTTTATCCAAGGAAATGTAAGTATTGCCAATAGGTAACGTATTACCTGATGCCTTATCTAAAACAAGGGTTTTCATTTGTGTAAGGTATTTGGTAATGCATTATCTATTTGCAATACTTACATCTTCTTTGATGAAGCCCATCAAATTCTTAAACGAAATAAAGGAGTATCTCAATTACAGATATTATTTATTCTATCTAAATGAATATACTCTTAAATGAAGGCTTTTGCTACCCTAAACTAAGATAATATTGTCTTTGAAGAACAGATTCATTTCCTTCTTTCAATAGCCTGATAATCTTGTTTTAAAATGGCTTCTCTATTATATTAAGACTGCATTATCTTATTTTTGTGAAGCGGTGGTCTTTAAGAAAGACTGAAAGAACTTATATTGATAATATGACTTTCTCAAAATAAAACAATATTATTTTAATATAATTTACCTAACCGCTTAACTTGAGAAATCGTAACCATTAATTTAAATTAATGTCTTTTAACGTAAGAGCAGTCAGGGCTTCGTCGGAGATGGGCTTCTTTGTAATACAAAATATGACTCTCTTAAAATAAGGTTATAATGGTTTCAATATAATTTCCAAAACCTCTTTATATGAGAAAACGGAAGTTTTAATTTAATTAATTTGTTTTTAATTTGAGAGCAGTTTTGCTTGGGCGGAACTAGACTTCTTTGTTATATAAAACATGACTATCTTAAAATAACAATATTGTTTTAATTATGATTTACTCAGCTTAGTCGAAGAAAATCGTTATCTTAAATAAAATTCATTTGTTTTTAATCTAAGACCACCTAACTTGGTTGTAGTATTACAAATACTTTAGTTTAAGACAAGATAGTTTCTTCATATAATTGAAAACTGTGACTTTAGAGTAAGAATCGCTATTATTTTTATTTAAGTCAAATTCTCTTCAATTAAATTAAAATCTGTAAATCTTAATCCAAGAGGATTGAAGTGTTTGGTTATATACAAAACTTTATTATCTTGAATGAAAGATATTTGCTTTATTTCAAGAAATCCTTTTTTACCGTGTGCTGATTATCTTTGTATGAAACTTTAATATTGTCCAATATTTGCACGTCATTGTAATGACTGAATTAGGCGGATCTTATTTAACAACACCTAATCTAATGTACCCTATTCAAGAGCAAATAAATCATAATCTACTATATTCTATTCTGCTTATGAGAATGAGGATTCCATGAACACGCATCAACAACAACAATGCTCATTTGAAAAATATTGAATAACTCAAACTTTGTGATCTATTTAGCACTATTTCAGAATAGTTTTTTGCATTGGCAAAATAGCCGAATTCCACTGTGTGAATTCACGCACGTCTTTTTTTGAGTATATATATATATATATATTATCTCCAAAATAGCTTAATCGATTTCAATCAAACATAGTTAAGACTAAGCTTAGATGAGGGTTATTGTCTAGAATACACGATTATATAAAAAAAGTGTTTATTATAAAACGTTACTGACCCTGATTAAAACATTACTAAACATCCTTGGGCAGTCGGGTGAAAATATTAGACTATTTAGATGATAATCATCCCTAGACAACTCATTCGAATCAGCATGCCAGGTTATTTTATATTAATAATGAAATATTTATATTAGCCAGGCTTTTTAAGCAATTTAAAGCTAAGATAAGCAAAAAAGCTAGAAAGCGGCTGATAAAATGCTATGTATGGAGTATAGCTTTATACGGCTATGAGACATGGACATTAACACAAAGGGATAGGGAAAGATTAGAGGCAATCGAGATGTGGTGCTGGAGACGAATGGAGGGAATAAACTGGACCGAGAAGAGAACAAATGAAGAGGTGTTAATGATGGTAAAGGAGAATAGATGCCTGTTAGCCACAGTTGAGAACCGAAGAGGAAAGATGATAGGTCACTTGATACGACACGATATTGTTTTTAAGAACCTAATTGAGGGAAAAATTGAAGGAAAGAGAGGAAGGGGAAGACCTAGGCGTAATTACTTTGACCAAGTGAAAGAAAAGGTGAATGTCGTGTCGTACCAAGAGGTTAAAACGAGGGCGGAAAGTAGAGAGACATGGTCGTTACTCCACCGACAAGAGCATAGCTCTTAAATTGAAGAAGAGAAGAATGAAATATAAAAACCTGTTTTTAAAAGAACAACCCTCGAGTTTCTTACTTGTTCTTCTCAGGGGAAAATTGCCTTTTGAACAAACATTAGCTATAAAACTGTAAAATTTGACTATTCTAAATCCCCTGTAAACCTACAAAATAAAGCATTTTTGACCTTTCAAAAAGAATAATGAATTATGAAGTAAAAAAAAATAATAAATATCTTTGCACAAACACACAGCGCCATCTAGGTCCACAGTAAGCATCTAGGTTTGTGTTATGGATACCAGATGGTTGATAAACTACACAAATATCTTTTTTTTTTGTAAATAAATACATGTATAAATGAAAAACGTCCATAACTCGGGAACACATGTCTATATTCATCATACAAACATATGCCCCTAGTGGGATTCGAACCCGCGACCATTTGGTATAGTAGCAGAGTTTCTTATCACTACACCAACAGGTCGTCAAATCAAAATCAAAATCAAAAGTAATTTAGTTCTTTTTGGTTAGTCCTCGTAACACGACGGAAGCGGCGAGAAAAACATAAATAAATATTCTCATCAGATAGGTACTAAACAATAATCCGAGTTTTCCACCTGAAAATCCTGGGATGCCTAACTTTTCATCCCGGGGCTACCAATTTAACAAATTGGAACTCTCGCAACGCACCCGGCTGTGATGTGATAGGGGTAAATCCGGAATCTCATTACTAGGTTAGTTTATATCAGTTTTGGAAAGGTATTGCAAACTTGTTTTGTACTAGCTCCCGGCTGCGGCTCCGTTCGTCCGTCCGACCGTTAAAAAGCTTTGAGGTATCGAGAAACAACACAGCTGGCTTTGAAATTGATCGTGAAAGTGTCAAAATTCTTTCGGACAGAAAATCTAAATATTTTGCTTATTGTATCTAACTTATAAATGCGAAAGTTTGTTTGTTTGTCGCTCAATCATGGTGAAACGGATTAACGGATTTGGATGAAATTTAGTACATAGGTAGAAAATACCCTAGATTAAAACATAGGATTGAACGCCTCCGTGGCTCAATGTAAACAACATAGCGTTTACGAATCGGAGGTTGCCGGTTCGATCCCCAGCGGGGTACATGTTTAGTACTCGGTTTGGTTGGTGGTACGGCATTTTAAATATCCGCCTGGCTAGCTACCACCATCTTATCTAAATGTTAATAGCATTGTTGTGTTCCGGTTGTCAGAGATAAGACAGCCAGTTCCCTAAATATTTGGGTTTCCGGGTCAGTACGCTTCCACCTTCGGCCTCATCTTCACTTAACATCAGGTGTGATTGAGGTCATGTGCTAACCCATTGTGCATAAAAAAAAAATATTTTATCCCGATAAAGTGAGTAGTTCCCGGTGGTAAATAATGTTCCGCGAAAAAGTTATACCGCGGCGGGCGGAAAGTTAGTAATAAATAAATCTTTTATTGCCACAATTGTACAAAACATAAATTCGCTGACACAATCAGTAATGGTAATCGGAGGTGGAGTCAGCATTTTGCCGGCAAATCCTTCTCAGAGTTCACTGCACAGCGCTGATTTTCAGCCAACGCCATCTCACCGTTATACAAATTCCCATAACGAGGGTGGGCACACACGTACATATGGTAGTCACTGGCGTGCCCTCCACAGAGGCAGAAAGGCAGTGCCTAATGTAGAAAATTGTAAGCTTACCTCGAAATGCATTGTCACAAAATGCTTTGCACGCTACTGATTGTAGTAATATATGTGTGTGTGTGTGTGTGTGTGTGTGTGTGTGTGTGTGTGTGTGTGTGTGTGTGTGTGTGTGTGTGTGTGTGTGTTAGCCTCTGTTTTGGTTTCTGGTATGTTGTTGTGGTTTTGTTTTTCGCTGTATGGATTAAATGGTTTAAATGGTTTTAAATAATATGCCCCTAGCGGGATTGAACCCGCGACTTTTTGGTATAGAAGTGAGAGTTTTTAACCGTTACACGTCGTCAAAAATTGAATAAGCAATTGAAATTAATAAAAAAAAAACATGCAAACAAGCGAATTGGAAGCCTCCCCTTTTTGAAATCGGTTAATGAAGTTTCTGGATGCAGCTTGGATATCAATGGAGGAGACGTAGCTATGTTCATCAGCAGTGGACGTCTTATCTTATCAGCTACGACTAACATGACGACTTCATTTAAAGTCGTTAATCAATTTTGTTAGTTTGTAGTGGTATTGAAAATTGATAAAGTAGTACCTACAGCAATCCTGACACATGTGAAGTTAAAGTGAACATTGGAAAATAAAAAAGTGTGCAAATCCGCGTGAAATCACTATAGCGGTGCCTAACAACCGCACAAGGTGAGTTCACAGTTGAGAATGAGCCAGTAACTCAATTGGATGGTTATTAATATTGATGCAAAAATACGAAATTTTACCGAAAATGCTTTTTTTTGGGTATTAATTTATATATATAATATTTTTTATAAAATAATTTTCAAATGTTGTATACACTATTTTCTACCCAATCTAATAAACACTATGTATTTCTAAGGTTTGCTGGTAGAAAACTCTATCGGAGTTAAGCACGCCTTTGTACATTTTATATACAATGCATATTTCTGTACCAATTTTGTGTACAATAAAGATACTAAGATATTAAAATACGGGTATTTTACGGTCATTTATATAAATTACGGTAAAATTACCGGCGATTTATGCTTTAAATTTTAACTGATTGATTTTAAGTCCTGCGCGCGTATAGCACCAAAATCATTATGGGACATTGCCCATTAGTGCAGTCCGTCATGCAGTCAGCCATATTGTGCGGCATATGTGCTGTTGCCGCCCGCTGTGACCAAGCGGCGACTGAGCAATCAGTTGACTTGGTGTCCGGCAGCTGTTGCATAGACCTGGAACTTTTATGGAGTGAAAACACAATGCTGCCGCCGCATTTTCTTGTGGGAACGCGATATTTAGTAGTACTTTAATACGTTTTTTACCGAATATTACCATGTTTTACCGTGAAATACCGTATTTTACATAAGATATCGTTTTTTACCGTAGTTTACCGCGGTAATTTTACCGCTTTACGTACATAATCATTAATAATGACCATTTGTACAAAATATTATATTAGCTAATTGCCGACCAAATCAAAAACGAAACGTATGATTATCCAAAAAGCCATTGATTTTTTGAATCTCGCAATTTTATTTACCTGAAACACTTTTGTTTGAAAAATTTCGTTAGCGCTTGACCTCCATTACACCTGTGAGGATGAGGCCGAACCCCCAATTTATTTGAGGGATTGGCTACATAGCCATAGAGATAACATTATCTCAAACGACCGGAACACAATAATGTTAGCAATATTGCTGCTTGGCGGGAGATTTACATTAGATGACGGTAGCTAGCTAGCTAGTAGAATCTCTGACGACCGGTTGGTGTAGTGGATAGTGACCCTGACAGCGAAACCCACGGTTGCGGTTTCGAGTCCCGCGAGGGGTAAATGTTTGTGTGATGAATACGAACGTTTAATCCCAACTCATGGATGTTTATATAAATATTTATGTATGTTTATCCGTTATCTAGTATCCATAGCACAAGCTTTGCTTAGTTTGAGACTAGATGATTGGTGTAAGTGTCCGATTGTATAAAAAAAATCAAAAAAAAAATCCGCGGGACTTCCATTTTGTTAACCATGTCTTGTTCACACTGAACTACGGAAAAGATTAAGTTAGGTTTAATTTCAAGCTGTTCTACTGCCTTTTAGATGAGCTTGCCGCACTGTTTTCAATAATCCGCACACTCGAGCGGGGAAATAATGTATTATGTAGAATTGCCGTCGCGAAATCATTTCGGATTTTCCGGAATCTCTGCGACTCGATGCTGTCTTATGAAAAGCCGATTTCCTATCGGTGTGGGAGCGGGAATCGAATGTGAGATATTCGTTATTGGGACACTAAAACGAGTGATTGAACTGGCTGGAGTGATTGTAAAATTTTTATTTCATTTTGGAAATGGTTATGTTGTACGGGATATCTAACGATTTTGGGACGTCTTTAATGTATATAAAAGTGTCGTCGTCAGTAACAAATTAGCGACGTCGTGTGACTATCATAATACGCGGGTAAATAGAATTCTTGTTAGGTCTGCACATCGAAAATGGTCACTCATATTCCTGCCTACCCTCAAAGGAGCAGACCAGTATATACAGTGGTGTCAGTTAGTCAGTTAGTCAGTAGTAAAGTTAATCATGGAATTTGAGCAGGAGGGATTATAGACTAGTCTGGATGAATTCCACTGATAGCATGAGAAGGCGGAAATAGATAGCGTGAGGGGAATGCTCTACGTTTACCCTTTAGTACGTAGCCTCTCAGATTCCATGGTCACTGATGACACTATATTTTTGCACTTGCATTGAGACCATAACCACCGTCCCAGTCGCTAGCAAACCCCACGTTTTCCTGTCAAATAAATAAAAATTTAGAAAATGCCCGTGAGACATATAAGTAGGTAAAAGCTGTGTTAAAAGCTGAATATCTTCGAAACTACTAAACCCATTTCCACCAGCTTCATCATCAGCCCGTAAACATCATCCCACTGCATGGATATAGACCTTCCCTCGTATAATGAGGGAGTACGGGCCATAGTCCACCACGCTGACCCAATGCGGATTGGGGACTTCACATGCCTTTGAATTTTTATATCTCACGATGTTTTCCTTCACCGTTTAAGAGCAGTCGGATAAATGGACATACTCAAGTAATTAAATTAAATTTAAAAACTCATTGGTACATAGCCTGCCTGGGGATCGAACCCGGACCTCCTAAGTTGGGTGACCGCGACTTAACCGCTGTGCCATCGACGCTCTCCACCAGCTTATGAAAATGAAAAACCGTTTTGAAATCACGGCACTACCATGCCACAGACAGACATACATACATGATGTCACGCCTGTTTCTCGTAGGGGTAGGCAATCAAAGACAATAGACTTCCAATTGCTACGATCCTAATAGACCTCTTTTGTTTCATTCATTCTTATAAGGTTGTTCATACATGCTCGTCGGTTTAGGGTACTTTGGCTTGGCCTTTCTTTATAACGTCCAGATAGACATACTTAGATAATAAATAAATAACATCTCTCTTTTGAACAGAGATCTCTCTCAATTAAACTCGATTATTTCATTAATAGTAACAGGGTACAGGAAGTTGAAACAATAATAGACCTAGGCGTAATATTCGACAAAAAGTAGACATTCTTACCTCATAGTTTAAGTAACCAAAAAAGCATCTAAAATGCTGGAATTTGTCATTCGTAATGCCAAAGTCTTGCGCCGCAGTAAAACTAAGATATTGGTCTATAATAGTTTGGTATGAAGTATCTTGGAATACGTAGTGTTGTATGGAGACCACATTATGCAACACAATCCGCGTTTGGAACGTCTACAGAAGCGTTTCCTATGGCACCTCCCGTGTTCCGTAGGTATGGCTAACAAAATAAGCGAGCAGATTGAAACTTTTTAATATGGTTTGTCTAGCAACTCGTAGAGGGCTTATAGAGGCGTTACTTGCTTTCAAGGTACTAAGACAAAAAATCAACAGTCCCTAATTACTGGCGCTTTTCCGCGCCCGTGTCCCTGTCAAAGTTCCTCGTAGTACTATAACACCTATGTCCGCCGCTCCGAAAAACTGTCTTGGGTAGTAGTTCACCAATCTCCAGGCTAAGTAAGATATTAAATACACTCAGTGATCAAACGGATGTGCACTTTGATTCCCTTGCTAAGTTCTACAGAGCGGCTTTGGATTCTCTAACACACTAAAATCTTAGAATAATTTAACAACTTCTGAAGTGTTGAATTAGTCATAGTTATTATAAATATTATTGTTAGTGCATGTGGTGTTTACCTGTAAGTGATTGTTACACTTGACAGTATCAGTTTACTTAATGTGTATTAACATGTCTTGGTGCAAACAATTGTTGGTAAACCTTGAAAATAAAAAATAAAAAGAAACATACTGTATATTATTCTTGTATACATATATCTTTCATTTTGTAAAGAGGCTGTTCCTCTACGTTTACCGATAGAAACGTCCTAAAAGATTGCCAACAGATAACTCTGCGAGATAAAACTATAGTAGATAAGTATAACCCTCCCCTTTCATCTCAACCCTTCTCGTCCCACTAAATAAAGTTGATGCGATATTAAAAGATCGTGTTTACGTGCCGTTTGAGGTCACCCTAAGCCGGCGACCTCGCGAATTGATTAGGTCCGGGCTTATCGAGATTTTACAGCTTCACGGGATGGTAATAAAAAGGAAGTTTAGAGCATAGGGAGGAATAAATTTTTAACAGATTTTTTTACACCTTGGATGGAACATTTATGTTCTTACGCTTGATAGGAAGCTTCAGTTTATATGTGGTTTCCAGCAAGGACAAGAAGGACCGTATCTTCCTGTGATATCTCAAAAGGCGACTATGTTTGTATACCTCCCGGAAACAAGGATCAGGTTCTTCCTGTGGGGCAACAAAAGGCGACTACTTTTGTGTAATTCCCGTTGAAATGGACTAGGTCGTCAGTCCCTAGGTCAGCGCCCCCCGTGGAGGGCGCGCTAGCCGACCTCCGGGAACAGACCTCCCCTTGTGTGGGGGGGGGGGACCTAGAGCCGCTAATGCGTTCCCAGGTCCTCTCTACTGCTGAGGAAGATCGCCGCGGGGTTTTAGTGGGTTCCTCAGGCGAAATTATGTGTGCTTTCCAGAAACCCAGTCTCCTGTGAGATCGCAAAAGGCGGCTGTTTATGTGCGGTTGCCAGTAAGAGCCCAGGAACCCGATTTTCACGCACTCGACATTTCACTGTCGATAAACATTGGTATGACTATTTCATCTACACTTAGGTATATGCGAGTGCAAAAGTGACATACCTATTGAGGTCTGTCAACATTAAAATTTCATCACTTCTTGTAATAGATGTTGCAAAATGTGACTGTTTAAGTATACTTCCCGGCAACAAGGATAACTTTGTCTCTACCTTGGGGTGTCGCAAAAAGCGACTAGGTACTAACTAGGGATCCAGAAACAAGGAACACCTCGTGTCTTCTTGTTGTAGCAAAGGCGACTGTTTAAGCGTAATACCTGGCAAACAGACCATCTTATCTCTTTCTGTGAGATCGCAAAGACCGCTTACAGTTGTATTGTTTCCAAAAAGAAGAACCACCTCGTCTCAAAGCAGAGGCAGCTTGAAAACACCCACTGTCAGAAGGCCAGTAGTCGGACACAAATCCACCAATCAGCATTCGCATGCTGGATTATGCCCGATACTTTGTCTCAGTAAGTCTCTATGTTCCAGGAAAGTGAGTGTAAGTCTAACTGATACACGCGACTTCACCGAGGCGAATTAGCCAGATGGACCTGGAAGTTATTGCAGTAATGGAATGTTTTTTTTTTATTAAAAACTGGTTTCGCGTTTGACTACAATCTCCTGACTGACTGAATACAAACCGTTGAGTCATCGCCTATGAGTCTTATGGCGCGTCGTTCCACAGAATCGAGTGCAACCAGTTGGTACTTGGCTGATCCGTCGCAGAGGTGCACGAGCGGATCTGAGCTTGGTAAAGCTCCAGCAGCTGCTTTGGTGTGAAATACTGCCTGACCTTAGAGAGAATTCCAAGCTTCTTAGCTGCTAGTTTCGTTTTCGATTCGATGTCCATTTACAGTCAGTAGGTATACACAAATAATGTTTTAGAAAGGGAACTCTAAGATATCAAAGAAACAACAATTAAGTATATGTATTGCGAACAGGATTATTTAAAACAATTTATAAAAGTCCACAGAACCTTTAGACAGGACCAGTAAAAAATTTCCAAACGCAAACACGTTCGACAAACGCATCATTAATCTGTGTCAACAGAGCATAGAATCCATAATTAAGAAGTTTATCACAAAGCAAAAAAAAATGGCTCCGCGGCCGCAGCGTTTTAGGTCGCCTTACCCGCGGGGCTCGGTAAATAGCGGAAGCATAGGAGGAGCGGGATTCCCAACGTTCCAGAGCAGTGGATAAGAAGCAAAGCACTCATGGGGCGTCAGCATTCGCTTTTCGTTTTCGATATTTTGTAGGTACACAGGGTACACTTGAAATAGTCAGATTTTACATTTTTAAAGCTGCTGCTTGTTCAAAAGGCAATTTTCCCATGAGAAGAACAAGCAAGAAACTCGAGAGGTCGCTCTTTTAAAAAAAAAAGGTTTTTATATTTCAAAATTATTAATCATTATTTTATTTTATATTATAATATTTCATTAATTGTGAAATAGCCTGGTTATGCGAACGGGCTGGTTATGCCCATGAATGTTTATCATGTAAATAATCTAATATTTTATAATATGCTATCTTTATAAGTTTCTGTTTTATAGTATCTTTAAATTTATTGAAAGGAAGATTTTGTATATCAACAGGAACTTTATTGAAAAAGCGTATACATAACCCTTTGAATAAATCTGCACTGGACCCACATGATGGATTGTCCCAAACCCTCTCCCAGTGAGAGGAGGCTTCGCCCCAACAGTGTAAGACTGTTGATGATATTCATCTTCGACCACATCTTCACTTTCCATCAGGTGAGCCCATTCACCAATGATTGAACCGCCAAACATTGACAAAACAACCGATTTCAGTAAGGTTCCACTTTCTATCTCCGGAGTGCATCATCAGTCTTCATCATCATCTTATTTAAGAGCCATGCTCTTGTCGGTGGAGATTTTTCCATATCTCTCCGCCTTCCTCTTGACCTCCTGACACGACACGACGTTCAACTTCTCTTTTATCATCAGTCTTAACAAAATATGAGACCACACTGGTAATAAACCATATCATACAAAAAGAAACAATCATCAAAATCAGTTTACAAATCTTTGTTTGATTTTTAAACTAATTTTTGATTGATGCTTTGTTCCGCGGAACTGTTGGGAAAAATGTCCCACTAGTTCCGTCACGGAACTACTGGGAATAAATAAATATCCTTAGACATACACACAGCGCCATCTAGTTCTACAGTAAGCAACTGTAGGCTTGTGTTGTGGATACCAGATGGTTGATATACTACATAAATACATTTTTTTTGTAAATAAATACTTATTATAAATGAAAACATCCATAACTCGGGTGCACATGTCCGTATTCATCACACAAACATATGACCCTAGCGAGATTCGAACCCGCAACCTTTTGGTATAATGGTCAGAGTTGCTAACCACTACACCAATCAGGTCGTCAAATTTATATTAAAGGGATTATATTTTACCAGATATATTAAATAGTATATTCCTGGTGAACTATATTCACATAACATAAAACAATGTAAAAATGCATTGAAGAAGTACTTTATGGATGGAACTATGTAGGGAGTGCCTTTGCAACAAACGTCTACTTGCTTTCGCACATTATTTTATGTATCTAGATATTTAAGTTACGTTACATACCTTTTGTATTAATTAATAATGCGGCGGGTCAGTGACCTCATTCGCACTACACACAAACCTTTACAGGTTTCCGTAAGCGTCTTATAGTGAAGATTGTTTAAATAATGTTCTATGGATAAATAAAGAAAAAAAAAACTCAAAAAGCAATCATCAAAATTGATTGACATTTGACGAGAATATGGGTAAAATATAAAAGAAAATAATACCTTCTCGTTTTTGGGATTCAGTTAATAAAATTTTATTAGCTTCTGATTATTATCTCCAGTTATTTGAATAAAATACAAACTCAATCTTTCCCACAACTATATTTACAAAATTTTCACTATAATAATCATCCATGTCATTATTTTAATACAGAATAAGGCTAGCACTTGAAGAACTGCTCAGAACACTTGTTTCATATAAGATTTTGAGATCACCTGTTTTTTTGCTCGCAACTCAGAAAAATTAAGTACTTATTCTATTGACATTTATCATCGTCAGCCTATACCAGTCCACTGTTGGATATAGGTCTCTCCCAAGGCGAGACACAAAGCAGTCACTCTATACATGTTTGTTGATATAATATCATTGCCTCCATCATCTGTCTCCACTCCAGAACGCGCTTGCCAATTCCTATTCTATGGTATCCCGAAAATTAAAATTCAAACGTCAAAAGCATAAGCTTCTTCTTCTTTTCGTGTCGAGGCAAGTTTCAAATTTTATTGGACCAAAACTTAGCCACTATAACAGCCTAAGATAACAGCACTGTCTGTGGCGTTAAGGAGGTCGTCAAAGGTGCAGCTGTCAGGACACGCGGGGCAAGACAATACGTGATCCATTGTCTGTGGGGAGACTCCGCACTCGCATCGATAAGCATAAGCTTTTCAGATACATGCTATTTTCAAAGTAAAGTGCACATATATCAGAACCCGAAGTGTGTGTCCCAGGGGTCCGACACGCATTTACACAGTATCCACACGCAAACTCGACACAGTTATGTTAATATGTTCAAGGACACAATAGAAGTTTGGTTGTTATAATGTCCACTTAGGTTGTGTCCCTTAAGGTGTTAAGCTACATAGTTTTTATCCTTTTAATTAGAAATATTGCTTGTCAAACGAATAAACATGAGATTTCTTTATAAATAGTATGGGTCAACACTTGGTATCAGTCACACTGCTGTTAAATAAAGATGAGTACATGGTGAAAGAGCTCCCGGAAACTCAAAACCAACCATTTGCTAGCCAAGTGGGCATTTAAAAATACCGTACCACCATCCAAACTCGTACCCCACTAGGATTCGACCCTCAACCTCCGATTTCTAAACCTATTGTCTCCCATGATACATTTGTAACGTGTTTTTATTAGCACAATGAAGGATAGTTCTGGTTGTTTTAAATTACAGACAGTCTTTAAGTGCCTTAAAAATACTGACAATCAAGTGGTCACTTATCTGAAACACACTCACCAATCTGCACTGGATCCAAGTGATGGAATATGGTGGTCTTACCCTTATCTTTATGTAACAAGTGACAGTATTTCGTCTGCTCTGGATGTGACAGAACATCAGCGTTGAGCTAAGTTCAGCATAAATCTGTCATTTCCCTTTAGCTGCTGAGACACTTCACTCATTTATTGATGACTAGCTTTCGGAAAATTGTTTATCCCGTGGGAACTACTCACTTTTTCGGGACAAAAAATATCCTATGTTTTAATCCAGTGTGTGTTCTACCTATGTGCCAATTTTCATCCAAATCCGTTCATCAGTTTCGTCGTGATTGAGCAATAAATAAACAAACAAACATCCAAACTGCGAAAGTTTATAATATTAGTTAGATATTATTTATCCAACAAATTGTTGGATAAGTGTTAAAGCGGTGAATAGTTTCTTCTTTCTTTCTACAAATTCGAGGAGGCTGTGCCCAGTTGTGGGCTGTTGATGTAGAATTCAGACTGAGCTTAGTTCAGGTTTCTGTGTATTGACCATGCCACTTAATCATCGGTCTAGTCCTACTTATTTGAAGTCTGTGGGAGCATCTAGCTTGAAAGGGCTGTTTCATTTATGCTTTGTAGACATCAGTATGTTTATAGTTGATTTTCTTATCTAAGCCCATCAGCTGTCGTATGATGAACTCAGGCAGACGCCTGCCGCGCCAACGTGTTGGTAGCGGGGTATAATTCGCCTTCTCTATTTTACCAGCAACATACGCCTCTGCTGAGAAATCGTTTGCTTCCTTGATCATGGCCAGGAGACTGTTTTGAAAAATTTTCTCTTTCATTTGACGGCGACGCTGCTTTACCTGTAACATTATATTGATGTTTTCATTTATAATAAGTATTTATTTACACAAAAAAATGAATTTATGTAGTATGTCAACTATCTGGTATCCACAACACAAGCCTATAGTTGCTTAGTGTGGAACTAGATGGCGCTGTGTGTATGTCTAGGGATATTATTTATTTAATTATTTTATTATTTATTTGTAATAACTGTTTGAGACACTTTGCAGTTACTGTGTTATGAGGATAAGAGAGACAGTAATAATAATAATATCAACCAATAAAAATCCTTGGACATACATACAGCGCCATCTAGTTTCATGCTAAGCAACTAGGTGATACCTTTTCGTATAGCAGTTTTGGAACAACTACACTAAACAGGTTGTCATATTAATTTGGTCACAGTGTAGTTTTATCAAGACAGTGTTGATGTCATGACGATTTCAAATGTTATTCTTATAACTTACGAAATAAAACATTTTTGATTTTGATGTACCCCACTGATCTTCTTTATAAATCTTGTAAAGTATTTACAATCCGACAATAATTTATAATAAATATCCTACTTAAAAAGCACAAAAGTCTTCCATATAGCATTGAAATTACTAACAAAAGACGAAACGATATAGTTTACCCTAACAACGTAGGAACAAAACATGCATTTTCATCTAGATTTTACGTGTTTCTAGGACCACTTCTTTATAATAGATTAAATGCAAAAATTGCCATGTACCACCTTACCTACAGTCATAATAAGAAATTACTACAAGATTTTCTTCAAAATTTGACCTACGAGGATATAGAAGTTATTGACTGTCTTGAAGTAATCTTTAAACATAGATTTATTCTGTATACCTACTTTATTTATAGATTTTTAGCTTATATCTGTATGATTATATTATTTTAAGTCATAGAAGCCCTAGCTTCGTCTGAAATACAGGAGTATTAATATGTAGATTTTATGTGTTAATGTACCATAAGAATTAATAAATATATTTGATTTTTTGTCTCAGAAAAATATATTTTTTTAAACTTACCCTAGCCCAACGGTGTCTCATCCGCTTCCACAGCTTCCTCCTCTGGTGCTTCTTCATCTTCTTCCTCCTGATCACGATCAACCTCGTCGCCTGCTTCTCTTCCCTCTCCACAGCCGGCAGGCCCACTTCATCTTTCCTCCAGTTCTCAACCAGCGGTAGAATCGACCGTGGATTGATTATAGGTATATAGGATACAGGATCCTGCTTGATCCTCGCTACAGAAGGCCTGTCTGTAATCTCTAATCCGATACTTCGGGGACTAAAAGAGATAGTCTTGGCCTTAGAAACAAAGTCAATTTTCTTTGTGTAGTTCGGTTGGCATTCTTTTAGAGAACTAAGTGCGGTTTTAATGTGAACTAACCGCAAATCTGGAAATATTAACACAATAATTACCAAAAGTACGACAATTTATGGACATAACCTCAAAATTTGTATACTTACATTTTACGGTATTGTGAAATGAGTTCATCATTTTGACGGTTACCAGTAATTAAAAAGGATATTTAGACATTATTATTTAGCTATTGCAATGCTAAATCAAGCTATTTTGTTTCAAAAATATGGAAAGTAAAATCACTATAATAGGAAAACTTGACTGATAGACATCTCTATTTGACATTTGAAATCGATGTTGCCAAATTAATAGTTATAACGTTAAAATAAAATACCGATTTTATGATAAAAAATAACGATACTATAATAATGGGAAATTATAATAATTGTAGCCCAAATATTTTATTTTATTTTACTTGTGACAAAAACAAATCAGTATGAAATATTTTACTAAGGCTCTTAAATTAAAGAAGATGACTGTAGATCTACCGAAAATGCTAAATTTGTATATAACATCAATTCATCAGATTAGACACATATTTTGTAATTATCTTATTTTATTTAATTTACAAACAAGTTAATCATCATATATGAGCCGAAAAAAAAATCAAATCAAAAATGCTTTATTCGTCCGAGAATGGAGCCTTTTGGGACGTCCATACAGACTGTCGACCCTGACGATGTATTGCCACTGATATCAACCCTCTGAATTCGGTTACTCAAATAAGAATTCTGAAGGTCGAGAGCACGGGTGGTAACACCATAATGACGTAATTTCCTGATTAAAGTGTCATGACGAACGCAATTAAAGGCCTTGGACAAGTCGCAAAATACTTCAATGTCGCAACATACTCCTATGACTGCTGGACAAAGGCCTCCTCCAAGGATCTCTACAACGATCGGTCCTGTGCTGCCCAAAACAAGTTAATAAAAGTTATCAAATATTACATATAATAGAGTACAAACGCTACGGCATGTAACAAAGGTGGACTTATCTCTTTAAGGGACCTCTTCCATGCGACCTGAGCATTGAAGATATAGATATCAAAAATTTATATCATCTTGATATCATTGAGGTCGCATCTGTCTAACAAATAAGATTTTGCGTAAGACAGGTTACGAGAAATTCTACTATCAAGTGTTACATTTTACGGAGTAGGCTCAATGGTAGAGACCTGATTGCACCCTTCGGGTATAGAATCCTAAAAAACGCACAATAAAATTTATAAATCTTATAATTTCGTATACAATTTATAAAATATTACATTCCACAAAGAACCTCTCCAATATTTGGCGCCGCGCCTACATCACCAACTACAGCCATTGCCATTAATGATCCTGTAATGAAAATATTAGGCATTAATTGTATTATGTGCTTTATAAATTTTTGTATAATATTACATCAACAACCTTACACCTTCGCTACTCGGGCCACAGCCTCCTCTTCCTGGGATAGGGTGTATAAGCTCCTACTTGGGCTAAGTGCGGTAGATTTGTGTCAGACTATAATGGTGGCCACATCTGTAGGCCGCTTAGTTTCACGGCTGCCTTCAATTCAAAACTACTGGCTGTTTAATGTTGTAATTACTGCATATTAGATATCTAATACTGAATATGACGAGTTGCGAATTATTACAGTAGTGCAGCATCATTTATTGAAAAAACATCTTACGTTTATCACCAAGGCATTTAGCAGCACTGATAACATCATCGGCGCGAATATTGTCGATCATAGAGATTGCGTCCTTCGCACTGTCAAATCTCAAGTCATTCGCTATCTGCAATGCAAGACCTTCGGATACCCTGATGCATTCGTCGTCGTGCAGAGCTAGGTTTAATTCTGCAAATAACGTGTTACAGTTGGTGAGAATTGAGATTTGGCGTATGATTAATAGAATTGCTAATATCACTTTAAAATATTACGATAATTAAAGGGTACTATGTTTTTAGAAGTTGCTGCAGATATTTAGCAAATTCGTGATTTTGTATTATCAAGCACTATAAGCGATTCATACACAAATTAAACATAATAAAGTAAAGTTTTCATCTTAAATGTATTTCTAATCACACATTTATAGATCACCCCGTTTAAATTATGACTCGATGCGCATTATAACTTCAACTGGCGCCAGCACTTACTAAATTGCTGATTCCCGACCCCTTCGAAACAATAATAATTTACATTTACAGTGGAAAATAGTGACGTATCAGGGAAGTTATGGAACTTACTGAGCCTTCGCTTTCCGATCTCAATTTCGTTGCAGCTGAGACACCCGATATTACTGAGGAACTGACCAGCCGCAAACGCGACGGCCCTTGCACTCTCTGGGCGAGTTCTTGCCAGAATACCTAATAATTATACGAATCGAATCAACGTTTTAGAATTTATTTAAAAGACTGTCCATTTAATAATTTCATTAGTCGCGAATGTTACGTAGATAACTCTCATGAGTTGTGAACTCTACATGGATGAAAAGTGAAACCCTATTCATTGAATACCTAACTAATCGTAAAAGGTATGTAGTTTTTTATAGTAATATGTGCTTACTATTATGTATGAGAGTTATGTGTTATACTCACCAAACAGGCCAGTTTCCCTATACGATATGTTGAAGGCCTTGTACTCGGTGAAGATATCGTGAACTAAGTTTCCAAGAGGTGGCTGGGGGGTTCGGTCAAAGATGTGTGCCCCCACCTGCATGCTGCCAGTGCCGCATGAAGTGGCAATTATGGCATGTATTAGAAGATATCTGAAACAAGTGACAATCTAGAGTTAGGATCTACCACATTTTTGATGACCTTTCCAAAATATCTGTTAGAATCAGATGGTCAATTTGTCACGGACCACAATCTAGGTACTAAGGTATCAGTATAGATAGATTCTACTTACGTGAGATCGCACGTCCCACAGCTAGGGACTGCGAACGCCATGTAGGTATCGCTGCCCGCGCCATGGTCGTAATACTCAAACCCGCCTCGAGGGAACGACGGCATCAGACATACACATGGTAGTGGCCGATCCTTTAAATAAATTAAAATTTATTCTGTAATTAGATGCAACGTTATACTAATGGCTTAGGTTATCATACAGTTTATTAATGATGCAGGCATTTTACTCCTTTAACTAACACCAATTTGAATTTCAAGTGGTGAACTGACAGAAATATTCCGTGGTTCTGTAGCTACGTGACAGCTAAAAAACTTTTTGTTATATCAATACTTTCATTGCATTGTACTATGCATCCTATAATATTCGACTATAAGGAGCTTAGAGAGAACTGTTAGGATGCCCTCCACACAGGATAATTTTTGTCCGACGCAGGTGAATAAAAAAATGTTACCTCTCTATAAAACTGTGAGGATGGCTCAACCATAGCAAGCAGTCATCTGGAAAACTATTTAAAGTCTGTGATATAATAAGATCAATCGTCGAATCATACTCAGCTGGGCAGCGTTCGGGAATCTACGTCTCAAATACCGCAATGTTTCAAGACAAAAGTCTTTGATCAGTGTGTTGCCAGTGATGACATATGGAACTGAAACGTGGTCGCTCACTATAGTCCTCATAAGAAAGCTCAAGGTCACCCAAAGGGCAAGGGCTTGTGAAGAAATAATGACGTATTATATCTAATATTTAAATATTGCGTCCATAACACTTGCTTTTTTTTGTTAATAAATTTATCTTTTATCGGTTAATTAATTTATCTTTTAACTATAATTAATTTCACTCACACATCTCGGGAGCTCGACAAGTTCGGCCAACTTCAACACCTCCTCAAATGGTAGACCGGAACTACCAATCGAGCAGTTGTTCGTCGTAAAGTATCTTCTAGTGTAATTTTCCAAACTTTCCCCTTGCATGCTTTTAATTCGTCCTCTTGGGCAGTACACAGAGTTGTACAGTGGTCCACCCCAGCAAGCCTTTTGTATCAGGTCCATGACGTGAATTTCTGGTTGTCGTAGTTCAAGGTCTTCTTCGACGCGAGGTCGGACTTTTTGATCCAACTCGTGGTCAAGAAAGCAACACCTTGAATAGATTTAAATGATTATTATTTGTTTTGTACACTTATCTAACACAACTTTAGTGTAGACGAACTCAGTTGTCACTTTCAATCATTCAATCAATCAATAATGTTTTATTTCCATATACTTGAAAGTAGTTAGTTCTTTAAAGCTACTTGAGTTCAGAATTAATAGTTCTCCCTTGAAAAGAAGGCCAGGAAACTCATAGAATGTTCTTTTTTATATGTTCTATAGGAATAATTTATTGTGTTAATGCAAGTCAAAGAAATAACTTGCCAATCGAGCGGCTAGTTCCATATACCTACTTTTATCGCTCAAGTAATCGAATATTTCATAATAGCCCATAGCGCACAATTTTCGTTTAATAAATAGTCTTATAATTATCAAAGTCCAAGTTTTGGATATCAGCAGCAACCTTAGTGGTAAAGTGTAATTTTACGTGAACAAGGCTATATTTTTTAGATTTAAAAAATTCTTATAAACGTATTGAATTTTCTTAAATTTATCTCTAGGAGACTCTCTAGGTCCTAATTTATATTCTTTAAGTTATTGTGGATGGATGCAATGATAAAGAAGTTGCCTAGTCTAATAAGAACTTCTGCGACATGTGTGTGTAGTTAAATTATTTTGTTAACAAACTTGCTCTTAAATAAGTTTGTCCAAGTTCATTCAAACAACTGCTATTAATTAATTACATATTGTTAACGAATAGAAAACAATACCTACCCAATTTTAAAAACTTACCTAGACTTATTCCACTGAGATATATGTAAGCTTATTAGATAAATTTATTTATTTTAAAACAGTAACAAATAAAGAGATGGAATTTAAATATAAACTAGAAGACATGTAAAAAATTGGGGCCGCGAGGCAAGGTACCCAAAACACTGGCCACGTTTCCTCGTTGGATGCAGATACTTAAGCGTTGAGCGAGGAAACAACCAGCTATCGGGTCACCAGTGACATCGACTAAGCGCTTTTAAATATTGAAGAAAAATTTAAAAGCGCCCGGCCCCCAAGGAACTAAGGTTTCGACTCCGAAGCTTATTGAACGTCAATATTAGTATAATACACTTAACATACCTCACAGCCGAATCAATTAAGAACCACTTGAGTTGATTGAAGACTGGCAGCGGACAGCACAAAGTGAAGGAGATAGACTGTCTATCGCTCGAACAGGTCATAAACCCTCCGTACTGCGGTAAATATCTATAAATGAACACTCGTGTAATTAAGACAATGAAGAATCACGTTTGATGATCTCATTTAGCTGCCAGAATTACAAACGCTTAATAGGTTATGCTACAGCATAATACTGCAGTCATAGATGTTTCAGTTCACAAATCTTCAGCCACTAACAGCGCCATTTTAACTGTATATTTCATTATATGTGTTTGTAGCCTTGATTTGTTTGTATACCTACTGATATTCGTTTTAGTTTTTTGGTTGTGGTTGTATGTTTACCTTTTGTGCAGTGAAAAATGTTTTATATCAATTTAGCCCCCTTAATATGTGAGGTACTCATAGACTTATACATATAATATTACTGCGTATGGACCGGGTTGCTGACACAATCCAAATGGCACCACTTCATTGGTGTTAAAACGTGGGTTTGGAACCAATAGGAACTCAGTCACACGCCGACTGCGTTTGCGAACTGTCGTATCAAATGTTGATTTATGATGAGAAAAATGTAAAAATGTATAAGTGCCCAAAAAACATGCGAGTGACATGACACCGTAAAACTCATATTTTTAATCAATATTGTATTTTTTTCTTGCACTTTGATAGGTTATGAGCACAGAGTAAAAAAATTTTGATTGTGCGCGGTTATTCTCAGCAGTCCTATTAGTTCTCGAGGATTCTATGAGATGACGCTGTTTTATCTACTAAGATAAGCACGAGAAAGTTTTCTTCGCCCGACCATATCTACAGCATACAAATCAATGAAAGCACTTAAAACACGTTATGGTTGGGAACTGTTTTGCATTTAGATACACACTTAGTATTTTAAATTAAATTGTAACACGCCTCATCATGATTTTCGGCTCGCCATAAGGTAAGTTAATCAAGTGATTAGGTACTGCTAAGAGAAATAATCGTCTGATTTGAATTAGGTATGTAGTTTTTAATCTAGTATCTAGTTGCAAAGTTTTAATGTAGTAGCAATCACAATTATTAACTTTGGCATTGAATAAGTACAGTTTAAAACTTACTGCAATAATTTCCTTTAAAGTTGGTACTGCAGGTCGACATTGCTTAAAAAAAGTGGATTATTTACATTGCAATGTGCTTAAGATTTTTTGTAAAAAATAGTGAATTGATCCGATTCGCCGTGATTGAGGAACAAACAAACAAACATCCGAACATTTATAATATTAGTTAGCCATAAATTACTTATTACTTAATAAATAATGCCGTGTGTATGTGAGTGGGTATATTTCACCTCATTTTCATAAAGCCTGAGTATCCACAGCTTGAGATAACAGTTGACGCGCGGATAAAATGGGTGGCGCCTATTTCATCGTCGTATTCCAAACGAGAACCTGCCTGAAAAACACAATGTAAGTAGATGAAACAAAGAACTTGAGTAGTGATCTGACTGCGCAGACAGAAGTCCACAGACTAGATATTATTATATATTACAAGCTGTAAGTAGTCAAGGCGAATGTGAATCCTAATACCCAACCCACAGTGGCGTGCCCTCTATACAGGCAGAAAGGCAGTGCCTACCCTAGAAAATTGTAAGCTTTCCTCGAAATACATTGTCGAGGCAGTTGATTCATACTGATGTCAACAGAAATATTCTGCACAGTTGCGACGATTACTATAAGAGTAAGTTTTATGTTTATTTGTATTTTCTCTGATTTAATAACAAATTTTATCACTTTGCCTATCCTGTGACAAAACGCGGTACAAGCCACTACCAAGTGAGTATCGATAGCATAGAATCAGTAGTAATACTCATTATAACAGTATCAGATACAGGACGTCCACTGCTGAACATTGGTCACCCCATAGATGTCCAATGCGACTGGTAAGAAAAACCGGTAAACGCAGCACAGGCCTTGGATGCAGGCCGATTCCAATTAGTAATACTATTGGTATATATATAACTCAATTAGATTCGATAATATTGCCAATAGTGAAATAAATAATAAATGCCAGTATTAACCAATAATCTCTGCCTACCCCAAGGGGAAACAGGCGTGAGCATTTGTACCTATGTATTAACCAAGACCATTTATTTATCATCATCATGATATCAGCGACAGGATGTCCACAGTGTATCTACGAGGAATAATTCTTCTGAATGTAGGCCTTAGGTATTAACTATTTATAGTTTTAACTAATTCTATCGAAGTTCGTATAAAAGTATAGATAATACAATACTTTCAATAGTATTGTCGAATCAAATAGTCCATACTTTAGTTTCAGTTAAATTCATAAATACATTCGACCTATTCAATACTATAGTATCACTGTTCATCCATAGTATTATTTATTAATCTATAGTACGTACATTATAATGTTCACTCCCGTTGGGATAGGCAGAGACCATTGATTTCCAATAACAACGATCCTGACATACTACTTTTGCTTCTCCCACTCTCATCAAATGCTTCATACACGCTCGTCGGTTAGTGGTTGTACTCTTATACTACTACTAATCTATAGTATCGATATCGATATTGTATATAATTCTCGAGGTCATTTATCTGTTGTAACTATGAAAATCCATTAAAGATTTTGACCTAGGAAACTGCGATAACGTTATTGACTTTGGGTTATTATGTTTGTAGCAGTACCATAATTTTATATTTATGGCAACATTGGTTGATAGTGGAGTGGTTTTTTTGGAATTTTCGAATTTTCGGCTGGTAACTCTACTCCTGATTATGAACAACTTTTCCCTAGGGACCATTGCCGAATTCAGCCAAAAATATGTTGGACTTCCACACTAAAGGTGGTTTTAGAATGGCTTACTTTGTATGGTTAATCCAAATTTTTTTGATCGAATTTGACTGTGGTTCCTTGGAGAAGGTTGTTACGAACAACAAGAGTAGCGTCCCCAGTAAACAGGAATTACACGAATTAAATTTTAGTCTGTAGACCAATTTTAACATTATTCCGACTTCGTCAACAGCCAATAGAGTTTTTAAACAAACTCATAGAGTAATGTATGATAATGTTTCTGGTAAACATACAAAATTTGACTTTAAATACCTACTTAAACTCAAAACTGCCACAATAAATAACAAGAATACTGTCAGGTATCTCTTCGTTCTCATATGACTCCACGCACATAACTCATAAGTCATGCACCACGTGAATCCAATGCAGATTGGTGGATTAGTATCAGACTATACATATCTTATAACTGGCAGTCGTTTTTTCGTCTAAGCCCCCCACGACCGACTTTTTGTAGGACCGATAATCGGCCGATTATTTCGTCCATAGGTGCAATCCAATCATCCTAAAAGTATCACATGGGCTAAAATGCCGCGGCATCGATATCTATGAGAAAGTATTCGCATTACAACAAGCACGAAACCAACTACTTACACTAGCTACTCACAGAGCAAAGTGTTTACACATATAGGAGTATAGATACCATCCATAAGCATCCGCTACTGAGATGTGTAGCAAAATTTCGTCCACATTGTTAATAGACGTCGCAGTATAGTGGACAGTAGCATCAGTCATTAAAAGTAAGTTGTGCAAGTTCAAACCTCAGTAGATGCTGCAGCAGAGCTGACGAATTTTTCTTACTCATTCATTTGTGACATATTATTATTGATTTGGTTTGAGTGTTGATATTGTATGAATACTTTCTAATAGATGGTGCTAGAGTGCTTCGGTCCATATAATACTTTTAGGGAGATTCGACTGTACTTTTATCACCGATTTTTTGTAGAACGTGGGCGTTGAGACATTGTAATCCGTTGGTTCCATTGTTCTCCTACAAAATATCGGTCACCGATTATCGATCGTGGTCGGACACACTAAAGGTGCGTACGGACTTGAAGCAGCCTCGGGCGAGGCACGCACAGCTCCCTGGTTGCCTCATATGCGTAGGTACTCAATCTGCCATTCCTCATCCAGAGGCCGCGGTGCGAGCCATCAAGAATCGATCGTGTGACTGCTCAAAGGCGACATGCGTGTCTTCCAAGTACCTATACAGGGTGAATTTTGTAAGTGGGTCTGGATGGCCAAATCCTAAACTATGAGGAAAAGCGAAAAGTACTCAAGGAGTCTCGGGCCCGATTTTGATGAAAACTAAAACTGCATCATTGAATTTTTGAAAAATTTATATTCCTAGCCACGAATCGAACCCGTTGATTTTGAAAAATAACACAGCCTGTATTATTACACCATTCGATAATGTCGCTAATAAGGAACGAATTCTGGCAAGTAAAAAGTATAGGGTATAATACTTTACCTGAAACATGATAGTGCATGCTGAAATCTGAGCGCCCAAAGGCTTGGCACACGCGATCCTCATTCCATTAAGGAAGTTAGACCTGTGGACTGACATGGGCCCGTAGACTGGCTTCGGCCAGCATAGCGCATTGTCGACTGTGGCAAGAGATAGCTGACGAAACGGCTTGCATAATGGTGCAATGATCTTCCAATTGTTCATGTTTCTGGAGTTTGTTGACAGATTGGCATTCCAATCACGTCATTATGTGGAGGTAAAAAGTATTTATTGGCGTAGGCATAGAGCATTAGACTGTTAATCTATACATAGAGCCTAGGCAGATAATAAGATTTTTTGTCCATAGACAGATAAAGAGGAGAAAAAAGTTTTATACCTACTTGGAAAAAAATTCACGATTCCTTTAGAAATATATAGATAGAAATGCACATGTGACAGGGGATTAGCCTGTCGCCGCGCGCCGTTTAAACGTGCAACTTTATACCATATGTCTTGTGGTGCAAAGTCCTTTTAGCTTTACAATACCCACGGGAAGAGATAGGTTAGTTCTTTTTTTTTTACGTACCAAAGCCACACACGCTATACTTCTGTTCTTTATAGCCCACGGAAAATACGGTAAAAAATTTGCTTGGCTAGACATAATTCAGAACCGACTTATATAATTGCTATCTTAAGAGGTTTATAAAAGAATTAAAGTTTATAAAATTCTTTATTTATTTTATCATTTATTGCACACAAGCAAAAAAAACATACAGATACAACATAATTGAGACGACACAACAGGTTCTGCTTATTTCTACAATGAAATTTCTTCCGGCAGACCTACGAAAGAGAGATATGACTGGAAGACGCAGGTAAGACGTGCACAATGGAAATCTAAAAAAATGAATTTTTAACTATTGTTAAACACAGTTAACTTATTGATGGATAAAAAACTAAGCATGTTATAGTTAGGCATGCATGTGTTTTAGTTGAAAATGTCGTCGAGCTCTGCATTGCTTAAGAAATAAAAATGAGAACTAAAATTTTGTAACGATAATTTCCCTAAATGTTTTGAATTTAAAGAAATACCCATCAATTGAGCATTTTCTTTTAAACAAACATATTTTCAACTTCAGCTTATTTAGTTAATTACTTAGTAATTGTTACTACATTTACAACACTTTATTGAATGTTTCAACAAAATCGCGGTTATTCGTTTTTCCGAGGTCAAACCGTATTTTCTCTGAGCTATTAACTCTATCGTGACTGGTAGAAATTACGCTATGAGATAAGTCCGCATATGTGCATAGGTTTATTGCGTTTTTTTAACACGCTTTTAATATATTCACTTGTAACTACCAATGTATCAAATCTGAAAGTTAATTTAAACTTACTTCTAATTGTCGTATCGGAATGAAACTTTCTATGTATATGTAATTCTGATGACAATACTATAATTTGGTAGCTTGGAGCTGATCTGATGATGGAGCCAGGAGGTGGATGGTGACACTCTTCAGTGGCTACTAGTTACCCTTCTCGTTGATTGTCATATGATTCGTTTTGACGAGTCCAATATATTACACTTGGTGTCGACGATCTGATGATGGAGCTAGGAGATGGATGGTGGAAATGTAGCGTATTTTTTAAAACTACATATTTTTGTATTTGTATCTAAGGCCCGTATTTAAACCAATCTCAATACAAGTCTTGAGGCCAACCAAGATGCGCCTTAAGCAGTTGACACTATCTCAAGCTCCGTGCTAATTTATAAACCAATCTTGAGGTCTACTCAACTGAGATCACTTCTCAAGTATTCGCCTCACCGGCGAATGAATGATAGTCTCAAGTTTGGTTTATTAATCAACACGTTTACTTGAGAGCAGTCACAAACTGTTCTCAATCTTAACAATGGTTTATTAGTACCTAATTAGGGCCTAAGTGTGTTGTAGTGAAAACACACTTAGGCGAATACTTGAGCAGTGATCTCAGCTGAGGAGACCTCAAGATCGGTTTATAAATTAGCACGGAGCTTGAGATAGCGTCAACTGCTTAAGACGCATCTCGGTTGATACAGCCTCAAGACTTGTATTGAGATTGGTTTATTAATACGGGCCTAAGGTCCGTATTAACCTCTATGTCCTCTCTTTCCTTTTTATAATTCCGCGGGTCAAGTATCTCGGCGCGCCTATCAAATTTTCGAAAATACCTGTATTTGTAATCTGTGAAAAGCTATAGCTACGGGAATATATTATCTATGGATATAATGAATGAACACTACTACAGCTATAATACAAAAAAACAGAAAAATGTTACGAGTTGTAATATGTAGGTATACCTATATCCACGATATAATTGGTATTTTTGCGGAAAGTAGGTACAGATTTTTTTCATGTTTTTCTTAAAAAAAACGGGTAATTCAATAAATTGTTATGAGAATTGGAAGCTCTATGGCCAGGTTCCTAAGCCTGTTCTAATAAAAAACAGTAGTTGGAATTCTATGCCTATACTCCCACCCACAGAGAAAAAAAATATTTTCGCAAATACAGACTAAAACATAGCTAACATGACATGGCGCACATTATTGGATGCGGAATTTAATAGAGAACAAGTTCAAACACAGTCCAAAGGAATTGGAACTCTATAATCATTACAATTGAGAGTTGAAAGTCGGGTGTACCGCCGACACCGATCGGTGTTCGCGAGTGTTATTTTGGACGTTCTCAACATTAACATGTCCTCAAGTTGACGCTTGAGAATCTGCTGCATATTAAAACAGCATCAGAAATAATGGTCTTGAGACTGAGACCCGATCTCAATCTGACGAACGGTTTATAGACCAGAATTTTTACTAGTTGGTTGAGCATATCAATGCTGTAAACAAGATACAAATGTATGTACCTAACATGAAATGCTAACATTATAAAAGGTTTGTCTAAGATTTAATCGGTTTAAATAGATTTAGTTTTGTTAGCCTTCTTACTCAATTTAGATACAGATAAAGCCACTACATTATACCCCGAGGTATTAAGGGTTATAGGGTGAATTAAGATCTGCCCCCATAGATGCGTTGCCAGATTTTTTTACTGGCAAAGCGGGAGTCGAAAACTTTTGAGTAAAAAGTGGAACATCATAAAAAAAAAATACTAAATGATCTGTAGTTTATTATTAGGTATATCCTTTCATTGTGTTTCAAATTAAGTTTACAATGTTGATAATGAAAACACGTTACGAAACTAACTACAATAACTATCTGGTTTACCCTGTAAGGTAGTTAAGTATAGGAATATAAATAAAATAAATAAATAATAACTAATAAATGTCTTTGCAAACACACAGCGCCATCTAGGTCCACAGTAAGCATCTAGGCTTGTGTTATGGATACCAGATGGTTGATAAACTACACAATTATACATTTTTTTTTGTAAAAAATACAAATACATGTATAAATGAAAAACATCCATAACTGGGGAACGCATGTCTGTATTCATCATACAAACTTATACCCCTAGCGGGATTCGAACCCACGACCATTTGGTATAGTAACAGTTTCTAATCACTAAGTACACCAATCAGGTCGTCAAATAAACAATACATTAAGTACCTACATACGAGTTATTTATAAGTACTTCTCTGAAATTCTTCTAAAGTTTTCTTTTTCTTTATATAAGCAGATACCTAGTTGGAAATACACAGGACAGTTCCAGATTGAATTTAATGAGTAATTCTGCTTTCATTTTTACGGACCGTTTATTTCTGGCATCAGACCATTTTAAATTCAGCTATAAAGGAAACCAGTTTAAAGTGTTCGTTCGTCACCGTGGAGTTATCCCCGAAAAGCAAGAAGGAGCCTGTCCTGCGCGGGATAAAAGTAAAAAAAACGGGACTCCCCGCGCCCGCTCCCCGCCTAAATCGAGATGTCTAGCAACGGTGTCCCATACGCATAGCCGGTTCCATTGTAGCACGATTAACGTTCATGTGAAAAAAAATCCCAACTGCAGCACTAAGTTTATGAGTTGTTTAGGTTAGCTAGGGATGTTGGGAACATATTTTCATTTATAGTTAGAAAGAAAGAAAGAAAGAAAGAAAGAAAAGTGTTTATTGCCAACAAATACAGAAAATTTCGTAAGGTATAACATTTTCCTTATTTAAATGTATGTTTTTTTTTTTTTTATTAAAAACTGGTTTCGCGTTTGGCTACAATCTCACCTGATGGAAAGTGACGATGTAGCCGAAGATGTATCACGCGCACCCAGTAAATGCCTATTCACTCAAGACTTGAAGATCCCAAGGTTGTACCATATCAAACCATTCTAGGTTAGGGTTAGGTTAAGGGATCACCCAATTAGCCATATTTGAGTGTGTCTTGAACACGCACGGAATGTATGATTCAACCGTAGACTTAAAGCTAGGTTTAGCTCATTAAAATTGGCATTGATTCACGGTTGCAATACCTATATAGATTTGCTTGCTCTACATCCATTGCAGTTCAATGAAGGTTAAAAATGAAAACATAAATAGCCGGCCAAATGCGTAATCGATACGCATCAACTTGCGTTCTAGTAAGTACCTAAGTAGGCTTTTTGGCGGGAACTCGGCGAGTGAAGTAGCATTTTTCTTTATAGGTCTTAAAATTTGTGCATTCTAACTTTTGAAGCTTAATAATGGCAGAATATTGTGCAGCAAACGTTAGTGTTGGTGTACAGGTGAAGGGAAGTGTAAATTAAAGTGCGTAACGGAGCTTTCGGGTTCCCACAAGAAGCCGCCAAAATCTTTTGTAAAGCATTCTGCCACTTTACTGAAGAATGACTTGACCGTGACTAGACTCTGTATACGACGAATTACTTGTTTTGATTGAGACTGACCTATAAACTGAAGAAATAAGATAAATAAAAATTTTCACTCGAAACTGGCAGTAATGTCCCTCGACAATGAGGTTGACTGGTTGCCATCCTCAAAAATAAGAAGAAGAAGAAGTACCTAAGTACTATAAGTCTTAGGCCCGTATTAATAAACCATTCTCAAGATTGAGAACAGTCTTGTGACCGGTCTCAAGTAAACGTGTTGACTAATAAACCTAACTTGAGACTTGAAAAGGATGTGCATACTCAAGCAGTATTAATAAACGAAACTCAAGACTATCATTCATTCGCCGGTGAGGCGAATACTTGAGAAATGATCTGAACTGAGTAGACCTCAAGATTGAATTATAAATTAGGACGGAGCTTGACATAGCGTCAACTGCTTAAGACGCAATTCGTGTGATACAGACTCAAGACTTGCATTGAGAATTGAGATTGGCTTATTAATACGGGCCTTAGTGCCTCTGGTGGTAGATTGGAGTGTTTTGGAGAGTGTGTGCATTGATTTGTATGCTCCACTGACCGATAAAATAGCAACCTGTCACTTTTATTTCTTTATTGTTGAAAAGAGGATGTTTTCATCTAAGATTACGTTTTTATTGTTAAAGATAGTGTGACCATGATTTGAAAGGTAAAACATTATATGACAATTTGTAACTTACATAGTATGTTAGCACGCCCTCTATCGACAAGCTACTACAATAAACTTTACTACTGCTGTGAATCTGCTGAGAACGAAACGCGGCTAGTTTGTTCACTTACATTCGAATTTCTACCTCGATTAACGACACATCCATGTTTTTGTAAATTTGTTATAAAATCGTTTAAAATGTACGAATTTATTCCTCTAAATCTACTTAGTAGAAAACGTACATTATGATAAAAATGCGGCAAATCTCTCACGACTCATGTTATGAGTAAAGAAATGATAGTTCCCCACGTAGTTGTATTTGCGCGAAATTAAGTACCTTTAATGAAATATTATTATTATTAAGAGCCCATAGTGTCCCACTGCTGGGCAAAGGCCTCCCTCATCTGTTTCCAATCGTTTCTGTTCTTGGCGAGCACAAACCATCCCTTATCAAAACTGTCAAGCTCGTCTTTCCACCGTTTTCGCGGTCTGCGGTTTAATGAAATAATAAAACAAAAAACATTTGATGTAGGTACTTAAAGTTATTTACGAGAATGATAATTAATTATTGATAATAATACAATGTAAATAAATTTGAAAAATTAAGTTGTAGATTTGCGTGGGCCTTGAGTTAGACTATTGTTTAATGCGTATTATGTTTCCGTTCCAATATTGTTTTTCCATTCGATACGTACGTCAGTAGGTGCCTAACCATATGAATTATGTTTCCTTTAGACTTTTTCGGTAAGTAACAGATATATTTATATTTTAAAACACTGCAAAGTAATATTATACCTAGGACGATATTATATTCATTATATCTGCACTACACTATACTATATATACTAGAGTGAATAGGCATTTACTGGGTGCGCGTGATACATTCTCGGCTACATCATCACTTTCCATCAGGTGAGATTGTGGCCAAACAAAAAACCAATTTTTAATAAAAAAAAAAAAAAAAAACTATAGTTATACACCAATACACGGTCGGCACCGGTTCATATCAATTGAGGTCAGTCGTGAAGCCAAGTCAGTGGCTCAAAGGGGCGGTTTATAAACACTGACTGTTAGGTGGGTAATAGCAGTGCGTAAACATTGATGTGCAATGTCACAGGATAAGCAGAATGATAAAATTTACTCTTAATTTAGAAAAAATCCAAGTACAAAATAATAACTAACTCTTAAAGACATCTTCACACATGTTTACAATATTTTTCTATTCCATAGTATGAATCAGCTGCCTTGACAAGGCATTTCGAAGAAGGCTTACAATTTGCTAGAATAGGCACTGCCTTTCTGTGTGAAGGGCACGCCACTGGGCATTAGTCTGACATAAATTCACCAATCCGCACTGGGCCCGCGTGGTGGCTTACGGTCGATACCCTCTCCCAGTGAGAGGAAGTTGTGTCCCAACAGTGGGGACGTGTAAGGCTGATGATGACTCGGTAAACTAAAACTTAAAAACTCGCAAGACGCAACCCTACCGTTACACGATGACGCGTGCAAAACGAGGTAGAAGGTAACAATAGATTATGATCCTATTACGCCCTGAAATTCATTTAATAAAACGCAATCTAATAACAAAAGAATAATAACGAAACGACGAAACTATGTGTTATTAACAATAATCATTCACAAACACATATTATTATTGAGTTGACAACCTATTTGGTTTACTTTAGTAACTTATTAGTAATCTGTGGTAGGGTTTAGAAACCCTGTGCTATACTAACAGGTTGCGGGTACGAATCCTGCAAGGGGCATATATTTGTATGATGAATAACAACATATGGTCCAGAGTTATGGTTGCTTTCATTCATTTTTTCTTAAGAAAACACCACAGTAAGCAACTATAGGCTTGTGTTGTGGATACCAGATGGTTAGTGCGTAAGTACTGCCGAGGGTCTACTGTGTTTAGAGTAGCTTAGGAGACCTGTTAATATAATTATTGATATATAAGTCGCCATAACACCTTAAATAAAAGTCTGTTCTAAAATTGAAACGTTGGTCACCCTACAGCGGATTGCCGTAGATAAGTCACATTTACGGATACATAGTATTATTTATGTACATACATATATGGCCGTAGAGTAAGATAACATTATATAAAAGAGCGTTAATGTAACCCTGATTACATAATAGATTGCAGTGTTATACGCAGCCCAAGTACTTCTAGCAGAGAATACGATTATGGACAGGAATTATGAAGACGGACCAGACTTTCCACTATCGTTGGATAATAATGATCCATTGGGTCATTTCAGACAACGTTTCTATCTGAAGAAAGGAGTTATTAACCTGTGTGGGAATTCTTTAGGACTAGCTACAAAAGATGCTGAAGACGCAGTATTATATGCCATTAAGAAATGGAAGGAGGAAGGAGTCAAGATATGGAATGTCGATGATAACAAATATTACATGTTTTCCAAAATATTATCCGAAATGATGGCACCCTTAGTAGGAGTTGATAAAGACGAAATCGCCGTAGTTGAGAGCACAACGACTAATATACATACTACCATCGGTACATTTTACAAACCAACTAAAGAGAAATACAAAATTCTAGTAGACGATATTAATTTCCCTACAGACCGCTACGCTGTTGACGGACAGGTTAGATTAAAGGGCTTGGATCCTAAAGATGCAGTCAAAGTGGTAAAAGCTGTTGGTAAATATTTGAACGAAGACGATGTTGTAGAAGCCATGACTGCTGATGTCGCTATAGTTTTTCTACCAACGGTATTCTACAGAACATCACAGATAGTAGATATGAAGAAGATCAGTGAAGCAGCAAGAGAAAGAGGCATAATTATTGGTTGGGACTTATGTCATGCTGTAGGAGCAATAGAGATAGATCTGAAGTCTTTAGACATAGATTTCGCTGTTTGGTGTACGTACAAATATTTAAACGGAGGCCCGGGATCCCCGGCCGCTTTATACATAAACAGAAAGCATTTCAAATTGATGCCTGGATTAGTTGGTTGGCATGGAAACAAACCTGAAACACAGTTTCTAATGAGGCAAGAGTATGAACATCTGGAAGACGCACGCGGTTGGCAAATAGGTACACCCCATATACTATCAATGGCACCTTTAGAAGGCTCGTTAAAGATATTCCAAGAAGCGGGTATTTTGAATATAAGGAAGAAATCGTTGAGAATAACGGGGTATTTAATGTATCTTATAGAGAAGAAGCTGGTACAACACGGGTTTAGTGTAGGAAATCTAAGGGAAGATGAAAGGAGAGGAGGTCATGTATGTTTAGAACATGACGAAGGATACAGGATAAGTCTGGCGTTGAAGGCGCGTGGTATTGTACCGGACTTTAGAGACCCGAATGTGATTAGAATGACTCCAACAGCGTTGTATACAACCTACGAAGAAGTGTATAAGGTAGTGGAGATTCTGGTGGATATCGCCAAAGAAGAGAGTTACAAAAAATTTAGCAAGAAAAGAGATTATGTTGTTTAAATTATTAAAATACGATTTTAATATTTTGTAATGCCTTAAAAAAACCATGCTTCCCTACTATTACAATCAGTAAATTTAAAATTAAAATTTACATAAGAGAATAATCACGCCCAGACGGATGTAAATGCTGATGGGTGAAAACAAGTGTACACGAGTAGTGTGGTCTGTGGAAAGAAATAAACGATAAGCCTGCGATTTGATAGCGCTTGAGAATGTTGTCATCATACAAAGTGATGCGTTCGCGTTGCATAAAGTAGCTGCGCCTTTTTTCTTGTGACCTTGTAAAAAAGACGGAGAAGTCGAGCTGCATCTCTTTTACTCTAATGGGTTTCAATGAAGTTTAATATAAATCCTCTTTTGTTTTTCTAATAATGATGCAATGGCTATTCATCATGCACATGTGTATGGAGCCATTTTTCCAAAACGTTGATTCAATTTTTACGAGCCTGAGATTGAAGTCAAATATTTTATGGTGAAGTATTTAATTTGTGAAACTTGAACTATTATGTATTCTGTGAAGTTATGGTCAATTATAACTAGATCGCCGACGTATTAACGAGCTATGAGATGATCAGCGTTTCACTGCGAGATCAAATCAGGGAATTACGGAATCCGTAGAAGAGCACGAGTCACCGCCATAGCCCAGCGGATAAGTAAGTTGAAGTGGGAGTGGGCAGGGCACATAGCTCGAAGAACTGATCGCCGGTGGAGCATTAAAGTTCACAAGTGAGCGCATCGGCAGCCGTGGACGGACGACCTAATACGTCGGTAGCTCTAAACAGGTATAAGGTCAGCATTGGAGGTCCTGTTCAGGCTGATTAAATAAGTAATATTAGCATTTTGTATATTAAGCTACAGTGAAAACGTCGTGATGGTAACACAAAGTGGATATAGCATCATTTAGGAAAAATAGTGATAAACATGATGTCAATACAAGAAATAAAGATAAACTTGCAGGTCACATAAGTCGCCTCCGCAAAGTCAGTAATTCATTCAAAGGGTTATGTATACGCTTTTTCAATAAGGTTCCAGTTGATATACAAAATCTTCCTCTCAATAAATTTAAAGATACTATAAAACAGAAACTTATTAACAAACCATATTATAAAATATCAGACTATTATTAGATTAGATTAGATCATAATCATCCCTGGACATGATCAGATCGTTCGCATGCCAGGTCACAATTAAATAATTTTTGAGTGTACTCTGTGTACCTACAAAATAAAGCATTTTTGAATTTGACTGTGGAATTCAGTTATTTTGACAATGTCAAAATCCAGTACTGAAATAGTGCTTAAAGGTAAAAATTAGAGCCACTGAGTTACCCATTCAATATTTTAAGTGAGCCTTCTGGCGTCACGTGTTGCTGGAATCTAAATAAATAAAAATATAAATAAATATTTCGGACATTTACAACAAATAACCTGGTTTCAAACTAAGCAAAGCTTGTTCTATGGATGCTAGATAACGGATAAACATACATAAATATTTATATAAACATCCATGACTCGGGAATAAATGTTCGTATTCATCATACAAACATTTATCCCTCGCGGGATTCGAACCCGCAACCGTTAGTTTCGCTGACAGGGTCACTATCCACTACACCAATCGGTCGTCAAACATGATTATAATTTGCATCTCAATAAACTATGCATAATACCACCGAAATGTACTTAATTCTTCAAAAACAACGAAGTTATTTAGATGCAGACGGCAGCCTTTTTGTCGATCCAACTTTTTTTTCTGTGTATTTTATTGTTTAGAATACCCATACATTCCATGCGATAAAATTGTCCGATTTGGATTTATTTGTCCGGTTTACAAAAAGTCCGTGATCTGCGATAGGACATTTTCACAAACTCTCATCTAAATAACTTAGTTGTATTTTGTCATCACGTATGTCTCGATGCACCCCTTTAAGACCGATCGCTCGTCTGTTTTGCTTTGTGCCATTTTAGTGTTTTCAGAACTAGATTTTTGTGTGATTAACTGGATACGCGTTTGATCTAGCGCTTTTCACATCTAGCTGACCAAGCATTCATTCTTCGGACAACACCCGCATTTAGTTAACATACCGAACATTTAGTTAAGCGATTTTCATAATGCGAACAGCCAAGGCGTGGAACTTTCTTCCGGCGTTAGTCTTCCCTGAATCCTACCACCTTGGGATCTTCAACAGCAGGGTGATTAGATATCTACTGAGATCGCGTGCTACATCTTCGACCACACCATCACTTTTCATCAGGTGAGATTGAGGTCAAACGCGTACCATCATTCACCCTTTGCCTCAATTGTGTTCTTCAAAAAATGTTGTATTGTAATAAGTGACCTAGCTCGGTCATATGCCAGGTTCTTTAACTAGGTAAATAAAATGAAAATAAATGTATTACACACTTACTTAAAATATTTATTCGTTCATTGTCTTTTTACTGGTAATATCAGAGGACATACAACAAAAAGTTTTTAAGATTTCGGGAACTAACAAGCCAAAAGGACCAAAAGAGTTTAGTATATGGATCGTATTTTCTATGTTCTACCATAGACCGATTCGCATTTTTCATTTGTAAATCTTTCATCGGAAAAATACAGACAAACAAGACAGAAAAAATAGAAAATATCGATGTAGGTTTACTGGTAGACTTATTTAAATTTTTTAAGTAAGTATAACATTAAAGTAGTCGTACATAAAAATGTATAAGCAATATTTATCAACGGACCTAATTACATATTAATGTATAATAAATAAATAAGAATTTAAACCACTTTCTGTTCGGCCGTGCGTAAAAATAGGATATTATAATAATGATATATAAATAAGGCTTCCAAATAAAACAGTAATATTTTGGTTTTCTTTATATTTAAATTGAAAATAGGCTTAAACTATTTAACTTGAGCTGCAATGTGATTATATTACTTTGAATTTCTCTTTTTACTAGTCAAAAATTTTAGGTTATCCTGAAATGTAATAGCTCCAAGAAAAAAAAACACACATCTATACATATACACATAAGCAATACAATCACATCACAACTTCTCATTTATAAATAAAAAAATAATTATGTATAATAATAATAACAAAATGTCAAAACATCAATTTACCTCTGTGTTGTCGGCCGAAAAAAAAAATATCCTACCAAATCTAAATTTCCGTGTAATTTTTCGTACTTACAACTTAATTGGGCATAGAAAAAAAACCTAATTTATTAAACCTTAAATATTAAAAACATTTCCTTTCTATTTATTATAATTATTTACAGTAATTTACATCACAAGAGTAATGTTGTATGGTGGTTGACGTACAACATTTTTTGTTTATTTTTTGTCGTTCTTTTTTAACAAAAGCACATAAAATTAAACGTAAGGAACTACATGTAAGATCACTTTCTGAAGTATAATTAAACTCCGAGACGACAGCTGTTACATTTTTTAACAATTGCAATACCTACAATTCAGTCAGCAAAATGGATTTATTTATAAAGTATATATATTTTTAATTTTCTTTATACCGGCATCATACATTATAGGATATATATAACATATATGTCTAATATTTCTTTACCTATTATAAACCTCCAAATTTTTGCTAAGACAATATCAACAATCGCTAGGGTGACAACAAATTTTTATAACCTTTGTATAATTCTTTGAACTGCATTATATTGTTAGTTCACTAATTAACGCGAGTATTTTATTCATTTGTTTTATAAAGGTTCGAACTTGATTAATCTCACTTAGCTATAGCTCGCCAGAAAGCGGAAACATTTTGTATGATTCGGATTACGGAGTTTTATTTAGGTCACGCACGAAAAAGCGCTCGTTTTTTACTTTTCCAAAATTGACAAAACGGAACGCTTCTGCAATCACTTCAGTGTTTGTCAAATCAAGAAAAGCAATTGTTTTGAAATTATTTTATTATTATTGTTCAAGAGAAACGCGCGTGAAATTACGCTTCACAGATTGGATCAAGTGTTCCGTGTCAAGGCTCCAAGTACACGTTGGACCAGCTTATTGAGTCAAAATAAAGTCACTGTTTACACGTTGGCCTATTATTCATTCTGCATTACCCATTTGATGAGAATGGATGCGGAATAGAATCTAAAACGAGAGCGGTGTCCAAAAATGATGGAAACCAACTATTCATAAGAAAGGCCAATATACAACAAGTGGGCCTGTATAACGTTGCCCAATGCATTGGCCCAATAGGCAGACCCAACGTGTACTGGATACAGCCTTTGCGCTAACTATGAGTTATTGATTACACAGAGTATACTAAAATATATTGTATTGTGTTGAACACCAGTGTGAAGTTAGCTTCGTATTCCGAATCGAGTGTCATTGACAAGAGTGAGAGGCCTAGTCTAAAAATGCTATCTGGAAACTACACTACATTGATCTAGTCTTTAAAACAATATCAACTGCGGCATTATCGTAGAATGAGCAAATCATTTATTTATTTTTAAATATCGAAACAACTAAAATTTAGAAGCGATATAAACTTTTTGTTGTTCCGCAACGAAATGACAAAACTACGAACTGAATGAAAGACATCAGATACTCGAACAAATAAAAAAGAACTTTTTCTTTTTATTACTTAATCATGCTTTATAAACTGTTACTTCTGTTGCGAACCAAACAAGCACATACATGGAAATATCAAAACAGCCAGCACACAGGATGCCATTTTAATTTTTTCTCTTTTTAGAACACAGAAAGTCGGGGGCTTTCAAAAAAAAATATCGTTACGGAACTATAATCCTATACGTTTCTAAAAAAAATCACACAAACCACGACGATTTGGGGGGTACGGTGCGCGTATCTCGGGCCGCTGGCGTCAAGCCACAGGTCGACGTTATCTGTAATAGCATCGAGTTGGTACCACCATACAGTGCTCACAGCACACACTGATTGACAGTCGGTTGAGCGGCAGACTTGAGGTTCTGGGAATAACAAAAAAAAAAAAAAATTTTTTTCAAAAAATTCCACGACAAAAACCGTAAATTGTATATTTTATCTGTACGGGCTGGCAACATAGCGTTCTATCATTTCTCTACCTTCGAAAAGAATATGACCATTAAAAAAATTGCCACGTTAAAACTGTAGTTATGATAATTGTACTTCATTTTTAATTGTTATTCTAATTACCGATGTATAGTTAAAACGTTGCGATTTATAATTACTGAAATTGTTCTTAAAAGATGGACGTTTCGTCTCGAAAATGACAGAAATAGCCACGTTACCAGCTTGCAAGGGCGGTGCCCTCTTACAGGAAACTACAGTAACGCTTGACATGTTAGCTGGATCAAAACATTAGGGGAAAATATTTTTTTGGGGGTTACCATTTTTTTATTGTTCGATTGTAATAACAACTTCCTTTTTTATACCCAAAATTATACGAAATAGTAACAATTTCAAGCGTTATTTTTTTACTTAAAGGAATGCTGTAGGGTTTTTGATTTTCAAATACTTAAATAGTTATTAAATAAATATTTCGGACACTTACACCAATCATCTAGTCCCAAACTAAGCAAAGCTTGTACTATGGATACTAGATAACGGATAAACATACATAAATATTTATATAAACATCCATGACTCAGGAATAAATGTTCATATTCATCACACAAACATTTACCCGTCGCGGGATTCGAACCCTCAACCGTTGGTTTCGCTGACAGGGTCACTATCCGCTACACCAATCTGTCGTCTAAATATATGTAAATATATGTAAATCATCACCATCAACGTAATATTATACAGTACAGCCGACGGTAGGCGCTCATACGACCAGGCGGTGTACTACGTGTGATATGCGATCGACTGTACTTATGCCCACGAATAGTCAGAAATTTTGGTAAATTCTATTAAAGTATTACCTAATTGATGATGTGCTCATTCGATAAGCAATCAAATAGGTACAAAAATACTAAAAACTTCTAAAGTACAAAATGGAGACAACACGCGGAATACCTAACCGAACTCGGTCAAAGGTGAAGTGAAGTGACAGCAAAAAGACATACAGTTCCGTGCTCAGAACAGGAACGCACGTACAGGAATAACGCTATTTAGTACCTACAAACAAAAATGTAGCAATGACCTACTCATTAATGTTGTAAGAACAAGACAGATATGCATTTAAGAGTAGTATAATAGTTTAGTCGCGGTGCCATCACTCACAGTTAAGTCAGTGGAACTGTACACCATTTTTTTTGACGGTAACATGCATTTTTTTATATATAATAATAATAATAATAATAATCTTTATTGTTTCACACACAAGTAAGAAAATATCAGCACTGTTACAAAATTCAGGCCCAAATATACTATATCACTTGTGAGAGACTGACATCTGAACTAGGAAATTAACCTGTTTTTCAGATTGCCAGGCTCTCCCCCTAGGTGACGCAGGCAGTAACAATGTTATTATATTTATATAACACGTGTGTGTGTGTGTGTGTGTGTGTGTGTGTGTGTGTGTGTGTGTGTGTGTGTGTGTGTGTGTGTGTGTGTGTGTGTGTGTGTGTGTGTGTGTGTGTGTGTGTGTGTGTGTGTGTGTGTGTGTGTGTGTGTGTGTGTGTGTGTGTGTGTGTGTGTGTGTGTGCGCGCGCGCGCGCGCGTGATTCTACTAATGTAGTAGATTTAAGCAACAACTTTAAGGAGAACTTCAGTCTGATTATAATCTAGTGATTGTAACCATCGGGCAACAGAGCGTTTACATTCATGATTAGCCAAGTGATAGATTGAGAGAATGTTGTTAATTTTATTGTACAGGAAGTTACCTAAAAAGCCAAAGAATCGGTGGGCAAAACTGCTGCTGAAGCGAATAGAAGGGCAGATATTATTAGAGCGACGTTTATTCTTGAAGGATTCAGCGTCATAGGCGAGGACAGAATGCTTTTTCCGAATAACGAAATATTCTGTAATATGTATGCAATAGAAACGAAGTGTAGATTTATATATCCATGGACATATAAAAAAAGAGGACTGACAATCGCCATACTTAAAACCGTACCTCGGAAGATCTGAAAATCCACTTAAACTAGATGGCGGTGATTCAGAGCCTGGAAATAGACTAAAATTACTATTGGTTTCAATCAATACCTATATTTTTTTTATATAAATTATAGCATATTTATGAAGAAAATAATCTTAATTAGTCAAGACTGTATTGCGTGTTTCTTATGTCTTTGCTGGCTATGAGTCAGCGCCATCTAGTTTTAAAGGATTTTGAGATGTTCCGAGGTTAGAATTCTGGTATGTCGATTGTTTAATCTTCCAGTTTCATAGAACCATGGTGTGGCTGAGGCAATATCACCTTACAGATGGCTAATGAATATGACTCGTAGGATTTCGTCACTGTCAGAAATTTCCATTTCCTTATTCGGGAACCATATAATACAAAATAGTATACATAGAAGGAGCTATTACAGATATATCAGAGACCAAAAGCTTTTCTACTGATGGAAAATACAGAAAAACTAATAGCGAAGTACGTGAAAATTGAGCGGAAGGGGATCGATTACCATTACATGGCGCCCTATTATGCCAACTATTGCCAATAGTACGGAAAGGAAGTACCTATACCAATGCGAGTGAGATAAGGTCAGGTATTGTGCGCGTTGTCCAAAAGAAATTTACTACAAAACTACGCATGAAAATTGACACATTCATTACCAACACACTATCAGTATCCATTTTGCGACTGCGGGTATACACAAGCGTTCTGCAAACAAAATCTTAGTAAGTAAAATCTGTCGGATAACACATCTATACATAAGTATAATGATAATTAAATAGGTACATGTCGCATCAATGACATTGTGTTAGTAATTCGTTAAGACTGCGTTCCGATTTGAGCTCTCTATCATTCTTAATAGCCCTATGACAAGTCAGTGTGCGAAGTGCGAGTTTAAATTCGTCTTTAATACTATCGCGTACGTGTGTTCGTAAAAAGTGCCTATGAAAAAAATTGTTTTGCAAACTATTCGCTAGAGGCGCTGCACATTTATTCATACAAATAGTCACGTGAACGCGGTAGTACAGTAAGTCGAAACAAAACTCACACAGAGAGCACCACGGTGAGATAATGGCGCAATTCGGAACGCATGCCAAAGGTAAGCGCACGTTATATCGAGCCGCTGCTGAGCGGGACGGGCCGCATCTGCGTACTTCATTATTGCTTTAATACGACCCGTTCCGCCTCGGCTTATTATTCAATAGTTTGTATAAACTGTATAGCGACCGGTTGTTTTTTGCGGCCCGCTCCACTGCGGTCTGACATACGATAACCTATACTTCTTACTATGCTGACGGATTACTTCAAGGTTGTACTATAGTACTAATTGTTTAAAGGCGCGTTTATATTAAGTCGATAACAACAACGGGTTATTTGAAATGACCACGCCTGTAGTTTTGCGCGTTGTTTGCCGACTGGAAGGTCTATAAAGAAATATTAAGGCGTAGGGGAGGAGCTGCGTTCTTTAAAAACAAAATCAAACACACAAAATAGGCTTTTGTTAACCAGAATAAATATTGGTAATCTGAGATTATGGAGACCTAAAACAGCAATAAATAAGAGTTGTATGAAACAACATTTTGGTATACGAAAATTTTGCCCCTTTTGTCACTTTGTTTTAGCTTTTTAGCACTAACACACGTTAGAAGCTGTAATTTTCTTCATATTCCTACTTTTTTTTATGCGCAACGTGTTAGTGTTTGACCTCAATCACACCGATGTTAAGCGAAGATGAGGCCGACGGTAATCCTTGAAAGCAATCTGTCCTAATTTAGGACCTTTAGCAATGTATGAGTCATCCAAGTTTGGTTTAAAAGATCTTATATTTTCTATGTTGGCTATTTAAAAATAGTTTATTCCTGTCCCCATAACCTTAAATTTCAATAAATAATTCTGATTATCACTGAATTGGTATTTTTCTAAAGACTGCAGCACTTACGTTCTCCTTCGCCTTGAGTCAATTTGAAATGACTAAATGTAAACGTGCCATAATTTTTTAACTTTGATATTGAAATGTTAATGGTCGTGGCATGTGTCAGGCAGAATGGCATACTACATGATTATGTTTTGTTTTAAAGTAATACATACGGCAATTATTAGGCTAAAGGTCATTGGAAGCGGTTAGAGGAGAAGAGTAGAGAGAATACTCTGTGTGCTGCGTGCATTGGGAAAAGTGTCTATTGAATGCATGTTATCTAATGCATATACGGCGCTATTGTTTACTGCTCGTGGTGTTGTCGAATGCATGCGGGGGAATCTATCATTTTAACGAAAATAATTTATTCACTTTTCATTTCCCCATAGCACTATTTTATTTATTTATTTTATTTTCTTGGGGAAACCAACAACCGTTTTACAAATATTCGCAGAATTTTATGATCGTTTGGCAATCATTCGTCGCACTTCATTACATAATTCACACGTTTGTTCGAATAGTATTTTACCGAGAAATCAATTCATAGAATTTTATTTCACCACTTTATTTGCACATCGCCATATGCTTTCATCGAAGCGTCTTTCTCACAATTTTAGTTTAACGCTAGTTTCAGTTCCGATAATTATAAATTACATTGAAAATACGTTTTAATGATAGTACGTTTCATCGAAGGAATTTAATTTCATCAGGATTAATCGAAGGTAAGTAGATATACTTGCACAAGCTTTAACCCTTTGGTGTTCAAGATCCGAATCATTTAAGATATGAACCATTTGTCATAGAACCGACTCGGGGCACCCCTCTTCCACTTTGTCTTGTCTGCCCTACCCCTAGTGATTTCAGTGACTCAGAGGGAGGTGGCTGTAGCAGAGGAGGATGGACGGTGCGAAGCGTCATCCATGAATCTTTAGCTGCGAAGGCAAGGTAGCGGGAGGGACGTTGTTCGTAAAACACGTTTCGATAAATTGATACTTTATTGTACGAATTGTTTTATGAAAGGTTCATTCGATGAACATTTATGCTATTATTTGAGACAAATTCGAACCGATTTATCAATGAACCGTTTTTCGATTACGTAAAACAATTTGAATTGAATATTAAGTTAGACAAAAAATCTTTGTAGTGATATTCGTGGAATAGTTTTCGGTTGTTCTAAGAGGTTTCGATATAATAATAGACACCATGCATGCGGTATTAGGCATTATTTAACACATGCCATGTTACTTACTGATTGCGATGTTAGCTAACTAACTAACTGCGTGACTAAATAATTGTGGTGTCAGGCGTTATCAAATGCACGCGATATTACCTAATGCCTGTGGTGTTAAATCATCTATTGCTTGCGGCGTCACTAAATGTTTAGGGCCTTAGGCGTTATCTAATGCATGCAATGTTAATGACATCTAAGGCTTGGGGCGCTACATAATGCATGTATTATCATTTACTGCTTGCGGTGTTATATAAAGCTTGCGGTGTTATCTAATGCATACTGCGATATATAAAGCTTGTGGTGATATGTAATGTTTGCAGCGTTATGTAGTGCATGCGGCGTTAAATTTTTTAGCTGTTATATCTACGGTACATAAAAAGAAGTGAGTCAACAGTACCATTAACTGTAGGAACGATGATCCAATCGTCCACTAAGCGACCGGTGACGGCAGCCGATAGGCGACTAATACAACGAAACGAGTGATAACAGCGCTCACCTGTGGCACGGACTCCAAACCCGCGGGTCCGCTTCGAAGTAAAAAGTAGAGGTGCAGATAGACACGCTCTACAGTAGCACGGTACAAATAATGCTATTTTTTAATGAGCATGTTTTTAAGCAAATTATCCGTACACTTGTAATTTCAAACGCGAACAACCATGGATGGGATTGAACTGAATAAAACCATGCTTTTGTTTACAATACAATGTTCAAGTAGTGAGGTAGCTCAAATTTTTGAAACATTTTTCACTGATATCCCGTTTAAAGTAACGGCTAAATGAAATACCACTATGGCAGAAGCAGAAATTATACTGAAGGAAAATGTCAACAGTTGTCCTGAGGAAGTTGATCCTTCAACTATTGTTAAAACATTTAAATCTCTCAATTTAAGATCTTTGGGGTTTATCAGTACGGTTGAGAAGCTCTGTTATAACTTTGGTGCGAAGATATGCACGCATGAACAGCTGACAATGCTAGCACGCTCACATGTGAACCTGTTCCTATGCGCTTAAGGCTCGCCCTCAGCTACAGCGTCAGGAACGTCGATCGATTTGTAAGCATATATGTCAGTAGGTAGCAATCGCTCAACACTTTCGCGCATGCTGAACGTCTATAGATATAATTTATTCTTTTTTATATTTACGATAGAGTAAAATTCTCATTCTCTGTAATTCGATATTTCTATATTCCTTTGTATTATTTTGATGATTAATTGTTATTAGTTTTACCACTAGCTAGATATATTTATAGGCATGTCTTCTAACTTCATCGGTAACTTTCAAAAGAGACTACGTAATTGTATGTATGCTGATTTTCTTTGTATGGAACTTTAATATTGTCAAGTATTTGCACGTCATTGTTGCAACTGAATTAGGAGGATCTGATTGCACCAACATCTAATGTTGATGCATCCTAATGTGGAGCAAAGAAAGCATATTCTATTTAAAAAAAAAAGGGTTAACAACTCTCGTGCCACCATTTAAACCATTTATTTCCACACACCGAAAAAAAAAACCACAACAACATACAAGAAATCAAAACAGAGGAAATCAAGGTCCGCATCCCACAAACCGCTCTCGAGACCGAGATAGCCACCAGCTCACGCTTGGGAACCTGTTTCATATTGAAACAGTATCAAAAAAATAAAAGAAAACTATAATCTCGAGATCGAGACGCGATCCCAGTCTCAAGATCGATCCACCAACACGGCTCTATGACTAACTAGGTACTACAATGAGTGCTACTAGCATGTCCACCTGCACCCTAACGCAATTGAAACAGCAGTGCATGCTTTCGGCGCCGACGTCGAGGATCGGCGGGGCCACGCCGAGGCGCGCTACGCGCTACGCTCTAGCTACGTACAGTTGGTGAGGCGCACCGAGGGCCAGTCATCGAGGTCGGCGTGCGGCGCGGGCTGCAGCGGCGCGTCGGCGTCGCGGCGCCGCTGCAGCGCGGCCGGCTCGGCCCGCCGCACGCAGCCCTCGTGGATGTGCACGCCCGCGATGTCCGACCCGGGGATCTCGAACATCACCTCCAGCAGCAGGTTCTCCTGCGGCAGAGAGCGGGCGGGTGACGTCACCGAAAGACGAGGGCGAAGGGAATTTATTTGCGACTAGCTTTGCGCCCGCGGCTTTTCATTTGTTGAAGTTGTTATATCTAGTTATGTGGATGGTTTTGGCACAACTGGTACAACTTTCCGTATCGCGTCGGAGGCTCTTGATGTTGGGCTCCTCTGAAAACCAGCGCTGTAACAATTGCTACAGTATTTGCTGAGATGGAGTCCATTTTTGACATCACACTGCACTCACCGCATTTCAAAATCTGTTTCTGTATATTGTGTTAATTTTCTTGTTTTTATTATTAAAAATCTATGTCTATGAAGTGAGTAGATCACGCGGGATAAGCCAATTTCCGCGATAAAATTGTTCCAAGCAGGCTAAGCCGCGGGCGGAAGGCTAGTATTTTATAAACATAATTAACATTGAGTCATTTAAATAAGAGAAATCTCACTATCTGCGTGAAGGCTTTTGCGTAGTTGTTCCACTAAATTAAAATGACAACACGCAATATCCAAACTTAATCTCCCTTTTATATCAGTTTTAACGAAAATTCTTAGATACCATCCAAATGTGGTGTATCCGGAGGGTACATTTCAATATACCAGATGAGTTTTTTTTACCATAAGGAAAAATATAGGGCGGAATTTTTAATTTTTTTATTGGTTATGTTCATTACTTTAGCGAAACATTGACCTCGGCGTTTTGTTGCGTTTACCTACGTGGGGCTATGGAATTGTAGTCTGGTTGACAATGAAGTTGATTTGCAAATGTCATATTTATTTGTGTCTCTAGATTGACCACTGTATTAAGATCCGCTTCATTATTTTTGAACCAATTAATTTGTCTTGTCATTTCCTCATAACTTTTAAAGCGGCACAGGCTCCAGTCTCGAATATATCTGGGGGATACTACGATCTCTTATTCCCAATTAAATGTGGCTCAGTTTAAGGTAGGAGACAATCCTGAACATAAATGCATCTCAGTCTAACAGTAAACTGCATGGAAATTAGAGGTCATGGTAGCCTCACTGTAGTCAAAGTACATTTATTGTGAATCACAGGTAGCATTTGGTCTTGCAATATTAAATAAGTGAAATAGAAGTTATTAGCATAGATAGTTTAATTTTCTTTTTCCAAAACCATCATCGACCCCCGTGCCGGCTGGAGATTGATATGCGACTGGCGGGATTCGTAGGGTTCCTATCATGCGAAAGGAGATCGACCGTTTTATGTGGAACTCATATTTTCTCCAAGTTTTTATTTATTTAATTTAATGATGTAATTATGTGGAATAGGCCTGACCGTCAATAGACTCAATCTTTTATTATATTTTATGGTGCTAAAAATTAAACTACCTATGCCAATACCTTCTATTTCTCATACCTAATATGCCCATTTTTTTTTCTTTAAGGTAAAAAAAACTCATCCGGTATTTATATTAATTGCACAATTGCACTCAACGACGTACTACCAGTATCCAAAATTAATCTTCACTTTTAGATCAGATTTCACCAAAAAATTTTAGAAACCCCCAAAATGTGGTGAATCTGGAGGCTACATTTCAATATTTTTTTATTAATTCTACAATTGCACTGAACGATGTACTACAGCATCAAGTATCCAAAATTAATCTACTTTTAGATCAGATTTCACAAAAATTCTTAGAAACCACCAAAATGTGGTGCATCCGGAGGGTACATTTCAATAAATTTTTATTAATTGCACTGAATGACGTGCTACAATAAATACTTCAATTGTTAATTTAATAAAAATGTCGACAAATATTATCTACTGACCATGATAGCTCGAAGACCTCGGGCACCGGTCTTGCGTTCCATCGCAAGGGCCGCAACTGCTCGTAACGCCTCGTCACTGAATGAGAGCTCGCACTTGTCCATCGCGAACAGCAGTTTGTATTGGGACACCTGCGGATACACAAACGCGTTAAAAATATATTTTATCCTATAAACGTCCCACTGCAGGTCATCCGTCATCGACTGCTGATGACAGAAGTCTGAAGAAATTGTAGCGATAAACTATTTTATCACCTATGATGGCAATTTAGAGTCAATACAACAACGAGTGAAAGGGTAATCTTTAAAGTTCTACGAAGGTAGGCGTTCGTACCCTAGTATGGGTTATACATCTCTTGATTAACAAAGGCTACCGTAACACCTCAGAATTTAAAACGTCCATTCCGAGCTGTAAAGGGTGAAACGAAATTCGATTTCGGGCTAACTTCGTAATTATACAAGATAACCAAAAGCTATAAATCCAGCCACGTTTGTTCGTAGCGGCGATTCTGTTTTCTGGTGCCAATGACAATAAACAAAATAATAGATAAATTAAAACAAATTCAACAGTATAACTGACCATAGCATTTTTGGGTTCTGTGAGTATTCGCACGAGCAATTCCTGGTTGAGACTGTGGAAGGGCACCAACACCGGAAATCGACCCACGAACTCCTGAAAACGAAATAATAAATAAATAATAATAAAAGCTTAAAAACTAAAAACCCGACAACATATTTTGCATTTGGCGGGCGCCATGTCGGATTTTTTTAACATAAAAATTACTTACGACATAAATGTTGGAACACTGTTTCCTACAGATAAGCGAGTGAACGAACTAACTTTGACATTTTTTTTGTCTATGAGAACAACCAAATACTACCCTCTATGAACATTATGCCGTAAGGTAATTTATTAGTGGTCACATTGAATTATTTTTTTCCCAAACAGTTTCAACTACAAATAATATAAGGAATCGTTTCGAGCCGCATCAAGGTAGCGCGCATTGGTTACTGTTGTAACCACGGACAGGAGACCGGTCTTTTTTTTTGGTTACAGGTGTAACCGCGGTCGGTTGAGTGGACAACTATTTAAACAGCACAGGAAATTTTACTCGTCAAACTGAAACGTGATGCTCGGTTACCCTTCGAAATCCATTAGCCGTGTGAAAAGCACAAAAACATAACAGGGCCCCTGTGCGAAGTGCGAGTTTTGTCTCGTTTTTAACTTTTATATTTTAAATATTTGTACGCCATAACAGGCAGATTTTGTTGGACTACCTATCTACAAAATAAGACCTTTATCTGTATACCCAAAATCTAACAAATAAATAATTTTCTTTCTTTCTTTCAACGCGTTCGCGTTTACGCAAAAAGTTTCTACGAAAAAAATCGTTTTGCAAACTATCCGCTAGAGGCGCCGCACATTTCTTCATACAAATCGTCACGTAAACGTGAACGCGGTAGTAAAGTGAAGTCGAAACAAAACTCACACTCCGCCCCTCTGGTCTACGAGTATATCGGAACGGCCGGCGCTCGCACTGACCGGTATCATGCCGAAGTCGATGAGGTCCCGGGCCTGCACCTTCCGCAGCCAGGCGTCGCGCTCGTCGTTCTCGGCCGTGGCGGAGTCCAGCGGCGACGCGTCGGCCGCGGCGGCCTGCAGCGCGGCGCGCCGCCCCGACTTCGAGTCCCACGCGCCGAAGCCCAGGTACTTCTCGTTGTTGCGCCGCTGCACCAGCCTGGGTGGGTGAGTAACAGGTGATGGCATATTGTTGGAATTCATTAAGGTTTGGGCTGGGAGTTGGGTGAGGGTTGCCTTTAAATAAATTTAAAGCAATCATAAAACAGAAATTATTAGCAAAAGGCTATTATAAAATCACTGACTATTTGAATGATAAGCAAGCATGGACATAGCTGTCTTATTATTCATATAATTATGAAATCACAAATTGTAACCCATAATCTTTAAAAGAGCAACCCTAGAGTTTCTTGCTCGTTCTTCTCTGGGGAGTCAGCTTGGTGAATGAGCCGTAAAAAATGTAATATTAATAGTGACGTTTTCAAGTGATAATTTTATCCTATGAAATAAAATATTTTGATTTGATTTGATTTGGTAGGAGCAGGGTGCGCTAGACGCCCTCCGGGATTGGGCCTCCCCTTGTGTGAGGGGGCGGGGCGATGGGGGTGGGGCTGAAGCCGCTTATGCGTTCCCAGGTCCTCCCTACTGCCGAAGAGGCTCGCCGTGGGGTTTTAGTGAGTATTAGAGAGTCCCACATAACCGTCTCGCCGTCCCCCAGGCGAGCGGTACGAGTAATGCGTTTCCCCGCGGAAAAAAGGAGTAGGGTGATTAATGCTATGAAAGTGGCCAGGAAGGGCCCCCCCTTCTTACTCTGTTGGCATCCGTCGCGCGAGGGTAGACGTAAAACTCTGCTACATTAAGTATCAATCTATTTTTATAATTCTTGTTGTTTCGCTAATTATTTCATTTGTTGTTTCGCTAATTATTTCATTTGTTGTTGCTTTTTGTTGGTAATTCTGTTTTCCATTTAAATTAAGTTTAGGTTCTTAAATTTTGTTTTTAAAATACTTAATCCGCTTCTGATTTCTAATAATATAATAAATAAATATATGGTAGCCTTCTGCAACCCCACCGTCAACGCTTACTGCGATCTGACGCTGTCCGCGGTGTATTCAATTAGGAAGTCGAGTTTCACTTGGCTCCCCTTTGCTGGGGGGAGGTGGTAATTCCTTTCTTACTCTTTCACCTTAAAATTCCGTCTTCAATTAGTCTGGGTTTCAAGAGTCAGCGGAGGTGGAACTATTATTCTACCTAACCTAAAAAGCAATTTCAAACTCACCTGTCTAGGCCGTTGTAAGCGCCACTGGCAACGAACAGTATATTAGTGGTATCGACTTGTACCGCGTCTCCGCGTAATTTGCGGGAGTTCCGCTCCGGTACTGAGACTACTGCACCTTCCAGCATCTTCAGCATGCCCTGCTGCACACCCTCGCCTGGGGGACAAACAGTCAAATAGAATATTTCATGGGATAAAAGTATCACTGAAAACGTTACATTAACTTAACATGAAAATTGGTGCTCATTCAAGAAACTTAAACAGTTATTAATTTTAAATAGATTTCTCAAGTGTAATTCAATTAAACAAGCAGAAAAAGTTGTGTACAAGAAATCTGATGGTGTCAATTCGGCTATAATGAAATGAAATGAACATCAAAATCAAAATCAAAATCAAAAATATTTTATTCAATGTAGGATACAAAAATATCACTTATTGAAAGTCAACATGCTATTTTTCTTTTTTTAACTACATCGCTTCACAAGGTGTTATGGTTAGGGAGAAGAAGCGACAAGAAACTCCTTCTCATCTCATTATTTAGATGATAAACATTATCACTCATTATTTATACAATACAATATGCACTTATGAACGTCATTTGTATTTTAAACTACCACTAGCTCGGAACGCGGCCACTACTGAGAAGAGCTAGCGAGAAACTCAGAGGGTTTGTCTCTTTTCAATCAATCATTTACAATCTAGAAAGGTTACAACAATGTTCGTGTAGAGGAGCCGTTTAATCCCATGGATTACTTTCATTAAGGTAGTCTGAAATTTTGTAATACCCCTTTTGATGTACACCAACTAAACTAAAACCAGTTTTGGAGTGGTGCCGTCGCATCGTACTGTTCCAGGGAGAAAGAGACAGTGCTACTTTAAAACTGGTTTAGTTTAGTTGGTGTACATCCGAATCGACACCAATGGATCTGTAATAAACTATCAAGTTCGACTGTACTCGGAAACTAACAACTGTCGACGTCTCGAGAGTACAAACGAAATTAATTAATAATGTTTACATATACACACAGCGCCATGTAGTTGCACACCAAGCAACTAAGCTTGTATTAATTAGACTGTGAATCTATAATTTTAGGAGGTGCATTTAAATGCCGTTTGTGTGAAGCTATGCGACTTACCGCCGACGTCCCTTAATTGGTGAATACCGGGCACAGCGCCGATTTTGTCCACTTCGTCTAGGAATACGATACCGGTCTGTGCGCGCTCCACGCTGTAACAACAAACATGTTTTTACATTATTCTTTATTGCATAAGAAATTCAAACAGAATACAGTAAAAAAATATGTATCAAAATCAAAAATGCTTTATTTTGTAGGTAGACAGGGTACACTTAAAATAGTCAGATTTTAAATTTTTTAAGCTACTGCTTGTTCAAAAGCCACTTTTCCCCTGAGAAGAACAAGCAAGAAACTCGAGAGTTTGCTCTTTAAAAAAAAAAAGGTTTTTTGTTACAAAATTATTAATTATTATTTTATATTATAATATTTCATTATTAATTGTGAAATAGCCTGGTTACGCGAACGGGCCGTTCATGTCCATGAATGTTTATCATCTAAATAATCTGATATTTTATAATATGCTTTCTTAATAAGTTTCTGTTTTATAAAAGTGAACTCTCTTAAGAGATTGTCAGGCAACCCTACTGGAGGTTATAGAAGTTACACGGAAAGGGGAAGAAATAGTAATACTGAACCAAAAAATTATATTGGGTCTTTACCTATGAAATTGGAGTTTTTTTCTTCGTTAATCATATGTACCAATTCCTGAAATTTTCAAAGCTGTATCCAAATTTGTTTTTTATTTGGAAAATGGAATATTTCAAGGTTTTACATGAAATATTTTTTAAGAACTGGGCTAAATCACATAATAAAAAAAAAGTGCTTCCCACAATCATTTCTTACATTCGCTGAAACTTTTATAAAGGGGCCGTCCATATATTACGTCATTCTAAATTAGGGGGGGGGGGGAGGGGTTGGTCTGCGGATGACGGTAAATGATAGATGGGGGGGGGGGTGTTTTGACGTCATTCTTATTTATTTATTTATAGTTTATTTTTCACATACAAAAAGATTATTTCTAAAAAGAAATTTCTTCCAGCACACCTAGTAAAATACTAGCTGCCCGCCCCGGCTTCGCCCGTGGTACTTACATGTATTATACATATAAACCTTCTTTAAGAATCAGTCTATCTATTTAAAAAAACAGGCACTTGACGTTGAGTGGGTTGAAGACGTGGATGAATCGAGCCAAAACGAATATCGGGAGGATACGGAGATATTACCCGTGATCCAGAATTTAAAAGAATGGGTGAAAACTCCGTGGGAGTTATCCAAAGAAAAGTAAAAAATAAGTAGTTATATTATATCAATGATTATTGCCAAAGTAAAAATAATAAAAGGTGATTCTATATCCAAGTGTTTTAATCATTATAATACCCTATTTTTCTCAAATCTGCAATGTTTTATTTTGTCAAACTAGTAAAGACGTCAATTTTGGGAGAAGGGGGGGGGGGGGTCATTAAGAAATGACGATAGGATGATTATAGGGGGGGGGGGGGGGATCTAAAATCTGAAAAAATCGATGACGTAATTTATGGACGGCCCCAAAGCGGTTCCTTTTAAAAATTAACGCTGCCTATACTTAACTTAATGTTATCCGATAATACACACAAAGTTTAGCTAAATTTGAATTTGCCGTTCCCAAAAAAAAAATCAAAAATGTTTGTATAGAGAAAACAGTGTTGATGAAATTCTTCATACAAAACGCCAATTTCATAGGTAAGGACCTAATATACCTAGTTAACAATAAAATTTGAACTGCTATTTAAGAACTATTTTGCAGATAGGTCGACAGATCTTTTTCAGCAAAATCAGCAGATTTATTTTCTTTGTTAACTGATTTTGTGATGAAGAAGTATCTCTTATTTTTATTATAAGCCAGTGTCGGTGCCTCAGCGGTTAAGACGCTGTCTCCTAAGTCCGGGATCGATTCCCAGGCAGGCTAGGCTGCTTTTAAACGGTGAAGGAAAAGATCGCAAGGAAATCTGCATGCATGAGAAATAAAAATTCTATGGCATGTGAAGTTCCCAACCCGCATTGGGCCAGCGTGGTGGACTATGGCCCATACTCCCTCATTATACGAGAGAAGGCCTATGTCTCTACAGTGGGATGTTTACGGGCTGATGATGATGATTTTTATAATTAAACTCACTTGAAGTTGGCGTCCTGTAACAGTTTCGCGATGACGCTCTCGATGTCTTCACCCACATAGCCGGCTTGCGTCAGCGTTGTGCAGTCGCAGATCGCGAACGGCACGTCCAGACACTGCGCTATCGTCTGCGCCAGCAGGGTCTTGCCTGAGCAATGGAAAATAGGTTTTTTGATTATATTTCGATGTCGCAATGAAAATATCAATCTGCTCTCCGCCTTCCTCTTGACCTCCTGATACGACACGACGTTCAACTTCTCTTTTATCTGCTGCATGTAGCTCAATCTCGGTCTTCCTCTTTTTCTTTTCCCTCCATTCTTTTTTACCCAACTACGGGTAACGGTTATGATTTTAACACCCTATGTATGTATGTATGTAATTTTTTTTGCAGATTTCATCTGAAAATTGTTGGACTTCCATGCTTAAATGTGGTTTCAGAATGATTTTTTGATCGAAATCGACTATGATTCATTGGGGAAAGTTGTTCCTAATCAGAAAGAGAGTCCCTAGTAAACAGGAATTACACGAATTAAATTTCACCCTGTATATGTAAGACATCATTTTGGCTATCGCTTTATATAATTGGTTAACTTTTATGACAAAAATATTGCTAAAAAAGCCTTTTAAAACAAAGATTTTAATTTTAGAGACAAGGGGGACAATTTGAAGTGTCTTTCCGCGCTATAAAAGCTAGCGTAGGTATATCGTAGGGTAGGTACGAAATAATCCCAGCAATAACTTATTTTAAGCTTATTTCATTCACGCAAACTAAACCCAACTTTAACTTTTTTTACTGAAATACAGAAAAATACGTATAACTTTTTACACGTGGTTTACGGTTCTATATGAAACGTCTTTACTATCGTTTATACTTAATAAATTTTGCAGCGCATAACCTTCACGCACGTTTGCGCATAGAATCAGTCGCCATTTTAGTCGTGCCTACTTAAATTCAAATAGACAAACGTGTATTTGGTAAGCGCAACCAAAATAGGCTTTATAAATTTCCGAGTAAGTTAAAATAAGGACACGCTAGCTAGACGAACGGAAAGCTAAGCAGGCGGTATATTTTTCGTTGGGTCTATGTCACTGTAGAAGCGATAGCGGGGGCGCAAGAGTTGAAGGAGGCTTCGAAAAAATTTTTTCTATGCCCAACGGTTTAACTCTTAACCTCAATCGCACCTGATGTTAAGTGAAGATGAGGCCGAAGGTGGAAGTGTACTGACTCGGATACCCCTCTTATTTGAAGAAACTGGCTCAATAACACAACCGGAACACAACAATGCTATTAACATTGCTGTTTAGCGACAGATTTAGATAAGATGGTGGTAGCTAGCCAGGCGGACATTTAAAATGCCCTACCACCAACCGAGTACTGAACATCTACCCCGCTGGTGATCGAATCTACTAATCGTAACCCCAATGTTGTGAAACAATGTTTGAATTGTCACATCTTGGAGTGTAATGTGCTCTTATGTTCATTACAGTCACTTGTCACTGCAATTCAGTTCCCAGCCGTGATTTAAAAGTACCAGGAGAGCAAAAGGCACTGAGACATTCGTGCAGCTGCACCGTGATTCGGCCGTCTCTTGCTCTCGGTGACGGGCAACATACCGCCGCCCTATTCAACCTATATGATTATTATATTTTTAATGATTACGACTACGTAATTATCATAATACTAGCTTTCCTCCCGCGACTTCGTCCGCGTGGAAGATTTTATCAAAATACAAACAACAAACTTTCATCCCCTATTTTATCCCCTTTGGGGTAGAATTTATCAAAATCCTTTCTTAGCGGATGCCTACGTCATAACATCTACCTGCATGCCAAATTTCAGCCCGATCCGTCCAGTGGATTGGGCTGGGCGTTGATAGATCACTATATCAGTCACCTTTGAGTTATATATATTTAGATAACAGGTGTTGTTTAAAATGTCAAGACCATTCACAAGTCAAAGCTAGAGCGGATCAAAGCAATTAGCTTTGATAGAAATTATATTTTAAGTTAAGGGATTTATGTATATTTTTAACGTTTTGAAATTAGAATAAGTATATAATATAATCATTTTACAATTTACTGTATACCTTGCGTATTGAATGAAGTATACTAAATCGCTATCAATCGGCCTATGACTATGGTAGCACCTTTAGTGTGCTCCTTGCATACAAAATCGCATTTCAGTGCGAGTATAGAATTTAATTCGTTTCACGAACGAAAGAATTATGCTCAGAGGCGTTTTGCTTAGGTTGTGTAATGTCTTGTGAATTATGGAAGGTCGGAGGTCGGACTTTCCAGGATTAATGATTGCACGAACAGACCTTTATTGTGGTGAGTGCACAGACTTATAAATGGCTTTCTGGCAGGAATTTAGCGGGTGACGTTGGGTGTTTATCTATATTTCCTGCTGGAGTAGAATTAGGTAAATCCAACTTCGAAAAGAAGGTCAATCGTCGAATCCAACTCGGCTGGTCAGCGTTTGGGAAGCTACGTAACATCTTCTCGTCCCAAATACCGCAGTGTCTCAAGACGAAAGTCTTTGATCAGTGATGACATATGGAACTGAAACATGGTCGCTCCTTACCTAATAAGAAGGTTTAAGATCACCCAAAGGGTATGGAGAGAGCTATCTCGCTGCGGGATCAAACTTCAAGCATTTATTTCAACGTAAGATACATGATATCATTTGTTCAATGTCAATTTAAATCTACTGGAAATAAAAAAGGTTTATTGCATTTATCTGTCAGTCAGTATGTCCAAGCTACTACCGCTTCGGAAGGGGAAATCATATGTGGAAAAAGAAGCGGCGCAAGAAACCCACAGGATCATTGTTGTCCTTTTTTTTAAAATATAATATATAACTAATACAATTTTATAATTTTGGGGAGCTGGTCGAAGTACACCAAGCGTGTTTGTCATTCAGGTAGTCACTAATTTTATAATAACCTTTTATTGCTAATGTTATTTTGACATGATCTTTAAATTTTTTCTCAATTAGCTTAATGATATTCTCAGGTATAAGCTTATAAAAACGTATACAGTGTCTCACAAATGATGTATTAACTTTGCTTAGTCTGAACATAGGGGTAGCCAATTTGTTCTTATATCGATCGAATCAGAAATGATTCTGTATGATAACTAAGGTGACTGTACAAATATACCAAAAAGTTGTCTAGGTATTCCGTGAATTAGGTCTATAATAAAACAACCGCTCTCAAGGTGTACAAAGGTAAGTTTATTTGATGTCTTGTAAGTGGCTACACTAATCTTACGGAACGTAACGATATCGCGATGTAAAACCGTACAGCGACATCTATTGACAAATTCATGTAAACTTAAAGAGTGATATATATAGCCCGAAAAATTACCCAACTTCAGTGGCAGTAGGCGGGGTACATTGCTCGTAGTACCGACGGCCGTTAGGGCGGAAAGATTCTCGACTGGCGACCACGATTTGATGAAGATTGCGGGAAGCCACTGGATGCAGGCAGCGCATGATCGATCGTTGTTGAGATCTATGTCCAGCAGTGGACGTGTTTCGGCTGACGATGATGATATTTCGAGTTTTGATGTGTAATAACGGTAGAATATTCCGCAACAATGGTCAATGGTTGTGTACAAGTGAAGGGAAGTGTAAATATGTGTATGACTATGCTTTCATGTTCCCACAAGATCCGCCAATAAAAGGTGATTAGATATCAGAAATCATCTAGCTATATCGACCGCTACGCTATGGATTATGATAAGGCGTAGTAGTTGATATTCGCCTGGAAGTCCCGGCCGGATCACGGGCACCTCGGCGGCCGGTGTTCCCCACTAAGCTACTAGGCTTATATTATGAAAACCAGATGGTAGATATACTATATAAAAACATTATATAAATGAAAAACATACATAACTCGAGTGCACAGGTCCGTATTCATCATATAAACATATGCCCCTAGCGGTATTCCAACCCGCGACCTTTTGGTATAGCAATCAGTGTTATCACCACCACCAAACAGGTCGTCAAAGAATACTTGAATGACAAATTGAGAATTGTGTCGAATGCTTAATGTGTGAGTGAGTGTGTGTGTGTTGTTGGGTGGTCTGTGGCGATACTTGAGCAGTTCGCATTATGAATGGAGAGCCAAACCGCTTGCGAATCTCCGGAATTTCAAAGACGTGTCGTTGGAAACCTTCCAATGAAGCCGGATACTTCCACATTCGTAATATATTTTTTTTTGTCACGAGAATGTAGCCAGGCGGAAGGTGATGTTTGTTTGTTTGTATATTTCTCAATACAATACAATACAAATACTCTTTATTGCGCAAAATAATTTACAATAATTTTGATGATAACAATAGAACACAATTAGGCGGTCTTATCACTAAAAGCGATCTCTTCCAGACAACCCACAGCTACGGGACATTTGTAGGTAGAAAAACAGGTAGGGTGCATGCATAAATATAATAATAATATCATATTAATTGACTTAATTATATAAATATATACATAATACATATAAATATATACATAAATAAATAAATAAATAAATATATATATATAAATAAATATGTAGAAATACTTAATATATAGTATAAAACACAATCACTAGAAGCACTTATAGATAGTCAACTAATGTTCACGAGGCGGGAGTCAACGAAAAGAAAAAATTCAGAGACCTAAGTAGTGGTTTTTGACTTGACATTTAAAAATATTTAATGATTGAGCTTTCCTAATAGATTCCGGCAAAGAGTAACTCAAGTACGAATACGCAAGTTTTTTTAGTCATACGCAATTTTAATCTAAAACCGATGTACCTTATGTGTAGATGGACTAAGTCGCGTTATGACTACACATATTTCCAACTTGACATATAGTCAGACATACTGCGATATAGGTTTGGAGAGAGGAAGGCAAGAGTTTCATATAGTATATTCATCGGAGTACTGAATTACAATTCAATAGCTATTAGTTCTACTGCGAATTTATATTATAAAACTTTTTATTCAGTGCCACAATACATTATACAGAACCATAATTTAAACGATATAGTTTGCCCTAACAACCCAGGAACAAAACATGCATTTTCATCTAGATTTTACGTGTTCCTAGGACCACTTCTTTATAATAGATTAAATGCAAAAATTGCCATGTACCACCTTACCTACAGTCATAATAAGAAATTACTACAAGATTTTCTTCAAAATTTGACCTACGAGGATACAGAGAAGTTATTGACTGTCTTGAAGTAATCTTTAAGCATAGATTTATTCTGTATATCTACTTTATTTATAGATTTTTAGCTTATATCTATATGATTATATTATATTATTTTTAGTCATAGAAGCCCTAGCTTCGCCTGAAACACAGGATTTTCCTAGTTCAGGCACTAGTGTTACAGTTGAAATTAAGCATTATTATGTAGATTTTATGTTTTAATGTACCATAAGAATTAATAAATATATATTTGATTTGATTTGATTTGATAATTATTATTATACAGCAAGAAATCTTATAATAATGCACAACATAATTGTAGCAGTGAAAGGGCTTGCTGGCTCAGCTAACGCTTCAAACGCTGAACGCGCTTACAACACTGATAATTCTGCCAGTGCCTCAAGTGGAAAGTGACGTTCAGCTTAAAACAGAACTTTGGAAGTAAATAAATAATTAGTGGGATGGTAGCTGTATTGGTTATTTGTTATATAATATGTACTAAATGGACATTAAAACTGGCTGGATCCAGAATCCGATTATAACTAATTAATCAACTAATAATAGACGATACTTAAACATTGCAATATTAGCCCTATCACAGAATAACAAATAGTACGTACACAATATCTTTTTGATTGGCTTCGTGGCTTCAAGTTACCACCTAAGATGCTTTTGTACAAATTGGTGAACGACATATCAGGAATGTTAGACTAATAATGTGTATTTTTTTGTGCACAACGAGTTGGTACTTGAGCTCAATCACACTTGATGTTAAGTGAAGATGAGGTCGAAGGTGGAAGCGTACTGACCCGGAAACCCCAACACATTTGGGGGACTGGCTATCTTTTCTCTGACAACCGGAACACAACAATGCTATTAACATTGCTGCTTGGCGGCAGATTTAGATAAGATGGTTGTAGCTAGCCAGGCGGACATTTAAAATGCCCTACCACCAACCAAACCGAGTACTTAAACATATACCCCGCTGGGAATCGAACCCGCGACCTCCGAATCGTAAACCCAATGCTGTTTACATTGAGACGCGGAGGAGGCGGAGGTATGATGTTGACGTGCCGTATAAATAAAAAAAAGCCAGTTGCCATTCGGTGGCATTGTATAAGTGTAATACAATGTTTTACTTCGTCATGAATGCAATGGGACAATGCAATGAGTATGTACGTTGCGTTTTTATGAGTAACAGACTTACTTTTACCAAATTTCGAAAGCTTTTTTTACAACAGTGTAATAATTCAATAAGCGTTCTTTTGTTGCCAAATAAGGCAAGTAACCGCAGTGACGGCGATATACTTTACATTCCGATATGTCGTGTTACAGGAGATACACTCCCTACGGAGGGTGCGCTAGACGCCCTCCGGGAATGGGCCTCCCCTTGTGAGGGGCGGCGGGGCGGGGGGGGGCGGTCCTGGAGAAGCATATGCGTTCCCAGGTCCTCCATACGGCTTCCGGGGTTTCAGTGAGTGGTGGCCGTCCCCCAGGCGAGCAGTACGCGTAACGCGTTTCCCCACGAAAAAAACAAAAAAGGAGATACAAGCCTGCGTAGCATCACATCGTTTGTTGCGCGCGACGTAGTAGTGAGAGAGAGATAGTTGTATATGTCGTCGAAGTGAATGAGCAGGACAAATATTATCTCCAGTCTTACAGTCAGTAAAATCAGTATTTTTGACTGTGCAATCAGTTTCGACCCCTGAGTATGATTAATTATAGAGGCGACAGTACCTACCTTCTAAGTTTCTTTTTAAAGCTTTATATGTTTATGTGTGTGATTGTTGTAATTAATGTATATATATATATATATATATGTCTTTATCTAAATTGGAAAACCCTCGAAACTATCAATATGTCGTCAAGGTAAATAAGCAAACTGTTTTAATAACAAATATTTATTATTATTGTTATAAATGTGGTCGGCAGTTTTCAAAGTTATAGTTGTTCTGCTAAGCTGTGTTTTGAATATAATTAGTATCCTTCCACTCACCACAGCCGGTGGGCCCGAGAAGCAGCACGTTGCTCTTATCCAGCCTCAACTCGTGGTGCTGGCGCTCCAGTATCTCGGCGCCGGCGTTACTGTTCCCGTTGCTGTGACTCAGGTGAAGGAGATCTGGAAATGGAGTGGCAAGGAATTAGATATGGTAGCCATGGCAACGACAGTCACATTGGAGGGTTATACACGTTTGATAAAGGTGATTTTTTTTATTTATTTTTTATATGAGAGGGCGGCTAACGAGCATGCGGGTCACCTGATGGAAAGCAATCACCGCCGCCCATGGGCAACCGCAACACCAAGAGGGTCACAGATGCGTTGCCGGCCTTTGAGGAAGGTGTCCACCCCAGAATAAGTAGGGCAGCCTGAGCGATGAGGGATTCTCCAGCAGTGCTGGTACCCTCCTGGGGTACTAACTCTTTAAATACCGCTACCATTCTGGAGAGAGACTTTAACTATAATTTTTTTTAAGAGGGTTTGTTCTGTACAGAATATGCCACCCTCATAGTATCTGCTTGAAACCCCATCACCGCCGCTTTATACCTAGATTCACAATTTTGTATAGCATCCTGGCCATCACCGAGTTTGGGGACGCCAAGACACTGTTACAACCTCCTATCTCAAACAAATTATATACTATTTGAAGTTGCCTTCTTTCTGCATCGTTCCGGACGCATTCCATTAAAATATGATATACGTCTTCTGTGACCCCACATTCTGAGCAATACGGTGATGGTATTTTGCCCATTAAGTATCCGAAACTATTTAATGGAATATGCCCTGATATAAAGGTGATTGAAGTCGGACCTTAAGAACACATAGGTAAAGTAATCACCGACAAGTATAAACCATGTCAAAACAATATTAACAAAAAAGGTTATTATAAAATTAGTAACTACCTGAATGACAAAAACGCTTGGTATACTTCGCCCAGCTCCCAAAAATTATAAAATTGTTGTTTGTAAAAAATGTTGCATACTTTTATATATATATACACAGACAGAAAAAGAAAATGATCCTGTGGGTTTCTTGCGCCGCTTCTTTTCCCACAGATGATTTCCCTTTCCGAAGCGGTGGTAGCTTGGACATACTGACTGACCGAAAAATGCTTAGCCCTATTTTTATTTCCAATAGACTTAAATTGACATTCAACAAATGATATCATGTATCTTACGTTGAAATAAAATGCTTTGAGTTTGAGTTTGCAGAAGTAGTGGTCAGAATCGTTGCAAATGGAAAATCTCTGCCTACCCACATACATATTTTACAATACAGTAGTGAATCTAAGGCCCGTATTAATAAACCATTCTCAAGATTGAGAACAGTCTTGTGGTCGGTCTCAAGTAAACGTGTTGATTAATAAACCTAACTTGAGACCTGAAGAGCACGTGCATACTCAAGCAGTACTCACTTGAGAGGTACGCGTATTAATAAATGAAACTCAAGACTATCATTCATTCGCCGCTGAGGCGAATACTTGAGAAGTGATCTCAGCTGAGTAGACTTCAAGATTGGTTTATAAATTAGCACGGAGCTTGAGATAGCGTCAACTGCTTAAGACGCATTGGTTGATACAGCCTCAAGTTTGTATTGAGATTGATTTATTAATACGGGCCTAAGTTATAGAATGAGACAGCGATATGAGATATAAATGGTTGGTTAAAGATGGAATTTGAAGAAACGTTTAACAATCCGTTTAGCGAGCGTTTGGTTCCAGATAGTCACACTTAGAGCGACAGTTTGAGACTTTATGTTACCATCTAATAACATCGACAATATATTTCTATCAATGCACTATCATCAAATACGTGTTCATTTTCTCTAAGGCCCGTATTAATAAGCCAATCTCAATACAAGTCTTGAGGCTGCATCGACCGAGATGCGTCTTAAGCAGTTGACGCCATCTCAAGCTCCGTGCTAATTTATAAACCAATCTTGAGGTCCACTCAGCTGAGATCACTTCTCAAGTATTCGCCTCAGCGCCGAATGAATGATAGTCTTGAGTTTCGTTTATAAATACGCGCACCTCTCAAGTGAGTACTGCTTGAGTATGCACGTGCTTTTCAGGTCTCAAGTTCGGTTTATTAATCAACATGTTTACTTGAGATCGGTCACAAAACTGTTCTGAATCTTGAGAATGCCTGAGAAATAAAAATTCAAAGGCACGTGAAGTCCCCCAACCCGCATTGGGTGAGCGTGGTGAACTATGGCCCATACTCCCTCATTATACGAGGGCTGTATACCTGCAGTGGGATGTTTACGGGCTGATGATGATATTATAAAACTATAATTTTTATTGCCCGACTAATTATGAATAATGGCGTTCGGTGTTTTTCAAAAGTTGGTATTTGTGATCAGCCCTTTCCAAGGAACTTTAACTTTTAACACAATTGGTATGTTTATTCGCCGCTTCTTTTCCCGCAGATGATTTCCCTTTCCGAAGCGGTGGTAGCTTGGACGTACTGACTGACCGAAAAATGCTTAGCCCTATTTTTATTTCCAATAGATTTAAATTGACATTCAACATATGATATCATGTATCTTACGTTGAAATAAATGCTTAAAGTTTGAAGTTTAATTAGACTTAGATATAAGGTGCCTTGTGTGCTATTGTAGGCAGTCCAGTCACTGTCAAGCAAAGCAAGAGTAGCGATCCAGAATGACGTATTGGTGCCCACGCTGATGTATGGGAGCGAATGTTGGGTATGGCAGAAGAATGAGATTAGAGAAAGGCGTGGCGTGTAAGATGACGAGTACTGAGTAAAATAGAAAGAGGTATGTTAAAGTGGTTAAATGACTATAAGAAAAATTATAAAACTATAAATAATTTCAATTTGGCTAATTTGTTTTGTATCAATCGGTAATCAATGACATTGTACCTTTGATGTGGCTTACGTGAACCATATTTGTGACTACAATTAATAAGGTTTGGTAATTACTAAGTAGGTATTACTTTGTGATCTTCCCAGCCCACCTATGGCCAGCTGGGTCGAGTCACGAGATGTATACAAGACGCATGGACCTAAAGAGTGACGTATTACCTAAAATTAATATTGTGAAGCATTCTGCACGGTATCAGGCCGTGATCTTATTTAATAAACTTCCGGTAGAATTTAAAAGTAACATAGGGTTCAATAGCTACAAAAGAAAACTTAGGTTACTTCTTTTAGAAAAATGCTTCTACTCCATTGACGAGTTTCTCCAGTGTAGATTGTAGTATGTATGTTCGAATTTCTCGCATGTCCGAATTTGATATTATTTAGGTATAGTTTTTATGAATTAGTATATAGTATAGTAGGACTTAACAGAAAAAATATTAGATAATTTGATGATGTAATGAATGAGAAATGAATGAATAATTGAGATTAATGTAATGAATTATTTAATAATATAATTATGTACAAGCCTATTTCATAAGCAAACACAATATCCTTGTAATTGCATGAATAAATTGAATTGAAAATTGAATTGTATATGTACAGAAGGGGCGGGACAGCTCTGGCCAGGGTCAAAACAGAACACGGATCACCACACAGTCAGTCAGTCAGTCAGTTTAAAATTTCGAATTTGAACTCCAATAACCCAAACCCACCAATGAGTATCAGCTCAAAAGAACGACACCGTTACAACTTTATACCTACGGATTTTTTATATACGTATAATATACATACATAAAGTCACGCCTGTTTCGACTACAGGCGTGACTTTATGTATGTACAGGGTGTCCCTGGAAGTATGGATCAAATCGAACAGGGGCATGGGGAAGGTCATTCCCAAACTTAAGCTGAAAAAAAAAAAAAAAAAAAAAAAAAAATTATTTTTAATTAAAAAATTAAGCTGATAGCTTTGCTAGTTTTCTTTTAAAATTTTTTTTTGTATAAGCACTATTCGATAATATGAAAATGTAAAAAATTGATCATAACTTTTGAACCGTCAAAAATGGCACCGACATTCATGGGTTAAAAAGTTTGGGAATGACCTTCCCCATGCCCCTGTTCGATTTGATCCATACTTCCAGGGACACCCTGTATATTATACGTATATTAACGGGGTAGGCAGAGACTACAAACTTCCATTTTCAACATGGAATGCAATAAAGAATTCTGAATCTGAAATAAACATTTAGATCTGTGTGAGGTTTCCTAATTTTTCTATTTATTGAAATGACCATACATACCGCCGAAACGTAGCCCAAAGTAGAGGTCAAGCGAGATCCACTGAGGCGTATCGTCTAATTCAGTGGCCCATTCGTTACACTCTCGAGTGGAAGTTTCTAATAGACTTATCGACTCGTTTTTACCTACTCTAATATTTTTTTCAATTTCAATTTTTTTCGGTTGGAGCACTTCATGTTTTTGTGGAAATGCGAACTCAATTTATTTCTTAGGATACAAAACGATAAAAGCGTGGTTTTTACTTGCACTTTCACAAGACAGAGTTGCTTGTTTAGGATTCCAACTGGGGGTTAGTTTAATTTTATCAAGGCTGTGTTCTATGACGCATTTTTTTTTTTTTCATTTATTTATTAGGACAAGGGGAAAATTTACAAAACCATCATAAGACCTGTCACCATGTATGGATCTGAATGTTGGGCAATGAAAGAAACTGATGAAAGTAGAACGCATGTGGCAGAGATGAGAATGCTAAGATGGATGTGTGGTGTGACTAGAATGGATAAGATCAGGAATGAGTATATCAGAGGAAGTCTAAAAGTGGCGCCAATTACAGAAAAGCTGAGGAGTAATTGGTTAGCATGGTTTGGGCACATTATGAGGAGAGATGAAAGGCACGTAACAAGACGAGTGTTAAGTATGAATGTGGAGGGATACAGAGGTAGAGGAAGACCAAAGAAGGTGTGGGTAGACTGCGTGAGGAATGATATGTGTATGAAAGGGGTGAGTACGGAGATGACGGCTGATAGAGGAGAGTGGAAGAGGATGACATGTTGTGCCGACCCCACCTAGGTGGGATAAGGGCAGGAAAATGATGATTTATTTATTAGGACCACAAACTAGACAGACATTTGTAATTGTGAACCCAACATCATTGGTCACAACGTAATTATCATGTAATAATGTGAGGCCTAATACAGCAGACTGACAACCAACTACAGAAACTTATATTAATTTATACATGTGGCGTATATATATACATATAATCCATGAAATACATTTATGTATTAATACAAGGTGTTTTGAGTTGTGTCACTTGTTTATTCTTATGAGGTTTGTGAAATGTAAATTTGTTATATTTGACGTAAAATAATATGGTTTGTGTGCAATTATTTAGTTTGATAATTTGCGTTAATTTTCATTTGTTCCAACCTGTATGACCGGTTCAAGGTTAAACATTCATAATTTTTAACCAACTTCAAAAAGGAGGAGTGTTTGTTACCTCAGAACTCAGTCGTTTATAGACCGATTCGGAAAATTCTTTTTTTATTTAATAGGACATAGTTCCAGGGTGGTCTCATGTTCATCATAATCCTGTTCTGACGGTGGGATCTATGAGGAATTTAGGGAACACCTCACGTATTATAGACATATATATGGCGATTTTGCTATTTACACTAGTTTTGTGGTCTAACTTCTTATAATCTTACCTGAATTTTTGTAGAAGGATAGAGTACCATCAGTAATAGAATAAAGAAAGAAAGAAACAACTCGTTTATTGTCACAACATTATTTGCGCAATATACTTAACATTAGGTACTTACATTAGTAAATACACATAGGACAATACCACTTTTGTGACAAAAGGACCTGGTTCAGCATAATGCTGACAGAGACTGGCTGCTGCTTAGCGCTGGTTTTCAACCAGACCCCCTTATTGAGTTTTGCTCGTATGACGGGCGACCTAAGGTGCATTGTCTATAACCTTAATTAGACAATATATATAATAATAATAACAATGTTTTCGAACCATACTGTAGCTTGCTTTAGGTATAGTGTAGGTATTAAGTAATAAAACCTACAATATTAAATTAAAGTTAACACTGTGAACTTCATTGTGTTGTAGAGGAAGCTATAAGATCTCTACCGTTGTCCGTTGTACTTGTTGTACCGCGTCACAGAACAACGGCATTTCGAGGTAGTTTTAAGTACGCCGCCTTCAAGATTTGGAATGACATTCCACCACCACTACGCAACCTACAATCTTATATCACGTTTCAGGAAAGTAATAAAAGAGATTGCTTTGAGACGGCAACTTGACGGTGTAACTAAGTACCTCATTTAATATTTAGTTAATGATGGTATTGCGCCCCCTGTTAAATTATAGCTGTTTGTATACCTTTATTAGGTACCTGTAATGTGTAGTTTATTTTTTGTCTGTCTGTCTGTCTGTTTTCTGGAATAAGTTAATTATGTATGTGTAAAATAAGTACACAATATGTGGAGTCGATTATTTTATTTCTTTGTTTTTTTTTTTAATTATTCTATGAGCGTCTAACCTCCTACGAAGGTGCCAGCTGAAAATCAGCGCTGTGCCACAGCATTAATATACTCGGTACTATATGGTTCTTGCCACAGCATTATGCTGAGCTGGAACCTATGTCAGCTTGCATTATTAAGTTTTAGATGTCTCAAAATAATTTCTTGTACATGCCCATTGTAAGCTGAATAAATGTTTTTCTTTCTTTCTAAAAAAAAACAATTTAGCAACCCCTGATGAAAAGACGAGGTGCCACGGACAATGTAGATGAAAATGTGTTTGGTGTCGCGAGGCTAACGAGAGTAATACTATAACAGTCAAGAACCACAATTTCAAAGCTTAGAGTAAAACACAACATGTACGGCTGTAATCGCATAAAGAATTGTCCCTAGATAAACAAAACATTTCGAATATTCACAATTTCGCGGGTAGTTTCACAAAAAACCCCAAAGCGCCGTGTGTGAAATGTAACTCGCTCAAGAGTTGTAGAAGATGTTAAAATACAATTTCCTACAAAATTAATCAATGGCTACTTCAGTAGTTTATTATAGTCGTGATATTTGCCCTCGGTGGAATTTTTCATAAATTTCATAAGTTCATAAGTGACGACCTGTTTGGTGTAGTGGTAAGAAACTTTGCTGCTATACCAATAGGTCGCGGGTTCGAATCCTCCTAGGGGCATATGTTTGTATGATGAATATAGACATGTGTTCCCGAGTTATGGATGTTTTTCATTTATATATGTATTTATTTACAAAAAAAAAATGTATTTGTGTAGTACCATCTGATATCCACACACAAGCCTATAAGTTGCTTAATGTGGAACTTGGCATTGTGTGTATGTCCAAGGATATATATATATATATACAGGGTGTAACGGTTAAGTGTAGTCATATTTTAAGGGCTTGTTCTACCCATCAATACGAACAACTTTTACTATGGGGGCAACTTCGAAATCGCGAAAAAAAAATCAGCTGTTTCATACATTGCATCGGGAGGTTATTGAAATTTTCTATGGAACAGCTCATTTTTTTTTCGCGATTTCGAAGTTGCCCCCATAGTAAAAGTTGTTCGTATTGATGGGTAGAACAAGCCCTTAAAATATGACTACACTTAACCGTTACACGGTGTATATATATTTTATATAAAGAAATTATGCCAAATATTTTTTTGAAAATAGTATTCAGTACATTCTCCGACACATGAAATTCACATTGGTAATTTTAATCTAATAGTCGTATGTGTTATTACTTATTACTAAAAACCATACCGAATATAATACCAAATATTTAACGAAATGACTGAACCGATTCGGATGAAACTTTATATAGATCTAAAAAGTTAGTAAAGAACATTTTCGAAAAAGACTAAAACTATTGAATTTTAAGTTTTCCATAGTAACAGAAAAATGCAATATATTCTTTTAAATTTGATATTTTGTAAATGTGTATCCTGCTTAGATAGATTAGTATAAAGTTTCATTAGAATCGGCCTATTCATTTCGAAAAATTTGGACTTGAAATTTTGTATGGAATCAACCCTCTTAAGACTGCCTTCAATTGAAAACAACCGTGATCTACTATTTATTGTTAATGATGATATTACACTTCTGGACAGAAGCGTCTATGCTGCGGATATGCTCCATGCCTCGTCACAGATCGTGTGACGATAACCCTGCCAAATAGAAATAACTTGTCACCTCTATGCGTGTGGTGTAAGGGATGGTGTGCATCTGCCGGCGCCCCACTCGTCACGTTGTTATATATACGCTTGTAGTGGTTGTACACGGCGACAGATAACACCTTCTTGGCGTATTCCTGACCGACCACGTGCTTGTTGAGGTACTCGAATATCTTCTTTGGAGGCGGCGGTGGTTTTCTGCAACAATATAGAAGCTTGTTAACACAGTTTCGGCTGACCGCTCGGTGGTTGAGATTGGAGTCACTAACCGTCAAAATTGTCGCCGACTTCTGTAAGTTTCTATTCTCTATGGCCGGAGTGCATCATCGATTTTTATTTTTGAATTTGAAAACGTCACTATTAATATTACATTTAATGTGTGACGTTTTCAAGTGATAATTTTATCCTATGAAATAAAATATTTTGATTTGATTTGATTTAGACATTGGAAGTATCACCATTTTCTCTCCTCATGCCTTTCATCTCAACGGACATCATAAATTGTATCATTATGGTGCAAAATAAACTATTTCGTATTTTTACTCGACAGTCCCAAAAAGGAGGGTAAAGTTTTTCGAGTGTATGTAGTACATACATACATATTCGAGTTACTAACTAGTTTATTAACAGAGATATGCGGGAAGTTGTATAGAGATATATTTGGTGGGTCGATTTTTTTGATGGCCAGTGTATGTCTGTCGTTTAATGGGTCAAATAAAGTTTTCTCATTCTCTCAAAAGTGTAATAACAAACATTCATTGCCGAGACACGATTGGCTAAGAAACGCATTTGACAATGACAATAATAAGTGTGCTTTCGAGTATTTGATATATGCAAAAAAATATATAACCTTATTCGCCAAAAATAGTGATAGGCACAATGTTAATACAAGGATTAGATTATTTATCTGTTTATGTTAGCCGACTTCACAAAGTTAGTAAATCCTTCAAAGGGCAATGCATACGCTTTTATAATAAGGTTCCTGTAGTCATTCAAAATTTGCCTTTAAATAAATTTAAAGCAATCATAAAACAGAAATTATTAACAATAGGCTATTATAAAATCACTGACTATTTGAACGATAAGCAAGCATGGACATAGCTGTCTTATTATTCATATAATTATCAAATCGCAACCCATAATCTGTTTAAAGGAGCACCCCTATAGTTTCTTGCTCGTTCTTCTCTGGGGAGTCAGCTTTGTGAATGAGCCGTAAATTTAAATGTAATATTAATATTAATAGTGACGTTTTCAAGTGATAATTTTATCCTATGAAATAAAAAATATTTTGATTTTATAAGTATAGTTTTGATGATAAGTATAAATATATCATCCTTTGTAGCTACCATTACATATTTAGTATTTTTAACCATCTTCAAAAAAGAAGGTTTCTCAATTTGACCGTTTATTTTATGAGTATTCGCGGATCACTTCGTAGTGAAATTAGTTTTTAATCTTAAACTTTAAAAACTTACTGAAGTCGGTGCCACTTAGAAAAATATCACTCGCCACATGGACGAATGAGGAATTGAACGAACGGGGAAATAGACGAATGAGGAAATGGACGAACGGGGACCGAGTAGACGAACGGGGAAATGAACGAAGGGTGCCGAATTGGGCTAGTTTATTTTCACGGCACCCAATCATTCGAAGTGCTTGATCTAAACGTCCAATAATTTGCATTTTCGCAAACTATAAGAGTATTCTGTTATCGTAGGATAGTGTCTCATCATAGTCATATCAGATTAGATTAGCAATGGATTTCCTGAGCGATAAGTTGGAAGTGCCTAATATAGTGATAAATTGAACATTTAGAAAACCAATAACCGCCTCCGTGGCTCAATGTAAACAACATTGGGTTTACGATTCGGAGGTCGCGGGTTCGATCCCCAGCGGGGTACATGTTTACTTAAACATGTACCCCGCTGGGGATCGAACTTACTCGGTTTGGTTGGTGGTAGGGCATTTTAAATGTCCGCCTGGCTAGCTACCACCATCTTATCTAAATCTGCCGCCAAGCAGCAATGTTAATAGCATTGTCGTGTTCCGGTTGTCAGAGATAAGATAGCCAGTCCCCCAAATGTGTTGGGGTTTCCGGGTCAGTACGCTTCCATCTTCGACCTCATCTTCACTTAACATCAGGTGTGATTGAGCTCAAGTACCAACTCGTTGTCCACAAAAAAAAAACACATTATTAGTCTAACATTCCTGATATGTCATTCACCAATTTGTACAAAAGCATCTTAGGTGGTAACTTGAAGCCACGAAGCCAATCAAAAAGATATTGTGCCCATTAGATGGGGTACGTTAGTACGTACTATTAGTTATTCTGTGATAGGGGTGTGCATAAAAAAAAAAAAAAAAAAAAAAAAAAAAAAAAAAAAAAAAACCCCACCGACAATATTTGTGAAACAAATTATTGTCTCGTCCTACACTAGTAGCATGAGGGCCGCGTTAAAAGATTACGTCGTGCGTGATAATATTTGTCCTGCGCTTTCGCTTGGACGAAATATACAACTACTCCACTCTCACACTACCACGCGCGCCAGGAAAGATATCTAGCTACGGGGGCTTATAGACCTAGACAAAAAAAAGGGCGGTAAATCTTTGAAATTGTCATCAAACATGGCTAAGAAACGTATCTCGTGGTCAAACGCGAATCCAGTCAATCATAAAAAAAAAAAAAAAAAAAAAAATCTCCGGTTTAATCTTAAATTAAAAATTTGACGACCGATTGAAAGAAGAAATGTATATTCTTCATGGGATGGTTCAGCCAAGTACCACCTAGCTGCACTCGATTCTGTGGAACGACGCGCCATGAGACTCATAGGTGATAATTCGATGACTGCTAAATTGCAGAGCCTTGAACACCGTCGCAAAGTCGCCTGTCTCTCAGTTTTTTACAGGATGAATTTCGGGGAGTGTGCGTTGGAATTACATAATCTTATTCCACCGTCGCCCTTCCACCTTCGGACCACTAGGCGTAGGGAGGGATTCCACCCGTGTATAGTTAATATACCGAACATTCGCACTAAGAAGTTCGATTCTTCATTCATCATCCGAACAGCCAAGGCATGGAACTCCCTTCGACGTCAATCTTTCCTGAATCCTACAACCTTGGGATCTTCAAGAGCAGAGTGAATAGGCATTTACTGGGATCGCGTGCTTGATCTTCGACCACATCGTCACTTTCCATCTGGTGAGATTGTGGTCAAATGCAAATCCAGTCAATCATAAAAAAAAAGAAACAAACATTTATTTAAACCAATCCCATGACACTGTCCACTACACCAATCCGTTGACATCTCAACAATCTTGTTGCCTCTTTTCTCTTCAATCTGCAGTTTCAAATGCCCATGCCTGATATTTAATCGTTATAACTATGTGTACGTACACTACATACCTATTCCAAATGCTATTGTCGGTCGGAAAAAATAAAATTTTATGGAATGAAAACAACCAACAATCCAATAAGTTATGTACAACTAATTTGATATTCAAATAATACACACAGCGCCATCTAGTTCCACTTTAAGCAACTATAGGCTTGTGTTGTGGATACCAGATGGTTGATATTGTAACGTGACGGTATTGCGTCTCGTTGGTGATTTTAGTTAGTAATCTTTTTGTTCTTTTTCCTTTTCGTTTCTCTATATTTAAATTCAAATTCCTATTTCGAACTCAGACGGCCGAACAAAACAACGACATAAAAAATATATATATATATATATATATATACAAAAGTATATAAAAGAGACTTAAAATACAGTTGAACAATGAAGAAAGTAAAGGGATGAGGTGCACGGATGATTTTTGCAAATTTCGAAGGTGGTAATGGTATAAACAATGTAATATTTACAAGAGAACGATTTAACCATCCATACATTCAGAGGCATAACCTATCATACAATATACTACATAAATACATTTTTTTTTGTAAATAAATACTTATTATAAATGAAAACATCCTCAGGTACACATGTCCGTATGCATCACACAAGCATATGCCACTAGCGGGATTCGAACCCGCAACCTTTTGGTATAGTGGTCAGAGTTGCTAAGTAAGTGAAATAGAAGGTATTGGCATAGGTAGTTTAATTTGTTTTTTCAAAACAATCATGATAAAGCGTTGTGTTATATGACGTTCGCATTTGTACACAACATAATTACATCATTAAACTAAATAAATTAAAACAAACTTAGATAAAATATGAGTTCCTAATAAATTTCGCATAATAAGAACACTACGAAACCCGCCAGTCGCATATCAATCTCTGGCCGGGGCCTGTAGATGATGGTTTTGAAAAAAAAAAAAAAAAAAAAAAAAACTACCGCAATGCCAATAACTTCTATTTCACTTACCTAATATGCCCTATTTTTTCCTTACGGTAAAAAAACTAATGGTACGGTATAAATATCAATGACTCGGAAACGAATGTACGTATTCATTACACAAACAAAAATTCGAATCCGCAACCACTTATTTCACTGGTAGGGTCACGAATCCTGGTGTCTACGTAAGGTCAATGCCCACCAGTGGACCAGTGTGACCTGAGTGTGAATAACCTACCCAGGAAGGTCAGATTAAATCAACATATTAGAGATTAGCGCATGCGTAAACATATTTTTACTCTGTGGTCAGTACAATGACCGCATCCCAATTGTTTTGACATAGATTAAACTTATATTACAAAATAGAATAAAGCGTGCGTCGCCTTTACAACTGCGGGTTCCGTCGTTGAGGAAAAATTAAGACTTCCGGGAATCACGCATTATTGCCGGTCAAGGCGTATATAACCCATATACAGGGCGTCCCAAAGTTATGGGACATGAAGGGGAAGTACCTTAAATATCGTAGATAGTGAATTTTGCTCAAAGAAGACTTTATGTTATTTTTAAAAGTTAGTAATTCTGCATTCATAGATTTTCTAAAAATTATTTGCTTCGGCTGGGAATCGAACCGACTCAAATGTGAAAAAAAAAACACCCTACTTTTATGATGCCAATCGAAAGAATAGCTAAAAAATAATAACTCTGCCTAAGTAACATAGTATTTTAAAAGAAAGGAACAACGTGAAATTAATCATTTTAATCAAATAAAAAACATACATGAAACTGCCGTAGTCAATTAAGTAGGTATTTTTTTGTAAATTAATTAATTAAATGCTCAAAATGTGATCCCTCTTGTCTTACGCAAATCGCCAATCTTTTAATGAGCCCGCTGCCTGTTGATTTTCTAATCATTTTATGGTGAACACTCGATGTGATATGGCACAATTCTGTTTGCAACTCGCCTACGTTCTCGTATCGCTTTTTGTATAGCATATCTTTCACGTATCCCCAAAAGAAGAAATCTAATGGTGTGAGGTCCGGGGATCTGGCCGGCCATCTAATCGGTCCATTTGTACCAATCCATGTAGGAAAACATTCATTTAGAAAATCTGCTGCTCTCCGACTATTATGAGCCGGAGCTCCATCTTGTTGGAAAATTAAGTTTTCTTGCTCCGCCGCGGAATGGTTTCTTATCTTATCCCTTAAAATTTGAAGTATTCCTAAATACTTTTCTGTGTTCAAGGTTCCTTGGTAAAAATGGATTAAGAAAACCCGGTTTTTTAAAAGTCCGCACCAACAGTTGAGTGAAAAACGCACTTGGTTATTAGTTTCAGTCACTCGTAGGGGATTTTCTTTAGACCAAATACGATTATTGTTGCGGTTATACATACCGTTATTGCTAAAGTTAGATTCGTCTGTCCAAATAATATTATCCAAAAAATTTGGATCTTCGAGCAATCGTGCCTGGATATCAAGACAGAAATTTTTTCTCCTTTCTGTATCGCCCGGAAGTAATTTTTGAACCAATCGTCCTTCAACATAACTCTTAAAACCGTGTTTTTTTAATACACGGTGTATTTTACTTTTTGAAACTCCAATTTCATGTTCTCCTTCTCTCACCGATGCTTTCGGAAAAGCCGAAAAGTAAATTAAAATACCAAGTTCTTCGTCGTTGATCGTATGGTTTTCTTGCTGTGGTTCTCTTGGGCGTTTATCGAAACGTCCCAGAGTTTTCAAATTGTTCACAAGCCTTTTCAAAACTTTACGAGACGGTATTTGTCTATCAGGATATTTTACGCCATACCACCGCAAACTTCTAGAGATATCTTTATCGTTCAAAAAATATGCTTCCATTAGATCAAAACTTACTTGATATGCCATGTTCGCAATAAATTAACACAATAACACTTGTGTAAGTGAATTGAGACTAAACAGATCAATATCCGAAAAACAAACGCTCGCACATACTGTTCCATTTTCAAATTTAAGAACAACATTTAAAAATATCACTTCTTTTTAAAATATCTTAAAAAGTATGCATTCAAACAAACGCTGTCATAAACTGTTCCATTTTCAAATTATAAATTATTTATTTTTGTTTTTAATTTGCCTTCTGTCTAGCTTACAGAGGACGTATTGAAATACAAGTTTTATCATTTCATCTACACGTGCACTTATAATAAGGAAAACTATGTTAGTACCTATTTTATGAAGTGGGTACTTATTTACGAATAATCAATGCTATCTTTGGAATGATAATATCGCTACTTTTCGAACGTCGTCGGCAATAAATAACTTTCTTGAAATTTGACTCAATCATTTTATGCTGTTCCTTTCTTTTAAAATACTATGTTACTTAGGCAGAGTTATTATTTTTTAGCTATTCTTTCGATTGGCATCATAAAAGTAGGGTGTTTTTTTTTTCACATTTAAGTCGGTTCGATTCCCAGCCGAAGCAAGTAATTTTTAGAAAATCTATGAATGCAGAATTACTAACTTTTAAAAATAACATAAAGTCTTCTTTGAGCAAAATTCACTATCTACAATATTTAAGGTACTTCCCCTTCATGTCCCATAACTTTGGGACGCCCTGTATATTACTGCGTACACACAGGCTGTTTTGTTCACTAACTGTCTTTGCATTACATGCAAAACTGAATTTACGACAGAAAAGTATGACAAAAAGAGCCTTGGAGTATCTTTTAAGTAATAACAATATGTTTGTCAACACCACAGGATAGTTCTACACTTTACTACATATATTACATACACCAAAGGCTATTATAAAATTTCTGACCATCTGGATGATAAGCAAGCATGGACATAGACCGCTCGGCGATATTCAGTCTAATTATACAATATAATATAATTGTAACCCAAACTTATTTAAAAGAGCAACCCTTGAGTTTCTTGCTCGTTCTTCTCTGGGGAATTTGCTTTGCGAATGAGCAATAATGTTAATAATTTTAATATTAAGATAAAAAATGTGACGTTTTCAAGTGATAATCTTTATCCTATGAAATAAATATTTTTTGACTTTGACTTATTAATATGTTCCAAGTTTTATCTCAATGGGTGTGAAAAGATTTTTAACTCCCGACAAAAAACGACGGGTCTTATGGGTTTGACGGTGGTGTGTGCCTCCAATCTTTGCCCGGATATATCTAAATAAAGCATGGTAAAACGTTATTGCGTTTTTTTTATATTTCAGATTAAACTAGGGAAAGATTCTTACCCATGTTGGATGAAGATCGATTCAGCCGTTTCGAAGATATTGTTCATTGGGCGTTTTCTAAATATTACGCCCTTACCTATGAAATTGGCGTTTTGTATGAAGAATTTCATTAAGACCGTTTTCTCCATACAAACATTTTTGATTTTTTTTTGGGAACGGCAAATCCTTGAAATAATAATCCATTTTCCAAACAAAAAACAAATTTGGATATAGCTTTGAAAATCGCAGGAATTGGTACATATGATTAACGAAGAAAAAAAACTCCAATTTCATAGGTAAAGACCCAATATTATCTCAAGAGGTGATTCCGTTACAATGGAACCCTAAAAGCAACAACAAAGCCAGACGTTGCTATGCAAGCAAATAGACCATTATGAGTTTACGAACAATGTCCACGGATCGTTGACTTTTTTATGTGCATAACGACATTTACTTAGCAATATTGGGAAGTTATTGTTGACATTGATTTCATTTTATTAATAAGATTGAATATTTATTGATGGAAATACAGAGTGAAATGTAATTAGTATAAAACTTTCCACTAAGAACTAAGGTCGAATTCGATAAAAAACACCAACGGTTGCGGGTTCGAGTCCCGCGAGCGATAAATGTTTGTATGATGAATACGAACATTTATCCCCGAGTCTTGGACGTTTATATAAATATTTATGTATGTTTATCCGTTATCTAGTATGCATAGCACAAGCTTTGCTTACTTTGGGACTAGATCTTTTTTTTTTTTTTAATAAGCTTAGTCATTTCAATGACTATGTCGCTCTGTACTGACTCAGTGAATATTTACACCCTGTTATTTATACCGACTCTGACTAATTTATATATTACCCTGGCCATTTCGGATGTAGGGAATGCCAATACAATATTACAGCCCCCAACAGCTTCAAGTGGATGGCCATATATAATAATAATTAGCCTTCTACATGCTTCATTCCGGACACACTCCATCAAGATATGGAAAACGTCTTCTATAACGTCACATTCTGTACAATTTGGCGAAGGTACTTTCCGCATCATGAATGCAAACTTGTTAAGTGGGATGTGTCCGGAGCGAAGTCTGAAAGCCATGATAAGGTCTTGTCTGTTCAGTGTGGTTCAGTTGGCAGTTATCGATCCAGGGAGTATTCCACGGATGAGGTTGGATCGTTTTGTTGGGACTAGATGATTGGTGTAAGTGTCCGAAATATTTATGTATTGCCTATACAAAGTAAACTTATAGACTTCATAAGCCGTATGATACAGGTTAGGGGAAAGAGCATAAATAGTCTCTGGGTTAGGGATATCCCTTAACCAAAATACGCATACGGCTTGCGGCCATAGCATTGCAGTCAGACAAATGAAATGAAATGAAAATCATTTATTCATGTAGGCAATACAATATGCACTTATGAACGTCATTTGTTTTTTAAACTACCACTAGCTCGGAACGCGACCACTACTGAGAAGAGCTAGCGAGAAACTCAGAGGGTTTGTCTCTTTTCAATCAATCATTTACAATCAAGAAAGGTTACAACAATTTTATATATCGTGTAGAGGAGCCATTTAATCCCATGGATTACTTTCATTATTATGTATGTATTATTTATTATTATGTATAGAACCCACCTGTAGAAACCAGTCTTTTGGTCAGCGTTGTCCTTGATGCTCTTCTTTGTGTCAACTTCGCTGAGCACCACGAAGAAGTGGTGGCACTTGTCGCACTTGACGAACCGCGTTGAGCTGACAAACGTCTCCACGTGGGTGCAGGGGTCGCCGCACTTTGGACACGTGAGCACCCCGTTGCCGGAGCCCTTCTTGCCACCAGACGTTGTGCCTGCTGTGAAACGTCATCATATATTGGTCATGTTAAGTTAAGCTTCGCGAAGAAGCATTATTCGCTCAAATGCCTGATAAATGCCAAATAAATTGTATTTTTATATACTATTGCTCTACAAGTTCGGGTCAAGAGTATGTCTGAGGAATACATTTTAGGAAATCAATATATTGGGTCTTTACCTATGAAATTGAAGTTGTTTTTCTTCGTTAATCATATGTACCAATTCCTGCGACTTTCAAAGCTATATCCAAATTTGTTTTTTATTTGGAAAATGGAATTTCAAGGTTTCACATGAAATATTTTTTAATTTCTAGTCTACATCACATAATAAAAAAATTTGAACAGAACTCTTTTCATGTGCTTCCCATAATCATTTCTTAAGATTCGCTGAAACTTTTATAAAGCGGTTACTTTTAAAAATTAACGTTGCCTATACTTAACCTAATGTTATCCGATAATACACACAAAGTTTAGCTAAATTTGGATTTGCCGTTCCCAAAAAAAAATCAAAAATGTTTGTATGGAGAAAGCAGTCTTTTTGAAATTCTTCATACAAAACGCCAATTTCATAGGTAAGGACCTAATATTAACATTGGAATAGCGATATATTTACAAAAACTTAATGTACGTTAGAATTTTTTTTTTATGCACAACGGGTTATCACCTGACCTCAATCACACCTGATGTTAAGTGAAGATGAGGCGGAAGGTGGAAGCGTACTAGCCCGGAAACCGCAACATACTTGGGGGACTGGCTATCTTATCTCTGATAACCGGAACAAAACAATGCAATCAACATTGCTGTTTGGCGGCAGATTTAGATAAGATGGTGGTAGCTAGCCAGGCGGACATTTAAAATGCTCTACCACCAACCAAACCGAGTACTTAAACATGTACCCCGCTGGGGATCGAACCGACCTCCGAATCGTAAACCCAATGTTGTTTACATTGAGCCGCGGAGGCGGCGGTAAATATAGCTATAGCAAGCTACAGAATGGTTAGATTTTTTTTTATTCTTTTACTGATGGCTACTCTATCCTTCTACAAATAATAAGGAACTTTTTAGGAAGTTACACCACAAAAATTACGTAGGTTTACTGGACAATTTTTTCCTGTTGCAACCACTGCTACAATTTTTACCGAAAGAAAATATAAAAATTTTAAAGTTTTCTATGAAATATTATTAAATAAAAACTCATTTATTTGCAGACTTATGTCCATAGAATTTTAGTACTCACAGTAAGCTAAGTACCTGCCGGGGCCTCTCAGACCTTTAAGTTATTTTTTGTTATTTTTTTGTTTTTTTTTTTTTTTGCATTTTTTGTTACGCTAGTACCGACGTGAGGCCTGAGAGGCCGCTTATATTATGTAGTGTTTTTAAAAAAGTGTTGATTTAACAAAAAAAAAAATTACATTTGATACGACCTACCTCACATTACGTTTAGAATGAGTTTGTTTTCAGATTTAAAAATGAATTTAAATTAAATAAATTATGCATCTTATTCGGGACTCATTTCTACCGCGTTTCCCGCTCTGCTCGTGTAGAACGTCATTGGCGCCGGAAAAGTCTTGTAGAGGTTTCATATTTGGCGAAGTATTAAAAAATTGCTTGACAACACATATACTTGCATTCACCTGTTTGCCTTGAAATTTCGCACACTGCAGCCAACAAACTTACAAATGTCAACCTCTTAAAAGTTACTATTGTGCTAACAAGTGAGCAATAACATATTTTTGACAATAGTGCTGTGTGGTTTCGTAAAGTACCAACCAGTTTCTTCCTGTGGGTGTCATAAAAGGCAAGGGCCTTTCCACCAAAATACATCTACAGATTCACCTGTTACGTCTGCATTTCTATATGTATATTTCGTAAGGTGAACCGTGGATATTGTGTCAATCCCTAAACCTGACTGGGATAAATGTATCGTATGCGAAAATCTTGATAAAAGTTCTAAATATTTGAAGTGAAAATACGCGTGTAATGTGTGTATCTTGATCCTTGTCATTTTGCAATTTGGCGATGCTTGTCACTGATGGTATCTGAGCTGATGTTACTATGTCATAAGGTAAGGAAGAGCCGTAATATAAGTGGTCAGTGATAAACGGCTCACTTGGCCGAGTTGATGTCATAGGGTAAGGATTAGTGTCCATTGAACATTAGGTAGAGTTTACTTCTCTGTGTCATAGAGTGTAGTCCACGTGCCTGATCCAATGTCAATATGTTATAAGATTGCCTGAGATGTCAATATGTCATAATTCGCATGTGCTTGAGCCAATGTCGATAACTTATACCACATGCCCGAACCAATGTCAATAAGTCATAAGATGCAGTCCATGTACATGAGCCAATTTCAATATGTGGTAAGATGCAGTCCATGTACATGAGCCAATGTCAATATGTGGTAAGATGCAGTCCACGTGCTGGAACCAATGTCAATATGTCATAAGATGCAGTCCATGTACATGAGCCAATGTCAATATGTGGTAAGATGCAGTCCACGTGCCGGAACCAATGTCAATATGTCATAAGATGCAGTCCACGTGCCGGAACCAATGTCAATATGTCATAAGATGCAGTCCTTGTACATGAGCCAATGTCCATATGTCATAACATGCAGTCCATGTGCGTGAGCCAATATCAATATGTTATAAGATGCAGGCAGTAAGAGCTAATGTCACTACGTCATAGGATACCAGTCCACTTGCCTGAGCCGACGTCCTTGGGCGGATGAGTGTGCGGGGGGTGCGGCGGGTGCGGCGGGTGCGGCGGCTGCTCCGTGGGACTTTTGCACAGGACGGCGCAGGTGCTGAGGGCGCGGCCGCACCAACAGCCGCCTCGGCCGCAGCGACCGCACGCGCGGCGCATCGACCGACATGGTTGGACGCCTCCTAGAATTAATGAATTAAATAAATATATACGTAATTTATACGCTTACACCAATTATCTAGCATTCACGCCCGCAATGTTGTGTTCTGATATGCAGGATAAGAGAGAAAATTACTTTCTCCTGCCTTCTTTCTTATTGGATCTGTTTTTAAACTATGTGGCAACAAGTAATACTACTTTCTAGTCAAAGTCAAAGTCAAAATGCTTTATTTTGTAGGTACACAGAGTACACTTAAAATAGTCAATTTTACATTTTTTAAGCTACTGTTTCTTCAAAATGCAATATTCCCCTGAGAAGAACAAGCAAGAAACTCGAAGGGTTGCTCTTTTAAAATCAGTCTTTGATTTTACATAAAGGTTTTTATATTACAAAAAGGTTTTCATATTTCATTATTAATTGTGAAATAGCCTGGCATGCGAACGATCTAATTATGTCCAGGGATGATTATCATCTAAATAGTCTGATATTTTATATTATGCTTTGTTTATAAGTTTCTGTTTTATAGTATCTTTAAACTTCTTGAAAGGAAGATATCAACAGGAACCTTATTGAAAAAGCGTATACATAACCCTTTGAATGAATTACTGGCTTTGCGGAGGCTAGTACCCTAATAAATAAAGACATCATGTCTATCACATACATACACAACGTCACGACCTTTATCACAAATGAGGTGGTCTGAGATATCCCAAACAATAATATCTCTGATCATCCCATTTACGTTGTGTATGGTTATCACAATTTTTCCTAAATGATGCTAGTTTTTTTTTGACATATAAATTAGATTTACAAAAATATACTGTGACGAAAAGGTTAGAATATTGTACATTTTTATCCTACTTAAGTGTAAGTACCATACCTAAAACAGTTTAGCAGGCTATATCGCCTATTTCAAAACTTTGGAAATAGAATGTTGATTTTAAATGTTATTATCAAATTTTAACGTACCAAATCAAATATGCTTTATTTTGTAGGTACACAGGGTACACTTCAAATAGTCAGATTTTACATTTTTAAGCTACTGCTTGTTCAAAACGCAATTTTCCCCTGAGAAGAACAAGCAAGAAACTGGAGAGGTTATAAAAAAAAAAGGTTTTTATATTACAAAATTATAAATTATTATTTTATATTATAATATTTCATTATTAATTGTCAAATAGGCTGGTAATGCGAACGGGCTGGTTATGTCCATGAATGTATATCATATAAATAATCTGGTATTTTATAATATGCTTTCTTAATAAGTTTCTGTTTTATAGTATCTTTAAAATTGAAAGGAAGATTTTGTATATCAACAGGAACCTTATTGAAAAAGCGTACATATATCAGAGATAAATAAATATTAAAGCTATGAAAAGCGTTACATTTACAAGTAGGTGTAATAATTTTTTAACTTATCTCTAAGTGACATGATGATGAACTATAATCATCTGCATATCCAAAGCACCGAGTTGTTTCAGACCTTCGATCCTGTACTCAACCACCGGCTTCTGGACAAAGGGGAGCAGAACTCGTGGAGTTGCTAGCAGAAATAATAAACAATTTGAGCCTCTCTGTCATTAAGTTTGGTAAAAACAAGCAATTTCTCACAAAGTCGACCGTTTTCTCTATAATTGTGCATTGTTCGCGTCCCAACAATACAGACAAGCCACCATTAATGCTCAGAAACAGACATGAGACAAATATTGTCGCATTACTCACGCGCATTAAGCCCGAACGAAAGTGAAACATTTTTAACTTTCGAATTCAGTGAATAGACAAAGGTCACAATGTGAGTGATCAGGATGGAGGAGTAGACTTGTACACATCAAGAGCTTACAAGTGTTCACTGCTGGGGGGCAATCGCTTTCAACGATAATACCAAAACTAGTAACAAGATATTTGTACAAGCATGTACAAAATGTGTACTTTGACCGAGACGACCTGCGCATGTAACCCAAATTATACAAAAAACAAATACTGAAGAATCAGCAGTGCAGACCGTCACGGCGAAGCCAAGTCGCGCGACCCAGAAAAACAGTTGCTACATAGCTCTCAAACAATAAACAGTTACATAATTACATTCAATATTTTGGATTTAATTTAACATCCTTAACAATCATTTTTAGTAAACATTTAACAATCTAGGAAACGTAACAACAACAACAAATTCAACCCGCATTATCCGCTAAGGACACTCGTGGTATCGGTACGCGTCGCGATCACGAGGAACGAACATTAACATCCTGTAGGACAGGGAACTCAGTACCTGCTCTTACAATATTACTTAATTTTAAGGTAGGTAGTTATAGTAATTTTATGTAGTCCAATAAAGCGTATACAAATAAACAGATGACATTGTATGAATAATATTGCAGTTGATGATAATAACATTCGTATCGCGCTAATCGACGACTGCTCCGCTGAACACCAAGTGTGCCCCTGGTGGTTGAACGGGTAAATCATAAACAGATCATACAAAATGATCAGAGGGCGGAGTGTGAGTTTTGTTTCGACCTAACTTTACTACCGCGTTCACGTTTACGTGACGACTTGTATGGAGAAATGTGCAGCGCCTCTAGCGGATAGTTTGCAAAACGATTTTTTTCATAGGGACTTTTTTCCTAAACGCGAACGCGATGGTAAAGTTAAAAACGAGACAAAACTCACACTTCGCACACTGTAGTGCTCCTTTGGTGGTTTGGTGGAGCACATCTTATGTCATTATATTTATGGTTCCACTTTACCCCTACAAAGGATGGAACACATGATGACCATTTTATACTCCACTCTGAAGAATACTTCAAATAAGTTATGGGGGAACCCATGAATTTTTTATGTCTCGTGTTGAAAGATCAGCCGATGCTACCCCTGATCTTTTTGTGCAACGCGGTACCCAAACAACCAATAATTATGAAAATAAATTTACACAAACAGAACTAACTAATGTATATAACAAAAGGTTTTTTGCAAAAATGGCGGATGGTTATTTTGCTGACAAGAACCATTTAAAAAATATTTTCAAAAAGGGGATGACAGATGAGCCATTTATTAGTCACCGAAATTAACAAAAAATACAAATACGAATAAATTTTTCGTAAGAATAACAAATTAAAGACAGATTAATTTATAAGTAGAAAAATAATTTAACTTTGAAGGAAGAAAGTTTTGTTTGTTTCAATAAAATACTTAACATTATAGATTTAAAACAAATATTTCAAGTATTTCATTTTAGTTGTCCCTCCAATGTGTTCACAACTTAAAAGGAGCACGATAGGTAACTCAAAAATTTCCCTTCTCAACCACTAAAGGGGCACAATGGAGCATTCGGATTTATCCGTCGTACCCCTGGGGGCACAGTCTGGGTGTTCAGCGGAGCAGTCGTCCAAAATTTCTACAACATGATTTCCTTGAATTTTGCTGTTCGTTAGCCCTGCAACGTTGCATGCAGTTGCAATCTCAATAGAGCTGACCTCGTCGTAGTAATGACCTCAAATGGTTCAAACCACTGTGCAACACACACCAAACAAATTACTTCCTCAATTACAGCCTCGATTGCAGAATAATTGCACAAGGCTCTCATCTCAAGAACCGGAAGGTTATGTAATGTTAGTTAAAGCTGCTGGTTAGGGTTCCGTAGTCAACTTTCATAGAGGATAGTACTGAGTTTCCAACTTTTTAGGACATGAATTTTGTTCTTTAGGCGCATAAATAAATATTTCGGACACTTACACCAATCATCTAGTCCCAAATTAAGCAAAGCTTGTACTATGAATACTAGATAACGGATAAACATACATAAATCCCTTGCGGCTTCAGTTTTTCTTGATTCATACAACCTTGGGACCTTCAAGGGCATGGTGAATAAGCCTCTACTGAGATCGCCGCGCGCTTCATCTTCGATTACAACGTCACTTTACATCAGGTCAGATTGTCGCCAAATGCGTATCCATGCAGTTAATCATGCCCTTCGCGGGACTCGAACCAGCAATCGCTGATTTCGCAGACAGGAGTCAATATCCATTACACCAATCTAAGTATATGTTCTAGTATTCAAAATAAATCTATGTTCAGCAGTGACGCCCTGTGGCTAGTGTTTTATGACCAAAGAGATCGAACGAAAAAGTACGTATGAAAAAAGTAACTTTATGCCGCGCGTTCGTACTCTGCTGCGCCGGCTGTTTTTAAAAACAAACAAAAAAGTGCGCGAACTACATACATGGAATTGTTCACATTTCACATCACAGTACATATTATTTTGGAAAATTGAGTCCATCAAGTAGTGAAAGTATTAGTTAACTCATGCAAATATTAAAACAGAAGTAGAAAATGTAATACAGAATCTACTACCAACTAAATTCCGGAAAATTATTTTGATAGCAAAACAATTTCATCATGAAGTCTTTTTTGGAAACTGTTTCTGTATTATTTTCAGGAATAAAATCATAAAGTCACGCCGGTTTTCCGGAGCGGTGTGCAGATACCGTCTCCGTGGCTCAATGTAAACAACATTGGGTTTACGATTCGGAGGTTGCGGGTTCGATCCCCAGCGGGGTACATGTTTAAGTACTCGGTTGGTGGTAGGGCATTTTAAATGTCCGCCTGGCTAGCTACCACGAATCTTTTTATCGAAATCTGCCGCCAAGCAGCAATGTTAATAACACTGTTGTATTCCGGTTGTCAGAGATAAGATAGCCAGTCCCCCAAATGTGTTGGGGTTTCCGGGTCAGTATTCCACCTTCGATCTCATCTTCACTTAACATCAGGTGTAATTGAGGTCAAGTACGAACCCGTAGTGCATAAACAAAAAAGACCACAGACTTCCACTTGCTACGATCCTGACACACCTCTTTTGCTTCATTCACTCTCACAAACTTGTTCATCTTTCTTACGCCTGATATATGCGCCTCCACACACGTTAGAGGCGCTGGCAGCGCCACGACAGTCCCAACAGCATCCTGAAGGCGTTGTTATACTATTTTTGCATCCCTCGAGCCTGAGCTAATAAATTACTGATAACTTATTACACATGCAGCAATCTCCATTTTACTCAGACAATGAAAGCATTAGACATACAATATTATTTTCGTAAATGTCTATACTTTATCAGGTCGTAAAAAAAACAATATCCACAAGACTCGAGTAATGCCCGCCAGCTTTAACTCTAAAATTAATAACCTCACGATTATTACGATACTCTTATCACATGTGCAAACTATTTATAACTTAGCCGTGATAACATTTAATCAAACAAAGACAATATTACAAAGAAAATCGCTTATAATAAGGGGACACTATTAGTAATTCTGCCTGCCGTCCAGCCTCTCACGTTCGCTGACACTCGTACAGCCAGCGCGACTGGTGAGTTATCTTGGGCTCGCTCCGAATGAAAAAAGTGCCAAGTCAAACAATACATACATACATAATGTCACGCCTGTTTCCCGTAGCGGTAGGCAGAGACCACAGACTTCCACTTGCTACGATCCTGACACACCTCTTCTGCTTCCTTCACTCTCATAAGGTTGTTTCATACATGCTCGTCGGTTTAGGGTTTCAAGTCAAACAATACCGATAAATTATGACCGCCTCCGTGGCTCAATGTAAACAGCATTGGGTTTACGATTCGGAGGTCGCGGGTTCGATACATGTTTAAGTACTCGGTTTGGTTGGTGGAAGGGCATTTTAAATGTCCGCCTGCATGGCTAGCTACCACCATCTTATCTAAATCTGCCGCCAACCAGCAATGTCAATAGCATTGTTGTGTTCCGGTTGTCAGAGATAATATAGCCAGTCTCCCAAATATGTTGGGGCTTCCGGGTCAGTACGCTTCCACCTTCGACTTCATCTTCACTTAACATCAGGTGTGATTGAAGTCAAGTACCAAACCAACCCGTATTGCATAATAAAAAAAAAACAATAAATTGAAATCAATTCTACTAGTGAATAATGATATGTTATAAATTAACTAGACGACCGACTAGATATAGTGGGCAGTGACCTTGCCTTCGAAACTAATGGTTGCGGGTTCGAATCGTGTGATGACTATTACGAACACTATAAATCCCCGACGAAAAACGAGGGGTGTCATGTGTTTGACCGCTTTATAAAAGTCTTTGTCCGGACGTATTTGGTGCGTGGTTTTTGGTGCATTTTGATGATATTATGGTCCTTCGAAGGTTTCTATGTTTTTAACGATTAAATACGGAGATACGTTCTTAGCCAAATTTAATAATAATAATAAATATGTTTCCACATACACACAGCGCCATCTAGGTCCACAGTACGCATCTAGGCTTGTGTTATGGATACCAGATGGTTGATAAACTACACAAATACATATTTTTTTTTGTAAATAAATACATGAATAAATGAAAAACATCCATAACTCGGGAACACATGTTAATGGAAATCGGTTAAGCTTTTAACACAAAATTTTGGACTAGTCTACCTAGACGATATAATCATTTGTTGCTTCAATGTTGTCGGGGTTTTTCTAAGTTATATTGCCGAGTCATTGATGCTTACGTAAATATTTATGTATGTTTATCCGTTAGCTATTATCTATAGTACAGGCAGTGGCGTGCACAACATTTTGTGACAAGGTAGCAGAATGATAAAATTTGCTATTAAATGAGAAAAAAATACAACCACAAAATAATAACTTACTCTTATCAATCGCCGCAATTGTTTACAATATTTTCTGTTCATATCAGTATGATTCAGTTATATTGACAATGCGTTTCGAGCAAAGCTTACAAATCTAGGGTAGGCACTGCATTTCTGCCTATATTTCTGACGCCTTGTATAGTTTGGGAATAGATCGCTAATAATTATTCAAAATCAAAATCAAAATCAAAAATATTTTATTCAATGTAGGATACAAAAATATCACTTATTGAAAGTCAACATGCTATTTTTCTTTTTTTAACTACATCGCTTCACAAGGTGTTATGGTTAGGGAGAAGAAGCGACAAGAAACTCCGCAACAACACATCTTTTCAACTAGTCTCCATCCTTACAACAATACTACATCTTATATTACATAATTACAAAACAATAGCAATTAACATAACGACCAGCTAACACCAGACCTCCTTATCGCCTAAATAATCATCTATTCTGTAATAACCCTTCTTACACAGAGTTTCTTTAATGTGGCGTTTAAATTTCTGCTCTGTTAAGCTCAATACATGTTCTGGTATTTTATTGTAAAAGCGTATGCTGTGTCCCACAAAGGATGTGCTAACCTTGCTAAGTCTAAATTGTGGAATTTCAATTTTATTTTTGTTTCTAGTATTCAAATTATGATTATCAGAATGTTTGCGAAATAGGCATATATTTTTGCGTACATACATTATACTGTCATATATATATTGGGATGCAACAGTTAAAATACTTATTTCTTTAAACAGATCTCTTAGAGAATCACGGCAGCGTAATTTATATATTGCTCTGATTGCTCTTTTTTGTAGAACAAATATTGTTTGAATATCTGCACCTCTACCCCACAGTAGTATACCATAAGACATAATGCTATGAAAGTAGCTAAAATAAACGAGCCTCGCTGTTTTAATGTCAGTAAGTTGTCTAATCTTACGAACAGCATAAGCAGCTGAACTGAGCCTGCTCGCAAGTGTCTCAATATGCGACCCCCACTGTAGTGTGGAGTCCAAAGTGATGCCAAGAAAAACAGTGTTCTCAACAAATTCCAATGGTTCACTATTCAACTTTAGGTTGTTTTCCCCCTGCCTTACATTAGGTAAGGAAAACTTAATACATTTGGTTTTCTTAGCATTTAGAACTAAATTATTCACAGTAAACCAGTTCGAAACCTGTGAAAGAGTATCGTTTACATCGTCAATATCATTCGACCCTCTCTTTATTTTGAATATAAATGAAGTGTCATCAGCAAACAACACAATATCAACCAGGTTCCGAACTAAATAAGGCAAGTCATTAATATAAACTAAAAACATAAAAGGACCTAGAATTGATCCTTGAGGTACTCCCATTTTCACAAAGGATCCTGAAGATTTTTCCAGATTTACTTGAACTTTTTGAATTCTATTTTCTAAATAAGAAGTTAATAAGTCGAGGGCTTTGCCGTGCACCCCATAATGTTCTAATTTAAATAAAAGCGTTTTGTGATCCACACAATCGAATGCTTTTGAAAGATCGCAAAACACACCGATTGCATCGCTGCGATCTTCCCAGGCATTATAAATATTTTTAATTAGAGTTACACCGGCATCCGTTGTCGAGCGACCGTTAGTGAAGCCAAACTGTTTATCATGTAGTAGTCCATTTGTATTGAAATGACACAATATTTGACCCAGAATAAGTTTCTCAAAAATTTTACTAAGTACAGGTAGAATGGAGATGGGCCTGTAATTATTGAGATCGTTTTTACATCCTGATTTAAAAAGAGGTACAACCTTACTATGTTTCATCAGTTCAGGAAAGACACCTTGATCAATACTCGCATTGAAAATGAAGGCTAAGTAAGAAGCGATCGTAGTGACAATATGACTCAACAGCTTTACCGACATGCCCCAGACATCTTCAGCTTTTTTTAACTTTAGCGTTTTGAAAGCCTTTATAACTTCGAGAGGGTCAACATACCTAAATTTAAGAATAGTGTGGCATTTTTTTACATTAGCTACCATCAATGATTTAGCACGAATTGGTGATGAATCTAGTATTTCAGTAGTTTTGACTGGAATATTTACAAAAAAATTTTCAAAATGCTGAGCTACTTCTATATCGCGATTGATAATTCTATTATCAATTTTAATTGAATATCCATTGTCACGTTCTTTAACACATGACGTTTCCCTATTTATAACCTTCCAGACTGCTTTAATCTTATTATCAGCAATATTTACAATATTACTAATGTATCTGGACTTAGCAGTAATACAAACTTTTTTAAATATTTTTGAATAATTTTTAACAAATTCGCAGAACTCTAGGTCATCCTGCCTAATTGTCCTATCTTCATAGAGCTGAAACAACTTATCTCTACTTATTCGAATACCTTTCGTGGCCCAGTTACTGAATTTAAATTTATTGGTATTTTTAACTTTTTTAATTTGAAAGATCTGTTCAAACTCTTTATTCAAAACATTGAAGAAATCTGTATAAAATTTATCACAGTCAATTGTTTCAGACGAAGGTAAAGGTAATTTATTTAGCAAAACTTCTTTATACATTTCTACTTTTTCTGCAGGTATAGGTCTAGTAATGAATTCTACTGTGGGATTGGATAACTTAATTAACGGAAAAGCAACAAGTTGCCCACAGTGATCAGACCTTAAACAGTTTAGTATAGACTGATCAATGAAATTACAGTTACAGAAAAAGTTATCTATGCAAGTGGCTGTAGATTCAGTGATTCTAGTAGGCTCTAGGAATACGTTGTTTAAATTAAAAGACTTAAATAAACTTATTATTCGAGTAGTTAACGACTTCTGCTCCAGCAAATCTACATTAAAATCACCACAGACTATAACTGACTTTGTCCCTTATTTATATAATTTGATTTGACATTTAGTTACTTCATTCCAAGCCAGTGCAAGATTTCTATCGCTCATTCTTTTACACGCAGCAGTACAGTCGGCAACTCAATTATTAGTCCAGTCAGGATATGCATATTTAGGGGAGTAACTTCCTATAATCATAAAGGCCCTGATTTTTTGTACATAAACAGAGTAGGTACCTATCCGTGATATTTTTTTTTTTTTTTTTTTACGAACACATACAGTCAAAGCATAACACAAGAAACATATTGGTAAAATAATAATTCTTTGACAAACAGTGTCCACAGATAAAATTTTTCAGAAAACATATCATTTAACACCACCAGAACTATAACAGACGAATACATCGAAATGCCCAAAAAAAATATTTTTATGTACCTATACGTGGGACACTCAGAAAATTTTGCGAAACAGAAAAAAATTGTTCTATGGGCAAATATATTTTTATTAAATCTTTTCAAAGTACTCTCCACTAGCATCTATACAAAGTTTCATGCGTCTGAAACAATTTTCGAAACACTTTTTCCAGTCCGCCGCAGACACCTCGTTTACGGCCTGCTCGAACGCCGACAGCGCATCTTCCGGCGATGAAAATTGTATCCCTTTGAGCTGATTTTTTATTTTTGGGAATAAAAAGAAGTCACACGGTGCTAGGTCCGGGCTGTAAGGAGGGTGACCTAGGAGTTTGACCGGCGTGCTGTCCAGGAAGTCCCTCGTTTTGAGCGCGGTGTGCGCGGGCGCGTTGTCATGGTGGAGCAGTAGCCCACGGAGCCCTGTGTTTGGTCGCTTGTTGCTCACAACAGAAAAAACTTCTGGCAAGCATTTATTAATATACCATTCGGCGTTGATGCTTCTTTGGTTTTGTAAAGGAATTGACACCAAGTAGCCAGTCAAATTGAAAAAGCTCGAGATCAAAACTTTCCCCCCGCTTCTAGATCGCTTCACTTTGGTGGACGTTGCTTCGTTTTGAAACACCCAAACTGTCGACTGGCGCTTCGTTCCTGGATCGTATTGATATATCCAGGACTCGTCACCTGTAATGATGTCATAAACACGCCGAGACGAACCTGCTTCAAATTTGTTAAGCATATCACGGCACCATTCCACCCGGGCCTGTTTCTGAGCATCGGTGAGGTTGTGCGGCACCCAGCGTGAAACTATCCTCCTCACGCGAAGATGCACGTGCAGAATCTTGTGAAGGCTTCCCGATCCAATCTGCATAATGTGCTGAATCTCTTGGTATGTTACTCGCCTATTGTCTTGGACTAAATTTTTCACTGCTAACACGTTTTCTTCCGTAACAGCCGTCGAAGGGCGACCACTTCTTTCTTCATCCCCCAAAGTTAGTCGACCGCACCTAAATTCATTATACCAACGATACACGGTTGCCTTAGAAGGGCCTTCATCCGTGAATGCCATTTGAAGTCTTTCGTACGATTCTTCCGGTTTCAGGCGGCACTTGAAATCCTATAAAATCATAGCGCGATAATGTTCCCGGTGCAGATCCATTTTTCACTGAGACACGATAATTTAAATTAGCTTGCAAAAAATGTGGAGGGAAAATTTGAAATTGGAATGTGCCTATTTTTACTTATAAATAATCATATTTTTAAAATAGATTTTAACTGGCCAGTCTCTCATTCATAAAAACTTTTTTTCGCAAAATTTTCTGAGTGGCCTGGTATGCAATGGATCCCAAAAGTGCACGAACAACCACAGCCCCGGCTTCTCTGTTTTTTTTTTTATCATTTTTTATGTAAATTATATTTTATTCTTGTGCAGTAAATTATACTACATGAGAATAATACCCGATTCTTGCCATAAACAAAAAGTGTTTGATAAATCAGAATACAGGGAGCCAGTGATACCCACGCACTTCTGTGGATTACCATACAATTCAACCAAAACATAATGCACACAAAAAGAGAGTAACTATAATCACTTAACTAAACAAAGTTAATTAATTTGTACTGGAATCTATTTTGCTGACTTTTGACTTGTCCCAATTTGACCCAATGAAGAATTGAATATATCAATTTCAATGAAAGTTTTGTTATACGAATCACACGCACGCATAACAAAAGTATTTTTTCCGAAATATTGTAAAAAATATTTTCTAACGGATCAGGAGTTTGCTCTAGGTATAGTGTAGGTATTTAGTTATAAAACCTACAATATTAAATTAAAGTTACCACTGTGCACTTCATTGCTTTCACTTTATATTTTCTAAAAATAGTTTATTGAATCGTAATATTTGCCCTCGGTGAAATCTCCCATAATTATAAAGAAGTTATTGCTCGATTTTTTTTGAGAATAGTTACAGGGGTCGAAGTATAGGTATTCTCCGACGCAATGTAATTTTAATCAGCCCTCTATTTTCAAAAAGAACCGCTCAATTTTATTATAAACCACAACTTATCACTTTTAAGATATCCATACATTTATTTAAATAACCTACAGCCGAGTCCTTAACAGGTGTATCGAGGTACCTTTAATATCCTCAAAAGGCGTCAAGGCGAAGCTGTAACCTACTTCTTAAATTGGTCAATGCCACCTTGACACTCAAATAAAAAAATAACCCAACCAGGTATCAGTTCGGAGTAATAAGGATTACATTTTTAATTGAAACATGTTTTTCGAATTAAAATAATCTTAGATATTTCTTGCAAGTTTTATTATATATACTAGTCTTCGGTCCGCGGATCTGCCTGCTTCGATTCGGTTTATTATTCCGCGGAAATTATTTGAAATTTGAGGATAGTAAGTATACGCTTTTAAGTTCCTATAATTTGAAGGGCCGTGATTTTTTGCACATGGATAGAGTTTTTTTTTTTATATGAGAGGGCGGCAAACGAGCATGCGGGTCACCTGATGGAAAACAATCACCGCCGCCCATGGACACCCGCAACACCAAAAGGGTCACAGATGCGTTGCCGGCCTTTAAGAAAGGTGTAGGCTCGTTTCTTGAAGGTTCCAATGTCGATTTTTATGCACAACGGGTTAGCACTTGACTTCAATCACACCTGATGCTAAGTGAAGATGAGGCCGAAGGTGGTAGCGTATTGACCCGGAAACTCCATCTTATTTGGGGGACTGGCTATCTTATCTCTGACAACCGGAACACAACAATGCTATTAATATTGCCGTTTGGCGGCAGATTTAGATAAGATGGTGGTAGATAGCCAGGCGGACATATAAAATGCCCTACCACCAACCAAACAGTACACGCTGTGTATGTGCAAATATATGTATGAATATTAATTAATATATATATTTTCGCTATACAGCGAGGCAATGCGGCTTCTGGGTACCATTCCACCAACCAGAGACTTGGGTCTAGTTTTTTATTTGTGATTTTTTTTATAATAAATTTTATAATTATTGTTTATAAATATTGTACAAATGTATATACATAATAAATAAATATAGTGTTAATTATGCAGTATGGAAAAAAATAAAAACCAATTATATTTTTAAATACATTACTAAAATCAGAAACATTTATTATGAAGTATGAGTGTGTCTTGATTATTTTAACTGTTTTACTTTTTTTTTTTTTTTTTTTTTTATTTCATATGAGAGGGCGGCAAACGAGCATGTGGGTCACCTGATGGAAAGCAACCACCGCCGCCCATGGACACCCGCAACACCAAAAGGGTCACAGATGCGTTGCCGGCCTTTGAGGAAGGTGTCCACCCCAGAATAAGTAGGGCAGCCTGAGCGATGAGGGATTCTTCAGCACTAATAGTGCTGGTACCCTCCTGGGGTACTAACTCTTTAAATACCGCTACCATTCTGGAGAGAGACTGGAAGGTGGGCCTCCGGCGCCCTCGCTCACCGGACGAAGCGCAGTGGCAAAATGCCACTACTCAGACGTCGGTCTTCTGCGAGAGGGTGGTACTTCCCCGGTCGAGCCGGCCCATTCATGCTGCAAGCTAATAGCTTACAGCGTGGCTCTACCACTACTAAAACTTTACCACTACTTTACTTTGTGTAATTTACAATTAAATCATTGCATCGTCATCATCATCAGCCCGTAAACATCCCACTGCAGGGATATAGGCATTCCTTCGTATAATGAGCGAGTATGGGCCATTATCCACCACGCTGGCCCAATGCGGGCTGGGAACTTCACATTCAATTTTTATTTCTCAGGCATGCAGGTCTCCTCACGATATTTTCCTTCACCGTTTAAGAGCAGTCGGATAAATGCATATAAGTAATTAAATTAAATTTAAAAACTCATTGGTACATTGCCTGCGTGGGAATCGAACCTGGACCTCCCAAATTGGGAGACGGCATCTTAACCGCTGAGCCACCGACACCGAATGTACATACCCTATTTATGCCAATAAAAGACACATATAACCTTCATGTTCCTAGGATATCCTAAACCTATGTTCATATTCGCAGCAAATAATTATAAAAATAATAAGTTAAAAACTACACATAAATATGATGTAGTGAAGATATAACCTATCGGCCATTAATATTAACATAATAACAGGCTATCTTATCTCAAACAGATGGACAATGTTATTAATTGGGCTTAACCGACATAGATAAGATGCTATAAAGACGTTCACTTGTGTTGCATTAACTTAACCTACCGTAATCTATGTTAACCCAAATTTGAGAGTGAACCCGCCGGTGAACGGCCAGTAATCATCTTTCAGAACATTCACACCAATAAAACTACCGGCTTAACTGTAACTACTACGTAACATTCCGGTTAAGAATGCTCTGTATAAAACGTAGTGGTTCCGTCTGGTAAGAGTAGCTGTTACTTTGTAAGAGTGTTTAAAAATCAGGGGTCAGTGAAATTATTAGAACGATTTAAATCCTGCGACAACGCCTTCGAGTATGGGCAGAGTGGGGATCAACGTACCTACGTCATGCCAGAATACACAATATGTAATTCATCCATTTTGACATTTTTATTTATACTACAAAAAAAAGAAAAAAAAAAAAAAAAAGAAAACAAAGAAAAAACATATAGAAAAAATATTACGTCAAACTTCAAGCATTTATTTCAACGTAAGATACATGATATCATTTGTTGGATGTGAATTTAAATCTACTGGAATTAAAAAGGTTTATTGCATTTATCTGTCAGTCGGTATGTCCAAGCTACTACCGCTTCGGAAAGGGAAATCATCTGTGGGAAAAGAAGCGGCGCAAGAAACCCACAGGATCATTGTTGTCCGTTTTTTTTTGTACATTGCAGTAATTACATTTGGTCTTGCTTTTATGCGTACCTCAATTTACGTGCGAACATTATGACTCTGAGCTGACTATGAGCCGTCATCTCCGTACTCACACACTTATCATTCACGCGTTTACCTTCGATCTTTTCTTTTTTTGGTAAAATAAATAAAATTCTCAAATTCTTAAGACTTAAAATTTCTAAAATTTCTTAAAAATACAGAACACTAACAGTTCGGGCGACGAAATGTTAACAAATTGTGCAAAATAGTGCCCAGAGGAAAAAAAATAGTGCCATTTTAGTTCAAGAGTTATTCAATATTTTAAGTGAGCGTTCCGGTGTCACGACTTGCTGGAATCCACATTTTTAATCGGCAGAGACCGCTTTTCCTTTGATTATAATTTGTATCCCAAAAAACTGCATGCATAGTGCCATTAAAATAGCATCTAAATAACTTCGTTGTTTTTGAAGTATTATTTATTTAATATTACAAATGTGAATGTTCGGATGTTCGGACTTCACAAAGTTAGTAAATACTTTAAAAGGCAATGTATGTACACTTTTTTAATAGGTTCCAGTAGGCATTCAAAATTCGCCTTTAAATAAATTTAAAACAATCATAAAACAGAAGTTATTACCAAAAGGCTATTATGAAATCACTGACTATTTGGATGATAAGCAAGCATGGACATAGCTGTCTTATTATTCATCTAAGTAATATTATAAATGCGATATATATTTTCCTACGTCAAATCACAAATTGTAACCCATAATCTGGTTAAAAAGAGCCGCCCTTGAGTTTCTTGCTCGTTCTTCTCTGGGGAGTCAGCTTTGTAAATGAGCAGTAGATTTAAATTTAAGAGTGACGTTTTCAATTGATTATATATTGATAACTTTCTGAGCAACCGCGTTGTTCAGGCCTGGAATAAGCTGCCGGAAGAGGTTGTCTCCGCCCAATCAGTGAATTCGTTCAAGAATAGATTGGATAAATTTAAAAAAAAACTAGTGGTGACTTAAATATTGACTGAATAACAACATAATGAACAATGTGAACTCTTCCAACACTGTGACATAGACATACCAGCAGTAATGCTGCTAATCTATAATAATAATAATTTTGTCCTATGAAATAAAAATATTTTGATTTGATTTGGTTGTTCAATCACGGTGAAACTGGTTAATCCAGATCCGGATGAAATTTGGTATACAGATAGAACATACCATGGATTAAAACAGAATTTTTTTCCCGATAAAGTGACTAGATCTGGTTGAAAAAAAAAAACATCCGTGATATACTTCTCCCTTGCAAGCGAAGCCCCGCAGGCGAAAAACTAGTCGGACTTATAATATGCGAAAATTTTGGATGTTTATTTGTTTGTTGCTCAATCACGGCGAAATTTGGTATATAAGTAGAACATACCCTGGATTAAACCTAGTATATTTTTTATCATGATAAAGTGTGTAGTCCCCCGGGACAAATTTAAAACATCCGCGATAGTTATTACACGCAGGCGCTAGTCTTGAATAAAAACAAAAATTATTGTGCAATGTTCATATTGTTTTCACTAATTATTCAGATTTTTTTGTGACCTTGGCCATTTTAAGGTTGATTGTAAGTATATGAAATATTTCAAGTCACAATGTTATACACGTATTCAACCTTTCAAAAGTGCGAATTCACTTACGAGACCGCGCATTAGGTAGGTAATTAAAAACGTAATCAAAAAACAGTTATTCATGAACAGGGTTTGCGTAATTCACTTTAAGACCGTTATTGTTACCACATTTCGAGTGAAATAAATTTATATTTTCTATAGATAGATACGCGTGAAAAAATAACCATTCATGAAGACGTCTAAAAAGGTTTAAATGCTTAAGGGTTAATTTCTTAGTTTATGTCAGAAACCATAGAAACAATTTCAGGATGGACATTTCGGAGGACATTCTTCTTAGCGAGACGATGGTAAAACACATCAAATTCTTGAGGACCAGAATGTGACCACGCGTACAACATTGTCTGTGGCATCGTAGAGGTCCTGTAGCGTACAAGTGTCGGGACACGCAGGGCAGCATAGTAGATGCCCCATGGTTTGTGGTGTATCACCACACAAGCACAGGTTGTCGTCCATGTAGCCCCACTTGGACATGTTTGTAACGGTGTCGTTCTTTTGAGCTGATACGCATTGGTGGGTTTGGGTTATTGGAGTTCAAATTCGAAATTTTAAACTGACTGATGAACTGACGGATCCTTTTTTTTTTAGCACATTGATTTCCAGATTTAACTCAGTCTCACTGTTATTTTTAATCAGTTTTTTTTTCATTTTTCTTAATTTTTAGTTTTAAGACCCTTTCGATCCTCTGTTTCATACAATAAATAAGTTGATGTGGTGATCTGTGTTCTGTTTTGACCCTGACCAGAGCTGTCCCGCCTGTTCTGTACATATACACCTCGTGACTCGACCCACCTGTTCTCTCGGAATCTACGATCCCGGTACGCAATCTGTTGAGCGATTTCCATACGGGCCACTCCAAATCGTGACCCAATGGAAGCTTCTGAACATTGAGCCATCTTGAAACGTTAATTCTAATAGCGGGTAACCTTGGCAATTCAACGGATTTCCTTATTTCCACGATTAATATTTTATCCAAAAAAAAAAGTCTATCAAAAATTCATCTATTCAAAATTAACCCATAATCTATCAAAGTATCAAGACGACCAAGTTCACCTAATATACATTATTGGTTATTTTTGCATGTAACCCAATGCCAACTCATACATAAATTAGTAAATACGTCGTCGTCGTTTATGTATATCGTTTTAATATTAGGACCTTACCTATGAAATTGGCGTTTTGTATGAAGAATTTCATTAAGACTGTTTTCTCCATACAAACATTTTTGTTTTTTTTTTATTATTTATCAGATTTTATTATCGGCAAACATTAAGTTAAGTATAGGCAGCGTTAATTTTTAAAAGTAACCGCTTTATAAAAGTTTCAGCGAATCTAAGAAATGATTATGGGAAGCATATGAAAAGAGCTCTGTTCAATTTTTTTTTATTATGTGATTTAGCCCAGAAATTAAAAAAATATTTCATGTGAAACCTTTAAACAATATTCCATTTTCCAAATAAAAAACAAATTTGGATATAGCTTTAAAAATCGCAGGAGTTGGTAAATATGATTAACGAAGAAAAAAACTCCAATTTCATAGGTAAAGACCCAATATTTCATCTTTGGTACGGTACCTTAACTGTAGACGTTCAGAGGGCCGAGTGTAAGTTTTGTTTCGACTTAACTTTACTACCGCGTTCACGTTTACGTGAAGATTTGTATGGAGAAATGTGCAGCGCCTCTAGCGGATAGTTTGCAAAACGATTTTTTTCATAGGGACTTTTTTCGTAAACGCGAACGCGATGGTAAAGTTAAAAACGAGACAAAACTTACACTTCGCACACAGATGCAACACGCATAACAGCAAAATATGAATTTAGTATCTAGATAACGTTGCACTGATGTAATGGTATGACTTTCTCTTTCAAATGTTATAGAGCCTGAGATATAGTCAGCGAAGTTGTTACAAGTTGTACAGTACGTCCACTATACCTAAATGTTATAGAGCCTGAGATATAGTCAGCGAAGTTGTTACAAGTTATACAGTACGTCCACTATACCTAATGATATTATATGTTTAGTGAGTAGTCCGTTTATGTTATAACTAGCTTCCCGTCCGCGACTTTGTCCGCGTAGAAGATTTTCCTCAAAAAAATTTGCCTATACTATACATATAAAGAAAACAATACAGAACACAAACAGTTCACAAATGTTAACAAATTGTGCAAAATAGTGCCCAAAGGAATAAAAATAGTGCCATTTTAGTTCATGTGTTATTCAATATTTTAATTGAGCGTTCCGCTGTCACGACTTGCTGGAATCCCCATTCTCATATGCAGAAATTCTCTATGATTATAAATTATATCCCAAAAAACTGCATACATAGTGCCATCAAAATAACTAGGTTAAGTACCTAGGTTAAGTACCTAGGTTAAGTACCTAGGTTAAGTACCTAGGTAGCTTGGACATACTGACTGACCGAAAGATGCTTAGCCCTATTTTTATTTCCAATAGATTTAAATTGACATTCAACAAATGATATCATGTATCTTACGTTGAAATAAAATGCTTTGAGTTTGAGTTATCCAGGTTCTAGTAATTACCAACCAAATTTCATCCAAATAAATCTAGCCGTTTAGGCGTGAAGAGGTTACATACATACACACCCACACAATCTCTGGAATTTGTAATATTTGTTGGGATAGAGAACTTCACAAAATTAATAAATCCTTCAAAAGGCAATACGCTAATTGTGTGCAATGGTTATTATGAAACAAGCCGCTCGATTTTTGTATCAGTACAGCTTTTGGTCTCCGTTATATTGGGTCTTTACCTATGAAATTGGAGCTTTTTTTCTTCGTTAATCATATTGTACCAATTCCTGCGATTTTCAAAGCTATATCCAAATTTGTTTTCTATTTGGAAAATGGAATATTATTTCAAGGTTTCACATGAATCACAAGGTTTCTGGGCTAAATCACATAATAAAAAAATTTTAACAGAGCTCTTTTCATGTTCTTCCCATAATCATTTCTTAGATTAGCTGAAACTTTTATAAAGCGGTTAGTTTTAAAAATTAACACTGCCTACACTTAACTTAATGTTATCCGATAATACACACAAAGTTTAGCTAAATTTGGATTTGCCGTTCCCAAAAAAAAAATCTAAAACGTCATACAAAACGCCAATATCATAGGTAAGGACCCAATATCCATAATAGTTCCATTTTACCCGACTGCCCAAGATAAAGAAAGGAGGGTAAGTTTTTCGAGTGTATGTATGTATTTTGGCGCATTCTGTACCTTAAACGGCTTGACCGATCGCATGGTGTCGTTAGATTCGTCAATACCTGGAAATGTCATAGGATACTTTTTTTTTTATTCTTGAATTTTTTTTGAGGCTAAGAATCTATGATTATGCCAGCCTCATCATACCCTAATCTTCACATTACTTACAACAAATATCAACAACAAAGTTATATAGCATTCTGGCCTCAGCCGAGGCTGGATCGGCCAGGATGCTGTGAAATACACCTACGTTGACTTTTTTTTGTTAATACTTGAATACTTTTTATGATAAAAAATCCAACATGGCGTCCGCTAAATACAAAATATGCTGTCGGAGTTTATGGATGACTAATTTCGTACCCCTCATCATCAGGGGGCGGAACTGCTACAACTTTCCATTTTCTGATTATTGTCTTTAAGATTTGGCGAGTTTCCTTTCTGTTGGCATCTATCAATTACTGTCAGAGCTGTCTCACTGTACATCATTACACTGCCACAGGCAGGCTGCGCCGGCGCCGGGGCCTCCGGATGACTGTTACGACTGCATAACCAGTTACATGTTTTTTGTCGTAATTAATCTTTTGATTGTTGAGAAAAGGCGCAGTTGGCCACTAACAAATGACTTAAGCGGCCAAATTAACTTGTAAATTGAGCGAATCCTATTTAAGAAGTCGCCATTTAAGAGGAATATTCATTCATGGCTACCTATACTTTCTTTTTACCCGACTACGGGGATGCTAAAAGGAGGATAATGTATTTAACGCATCTGTATGTATGTTAGGTACCACCTAAAGCCTAAACCTGACGGCCGGTTGGTGTAGTGGATAGTGACCCTGTCAGCGAAACCAACGGTTGCGGGTTCGAATCCCGCCAGGGGTAAATGTTTGTGATATGAATGTTTATATAAATATTTATGTATGTTTATCCGTTATCTAGTATCTATAGCACAAGCTTTGCTTAGTTTGGGACTAGGTAAATATATAATAATAAATAAATATTTCGGACACTTACACAATTCATCTAGTCCCAAACTAAGCAAAGCTTGTACTATGGATACTAGGTAACGGATAAACATACATAAATATTTATATAAACATCCATGACTCAGGAATAAATGTTCATATTCATCACACAAACATTTACCCGTCGCGGGATTCGAACCCGCAACCGTTGGTTTCGCTGACAGGGTCACTATCCACTACACCAATCGGTCGTCAAGGTGATTGGTGTAAGTGTCCGAAATATTTATTTATTATATAAAAAAAAAAAGGCCTAAGTCGATTTGGACAAATAAGGTGTCGTTAGATTCGTAGTAGCTATGGTAAAGTAGCTAAATGAAACGAAAATTTTTTGGTCGAGTTCGACTATGATTTCTTGAGGAAAGTTGTTCGTAATCAAGAGTGACTTCAAATTCACCCTGTATACTACTGACACACATACTCTTCAGGTGTAAACAGATATCGGAGTTTTAATAAAAAGTGTCTAGATTATAATTATAAAAAGTGTCCAGATTATAATTTTAAAAAGATTAGAAAAAACTCGGCTACGGTTATAAATAGATATCTACTTACCTTTAAAACATCTTAAACAAGAAAAATAACGTAATTTACTTTGGCTGAAGTCGAAGGTCAGTAGGAATTACTAACTGGAATTCAGGTTTTTATAGTCTAATTCAAAATTTTAATTATATTCCTACCTGTTTGGTGTAGTGGTTAGCAACTCTGGCCACTATAACAAAAGGTTGCGGCTTCGAATCCCGCTGGGGGCATATGTTTGTGTGATGAATACGGACATTGTGTACCCGAGTTATGGATGTCTTCATTTATAATGAGTATTTATTTACAAAAAAAAATGTATTTATGTAGTATATCAACCATCTGGTATCCACAACACAAGCCTATAGTTGCTTAGTGTGGAACTAGATGGCGATGTGTGTATGTCTAAGGATATTTTTTTTATATATAGAGTTTCGATCGTCGAAGTTTAATTAGGAATGCTGATGTTGTGTTCATTCATGGTGCATCTATCATACTGTATATAAATAAATACCCTTGAACGTACACACATTGCCATCTAGTTCTACAATAAACACCTAGGCTTGTATTGTGGATACCAGATTGTTGATAAACTACACGAATACGTATTTTTTTGTTGTAAATATAACATAATGCAATCGCAATATATTTACGAAAACTTAATGTACGTAAGAATCTGTTATTGTTTAGGAAAAATAGTGAAACACATAATGTAAATACAGACACAAAAAAAGACGACCGATTGGTGTAGTGGATAGTGACCCTGTCAGCGAAACCAACGGTTGCGAGTTCGAATCCCGCAAGGGGTAAATTTTTGTATGATGAATACGCACATTTATTCCCGAGTCATGCATGTTTATATAAATATTTATGTATGTTTATCCGTTATCTAGTATCCATAGTATAGGCTTTGCTTAGTTTGGGACTAGACGAATGGTGTAAGTGCCCCAAATATTTAAATACCTATATATATAAAAATAAACTTGCTGTTCAAAGCAGTCGCTTACAAAAAGTCACTTAAGTCATTCAAGGGACAATGTATATGCTTTTATAATAACGTTCCGGTAAACATTCAAAATTTGCCTTTAAATACATTTAAAACTACCATTAAATGCAAACTACGTGCCAAAGGCTGTTATAAAATTTCTGACTATCTAGATGATAAGATTGCGTGGACATGAACCGCTCGACAATATCGGCCGCTCGGTATCATAAATTATAAAAATACTGATTCAAAAAGAGCAAACCCAGAGTTTCTTGCTCGTTCGTAAATGAAGATTTCTTTTTTAATACAGAATAAATAAAAAAATCGCTCAGGCCTGCACTCGAGAAGACTAATTATAAAAAATACATCAAAAGCTTCAATTATCGGTTATTTTCGAAAATATTTAAGTATCTAACTAATATCATAAATGAGAAAGTTTTAATGTTTGTTTCTTGCTCAATCACGGCGAAACAGATGAAGTGTGGGATATTATATAGGTAGAATATAGCCTAGATTAAGACATAGGATATTTTATATCCCTATAATGCGAGTAATTCCCGCGGGATAAGCAAACTTCCTCGATGAAGTTATGACACGCAGGCGAAGCCGTCGGCGGAAATACATAAATAGCTTCAATTACGTTTATTTTCGAGAATATTTAGGTACTATTTATAATTAGCTTTTAGGTTTCTCGAGTGCGGGTCAGAAAGATTTCTTTTCAGTTTATTCTGTATTTAAAAAGCATTAATTAATCCAATGAGCACAATATTAATACGTGATGAAAAACGACAGATGTTAGAGTTTGACGGCGTTGCGAGTGTCCAGTATTTGTTCGGTCGTATGCCAGTAATGCGTGGTCTGATTTGAGTGAGCTTCTTACGAAGAGGGGAGGGTAACGTTTTTCGAGTGTATGCATGCCCGTTCCTTCCTGCATCCTAGCATCATTCTTAGCATCCTGCCTAAAGGGCTTGACCGATTGCGAAGTATGTGTCGCAGGATTCGTCTTGATACCTTTTTTTTTATGCACAACTGGTTGGTACTTGACCTCAATCACACTTGATGTTAAGTGAAGATGAGGTCGAAGGTGGAAGAGTAGGTAATGACCCGGCAACCACATTTGGGGGACTGGCTCTCTTATCTCTGACAACCGGAACACAACAATGCTATTAACATTGCTACTTGGCGGCAGATTTATATAAGATGGTGGTAGCTAGCCAGGCGTACATTTAAAATGCCCTACCACCAACCAAACCGAATACTTGTACCTCCGCTGGGGATCGAACCCGCGACCTCCGAATCGTAAACCCAATGTTGTTTACATTGAGCCACGGAGGCGGTTTCACCACCTTATATAAGTTTGTTGCAGCAATGTTGATGGCATTATTGTGTTCCAGCTGTTTGAGGTAAGATATAGCCAGTCCCCCAAATATGTTAGGGTTATTTTTTAATTAACTGGATACGCTTTTGACTACAATCTCTCTTCATTCTTTACTAGCTTTCCGCCCGCGGCTTTGCCTGTGTGGGATAACTTTATCGCGGATATGTTTAATTTATTTGTTGGTGTATGTTTAATATAATTTAGCGCATCAGGCATGTTTGCAAACGCGGGTGTTGATGATTTCTACATAATCCTGCGAAAAAAGACGTGCCTCAGTAATGCTGCGAATGCAGGGGAGCACCAACAGTACCCTAAGGATGATTTCCGAAAGGATGGACTCAGTCTTTTAGGCGGTTACTTGGAGTGTCATAGGATACATTTTATGGTAAAAAATCCAACATGGCGACCGCAAAATACAAAATTTGTTGTCGGGTTTTTTGGCTTTTAAATGCTTAAATAGTTATTCAAATTAAAGACTAAACCAGGGGATAGATTCATAGCATGTCTGATGAAAAGCGGTGAACCTGCTTCGAAGATATTTACCTTTTAATTCAGGTTGTATGCAAACTTTTTTTTAAGAATAGACATGTTAAATCGGTAAAGCCGTTTAAGATATTTATAGCTTTTAGACAGTCTTGGTCTATCTGGACGATATACTTATATTTTTGTTTAATTGGGGGTTTTCTAAATTTAAAATTTCGTATAGTTATTATTAAAAGAACGCGACAGAATAGTCTAAATTAAAACTCACACTTGTCCCACTGTTTTGCGTCATGAACTTTAATGTATTCCTCACAATGAGGGAAACCCTGTGGGCCCTTACATGTGATTGATAATGATAAATCTATTCAAGTTGCCGCCGCATTCCGCGTCCAATTGCCCTAATAGAAGATGACTCAACCCGTGTTGCCATTTCTCGTCTAAAAAACCAGCGTTTAGTTATTCATGTCAGATTTATAATGTGATACAAGAAAAAATTAAACCGCTAGCGCATAAATTAACTTTTTTCCAAGTTAATGAAATTATAAAAACTAGAGACATTGCTAAAAGTCCGCTATGTGTTCCTTTAAAAGGTTTCGGGCACACAGAGAGCATTGCATTGCAGTTTGGTGGCAGATTTAGATAAGACGGTGGTACGAATATGAAAAATGCCCTATACCATCAACCAAACCGAGTACTAAACATCTTTTATTTGGTTTACCTAAGTTAATTTTCTTATCTGTTGTGCAATAAAGTGTATTTGTATTGTATTGTATTGTATTGTTAATGCATGTAGAGAAACTTCGTAATTGAACGCAAAAGGCTTCTGTCTTTTGCGTTACTCAGTGCGTAATACAATCTCTACTTAAAACTAATTGAAAAGGGATGGATAAATTCATATTTTTGAGGCAAGACAAAGATGGCAATAATACTCAAGACACACTACGGAAGACTTCCGAAAACTGTTTGCTTGACACAAACGTCATTTTCCAAAATTGTATTAAAAGACATTCTCCATATTCTGTACTCCTTTTCGTTCGAATTAGAACAAAGTTTACCATAGGCTTTGTATTCAGTTGTAGTTGTCAGATATAAAAAAGTGAGTCCCCCAAATAAGATAAGGTTTCTGGGTCAGAAAGGTTCCACTTTCGGCCTCATCATCGCTTAACATCACGTTTGAGGTCAAGGGGCATCCGTTGAGCATAAAAAAATGCCTTCACAATGCACAAGGAATACTACATCGCATAATGAAATAAGTACAAGGTAGCTATAATTATTGTTACTTAGTTTTGGATTTCCGCAAAATAACGCGTGTTTCGATTAGTCATAAATATTCGTACATACATAATGCTCACGCCTGTTACCCATGGAGGTAGGCGGAGACTATTGATTTAAACTTATAATGATCCTGACACACCTCTTTTACTTCAATCATTCTCATAAAGTTGTTCATACATGCTTGTCGGTTTTGGATACTCTTGACTTCGCTTTTCTTTAAGACGTCCCCAATTTGATTCGTCGTGGTCTTCCCCTACATGCTATTTTTCTTTCATACATGCTCGTCGGTTAGTGGGTGACCGCACCTGACCCTTTGTGAATACGTCTTACTTTAGTTGATTGACGTACGTCCTCCTTGGTGACAGAACGGTTGATAGAAAGCCGAGTACATTGCGGACATTGTTCATCATTAAAATTTTTAATTAAAACCAACTTCGCAATGTACTCGGCATTCGATCAAGAAAGCCAGTTAGTCGAATTTTACGACACTCACTGGGAGAGGACTGGTGGGGTCTATCCTTTTTACGTACCAAAATGAAACTTTTATTTGGTATACTCTTCTAAAAGACTAAAATCTTTACGTAACTAAATTAAAAACTGAAAACACGTAACCTTATACAACATTTTTCACTTTCGTTAGCAAGTTTGGAAAATTAGTCTCAAGGCGAGTATAAGAGCTGTCTGGTATCAGTGAGAGCTTACAACTGGTTTTACTGGTAACAAGAAGTGGGATGCAAAAGGAAAAGTCGCTTAAACCATATAGAAATGTGGAGTAGTTTATCAAACTCACTTTTTAACGGTTATCGAGACTGCAAAAGGATCATGGTTATTCAAAATAGTGAGTCAGAGATGCTTTATTGGTAAAGTACACAATTTAAATTTTCTGTCCATCATTGTTTGCTAAAGTTGTTTCATAGAAATTACAGTCATCTCCGTACTCATCCCTTTCACACACATATCAATCCTCACGCAGTCTACCCACACCTTCTTTGGTCTTCCTCTACCTCTGTATCCCTCCACATTTTTATTTTTTATATGAGAGGGCGGCAAACGAGCATGCGGGTCACCTGATGGAAAGCAATCACCGCCGCCCATGGACACTCGCAACACCAAAAGGGTCACAGATGCGTTGCCGGCCTTTGAGGAAGGTGTAGGCTCGTTTCTTGAACATTAACCCTTATAATAAATAAATAATAAAATCTTTTATTTTTTCAGACCAACTTTGTCCAATTCGAGTTAGTATACAATTCATAAAAACTATTTAAACTAAACCCCTCCTGGTTTGAAATCAGTAAATAGCGCGTATCGCGACGCAATGCAGGAGCGAATATTTTGTCCAGTTGCTTTCTTGACTTAATTTTTATCGGCATATAAACCGATTCGAAAAAAAAATCGGAAAATTATTTTTTTATTTTAAAGCACACACTTTCAGCATGGTCCCATGTTCATCATATTCCTGTTTTGATGATGATGGTATCTATGAGGTATTGAGGGAACTCCTCACATATTATAGGCATACATATAGCGATTTTGATTTTTACGCCAACGAGTCAAGAATTCAGAAAGTATCATTTTGGTGATGTGGATGTGATGGAGAAGATCAGAGATCGCCACCAACACAATTTGTTACCTCAGAACTCCGTCATTAAAGCGATTTGGAAAATTCTTTGTTTATTTAATAATAAATAAATAATATTAAATAAATAATAATAAATATCCTTAGACATACACACAGCGCCATCTAGTTCCAGAGTAAGCAACTATAGGCTTGTGTTATGGATACCAGATGGTTGATTACTACACAAATACATTTTTTTTTGTAAATAAATTCTTATTATAAATGAAAACATCCATAACTCGGGTACACATGTCCGTATTCATCACACAATCATATGCCCCTAGCGGGATTCGAACCCGCAACCTTTTGGTATAGTGGTCAGAGTTGCTAACCACTACACCAAACAGGTACTCAAAATAAAACATACTTCCGAGGTGGTGTCATGTTTACCCATATTTTCTTGTTTTTTCTTTGATAGGGTTTATCACCAGGGTGATCAGATATAATTATGGTTAAGATCTGATGATGCACTCAGGAGATAGAGAGTGGAACCTTACTGAAGTCGGTTGTTTTGGCAATTTTTGGAGGGTTGAATTATTAATTTTCTTTTTAAACAAGCGCTAAGATAATAACCACATAAGCTTTAGTTTTTGCCATTTCACGTGTGAACTGTCAAACTTCATAACTTCAAACTTCAAGCCTTTATTTCAACGTAAGATACATGATATCATTTGTTGTATGTCAATTTAAATCTACTGGAAATAAAAAAGGTTTATTGCATTTATCTGTCAGTCGGTATGCCCAAGCTACCACCGCTTCGGAAAGGGAATTCATCTGTGGGAAAAGAAGCGGCGCAAGAAACCCACAGGATCATTGTTGTCCTCTTTTTTTTAAATAAAGTATATAACAAATACAATTTAATAATTTTGGGGAGCTGGTCGAAGCACACTGTGCGAGACACTACAATACTGACCGAACGTCTCACTTCGCCTGTTTATTTCGTCAACGAAATGTGATCCATCAGTATTTATCACAATGATGGATCACATATAAACTAAATGTCTAAAGTCTTTATCTGTCTAACTCCATGCCGGCGTCGGTGTTCCCCGGATCTTCCAATCTTGGGATCACCAAGATTAGACTGAACAGATATTCACTGGGATCGAAACAACGAAAGATTGTGGTCAAATCAGTCTCCATTCCTTCATAAGAAAGGACAGACTTAAACCGCGACAGAGGAATTCAATTTAATAATAACAATGCCAGACAAACACATCGATTACCTGACCTCAAACAACGAGACCAGAAAAAAGTGAAGGGCGTTTTATTAATCGACCCCGGTGTTTTACGTGTCAGTTCGTACGAAACCATTACCTACGTCATGGAGGTGGACGTTCAATTGGGCACAAAGCATTGGAGATATACAGTTGTGAAGGGAATAGAATAAGAATTTCTATTTCCTGTTGGGTATTACCCAGAGACCGCGGTCCAACAGTCGTCGGTGACCTTTTGCTTATATTCAATGTCTTGAGAAAATTTCGTTAGCGCGATGTAGGATCCGCGCTCCGATTGGCCGAACTAGGCAACGCCTCTACATTGTTCTAGCACTCACAATAGTTAAGACAAATCCTTCTAAACGCCTTCTTGGCCCATTGCCAGCCAACAGTACAGGATTTACAAAAACGTCCGCGGTTACCAGTGGCATGTACTCGGTTTGGTTGATGTTTTTAGGAGGAGTAGAATAGGAGCATCACTTCCCGTGGATGTCGTAAAAGGCGACTTGAGGGGGTCGTGACCATAATGGTATAAACCATGATAACTCGCAGCGTCATTCAATATGTCAATTGAAACCTGCAGTGTCACTTAGAGATAGGTTTAAAGTGTATAACATTCTAACCTTTTCGTCACAGTTACATTTTTGAAAATCTAATGTATGTCAAAAAAAATATAGCATCATTTAAGAAAAATAGTGATAAACATGATGTCAATACAACAAATAATGATAAACTTGCAGGTCAGATAAGTCGCCTCCGCAAAGTCAGTAATTCATTCAAAGGGGTATACGCTTATTCAATAAGGTTACAGTTGATATACAAAATCTTGCTCTCAATAAATTTAAAAATACTATAAAACAGAAACTTATTAACAAAGCATATTATAAAATATCAGGCTATTTAGATGATAATCATCCCAGGACATAATCAGATCGTTCGCATGCCAGGCTATTTCACAATTAATAATGAAATCAAAGCCTGCATGATTTTAAAAGAGCAACCCTTCGAGTTTCTTGGTTGTTCTTCTCAGGGGAAAATTGCATTTTGAACATGCAGTAGCTTAAAAAATGTAAAATTGATTATTTTAAGTGTATTCTGTGTACCTACAAAATAAAGCATCTTTGACTTTGACATTGGTGCGGTACTCTCAAAAAGTCGGCGATCGTCAAACCATCTGTCCAGTGTGAGTTAGGGCAAATCCTCCTACAGAAAGCGATGAAATCACCTCATGGGAGAGGCTTATGTACATACAACAGTGTATGGCAAGCTACCATGTCCATCAGCAGTATTATGATAGATAAGATAGCCAGTTCACTCAAATAATTTCAAGCTACCGGATGAGCGGTTGGTGATTGTTTAATGCAAAGCGATGCAGCATGCGGATCATAAAACCCTGGTTACAGGCAGATAACATCAACTGCTTTTACTTTTTCTTTGAATTTCATGGTCTAGCTAGTCGACTGAACATTGTAATCTAAGCTAAATTATCTAGTGACTCCGTGGTTAAAGTGAAATTAAATTTAGCTCGTAAGAGTAGGGGTAAGGTAGAAAGTAGAAACACTTTGGAAAATTTATGTTATTTAGCGTCCCATTAAAGTAAAATTACCGATAAATTGGTGAGAACCTGCACTACATGCAGTCGTTAAAAATATAATGAACTGTAAACACTGACTTTCAATTGGGACAATGAAACACATTCTTAAATTATTTAATGTTTCGTTCGTACTTTGCAGCACATATTCACTCGCTACCGAATCAACTTTTTTTATATTAGGTCCTAACCTATGAAATTGGAGTTTTTTTCTTCGTTAATCATATGTACCAATTCCTGCGATTTTCGAAGCTATATCCAAATTTGTTTTTTATTTGGTAAATGGAATATTATTTCAAGGTTTCACATGAAATATTTTTTAATTTCTGGGCTAAATCACATAATAAAAAAAATTTGAACAGAGCTCTTTTGCTCTTTCCCATAATCATTTCTTAGATTCGCTGAAACTTTTATAAAGCGGTTACTTTTAAAAATTAATGCTGCCTATACTTAACTTAAAGTCATCCGATAATACACACAAAGTTTAGCTAAATTTGGTTTTGCCGTTCCCAAAAAAAACAAAAATGTTTGTATGGAGAAAACTGTCTTAATTAAATTCTTCATACAAAACGCAAATTTCATAGGTAAGGACCTAATATACATATACACAACGACGGGACGGGTTCGTACTTGACCTCAATCATACCTGATGTTAAGTGAAGATGAGGCCGAAGGTGGAAGCGTTAGACCCGGAAACCCTATCTTATTTGGGGGACTAGCTATCTCATCTTTGATAACTGGAACACAACAACGCTATTAGAGGTCTTCCCCTACCAACACTACCATCCACATTCGCTTCGTATATCTCTTGCGTTAGTCTTCCTTCATACATCCTCTCCACGTGTCGGAACCATCTCAGCATATCTTTATCAATCTTTGTCACTACCTCTCCTTTCACACTGCTTAACTCCCTAATTACACTATTCCTCATACTTATGAATTATCTCATTTCCACTGCATTAGTTGCGTCGCTAAATAGTACAGAATAAAGTGGCTGTCTGAATCTCCGTTTACTTATTCTAAGCCACGCAACAGATGTCGATACGATTTTCACTATCATTAAGAGAATTTCTTCTAGAAGGTACATGTTACATCATAGAAAGTAATTGCACCCGAGCAACGCCGGGGCGTGTTACTAGTCACAAATAACGTACCTATAATTGGATATATTGATGTTTTTTAATCTCAGCCTAGCCTATCATAGCGTAAGTAAATAGGTACGTAAATTGTCCACTTGGGCTCAAAGTACCTACGACGTAAGTCTTCAATTGATGATGTAATTTTAGATTGGAAAGACGTAAGCAAGCTTCCTCTAGTTATTTTATAAAGAATTAGACCTTGTCTCCAGGTGCCTACCCAAATAAAATTATAACTCTTTATAAACAAAGTGCTATGCCGCGAATCCGCCCGCGTGGGTTTCGTTGGATTAAATTGTATCATTGGAACGTGATCACTATTTTCTAATTATTTTTAAGTATGAAACTTTGTTTCTAATTATTATTAAGTATGAAACTTTGTATGCCTGTCTGTATGGCATTGCAATATGTAGCGCCTAGACGCTTTCTTGTCGCTTCTTCTCCCTAACTATAAAACCTTGTGAAGCGATGTAGTTTAAAAAAAAATAACATGTTGACTTTCAATAAGTGATATTTCTGTATCCTACATTGAATAAAATATTTTTGATTTTGGCGGCGATAACGATTTGAAAGTTTTCTTTTTAAGTCAATTGATAATTTCGCCCTAAATCCTCAATTTTTATTAATTTTAATATTAAAGAAATTCAGACGAACGCACTATAAACGCGGTCGTCGAAGAAGTATTCTGTCGCTGTATGGTTTATAACACAAGCAATGTGTCGACCAACAGAGTATCGGCACAACGATCTTTCGAACCACAGTTTTTCGAACGATTGTATTTCGATAATATGTAATATGTAAATCAGTTCAAAAACATAAATGGGAAAATAAGTTCAATATTAAGTAGGTACATAGACGTTGGTGTCGACTTCACATACAGCTAATAATATATTTGATAATTAACTTTATATTTTTTGTCATACGCAAGTAGGTTAACTTGCGTATGACAAAAAAGATAAGGGTTGGAACATAACTGCAGGTGCAATTATATAGGTTGACATACATATTACTGTTCTAAAAATTTCGTTTATTGATAAAAATTAGCCAAGTCAAACCATGAGCTTAAACTATAATTAAATTATCTACAGAAATTTGCATCCATTTGGATCTCAATTCTATTGTCAGCGAAATCGATAACCACGTTATACACTTAATATTGAACTTGGCGCAAATTTTCACATACTACTCTGTGTAAAAAGTATCGGGAATATGTCAATAAAAAGACCCGCGTAAAAGAGGTCGTTCTAATTTTTTTACTGCATGTTGGTAGCACTGTACTGATTTAGCGCGCAAAATTTGAGCGGGATCTGTCATTTAATTTGTTTTAAACTACACTTTTTGTTGGTCATAGTTTTGAGTCCTCGGCGATTTTTACAATGGAAAATATTGTTGAACAAAGAGTGTGCCTTAAATTTTGTGTTTCAAATGATATTTCATGTGGTGAATCACTAAAAATGTTGCGAAATACCTACGGCGAATCGTGTATATCGAAAACAAGGGCTTATGAATGGTATAAGGCTTTTAAAGAAGGCCGAGAAGTAGTAGTAGACTTGCCTCGTTCTGGTAGACCTTCAACCGCTACGACCAAAGAAAACATCGACAGAATCAAGAAGCTAGTGCTCGAAAATCGACGTATGAGTCTGAGAGAGTTGGCTAGTGAGGTGAACATATCTTTTAAGTCCGTCCACAACATTCTCATTGACATTTTAGGCATGAAACGCGTCGCCGCTCGACTAGTTCCAAAAGAGCTCAATTTTGTTCAAAAAGCGCAGCGAAAGCATGTCGCTGAAGACATGGTTTCCCGAGCTTCTACGGATCCGACCTTTATGAAACGTATAATAACTGGCGACGAGACATGGGTTTATGAGTACGACATGCAAACAAGCCAACAGTCTTCAGAATGGCGTCTCGAAAACGAGCCGAAACCCAAAAAACCGCGGCAAAGTCGCTCCAAAATCAAGGTGATGCTGACAGTTTTTTTTGACTACCGTGGTGTGGTTCACTCCGAATTCCTTCCAGAGGGAGAAACAGTGAATAAAGAATATTATTTAGGCGTCATGAAGCGTTTGCGTGAGAGTATCCGCCGAAAACGTCCAGATTTGTGGCAACACAACTCATGGATGCTGCACCATGATAATGCACCATCACACACAGCCATTATAGTGAAAGAGTTTTTAGCGAAAAATTCAACAAAAGTTCTCGACCAAGCACCGTATTCACCTGATATGGCTCCGTCTGACTGAGCCATAAAAGAAAATTCGCTGAATGAGCTAAAGGCCATACCGCAAATAGCCTATGAAAAATGTATGGAAGACTGGGTGAAGCGGTGGAGATGTTGTATTGCAAGCGATGGGGCCTACTTTGAAGGCGATAAAATAAATTTAGATGAATAATTTGTATTTTTTGTTTTATTGACAAATTCCCGATACTTAGTACACTGAATGTATATATATTTTTGATGGAATATAATTTATTTTTCGAGCGTCGGTGGCTCAGCGGTTAAGACGCGGTTGTGTGCATTTAATCGACTTCTCTTGAATGGCGAGTGAAAACATCGTGAGGCAACCTACATGCCTGAGAAGTAAAAATTCAAAGTTATGTGAAGTCAGCAACCCGCATTGGACCAGTGTGGTGGACTATGGCCCATACTCCCTCATTATAAAAGGGAAGGCCTATATCCGTGCAGTGGGATGTTTTGTTTACGGGCTGATGATTGTGATGATGAATTCCTTTTTGTAGAGGAATAATTATGTCTCATTAAATCTCTAAAATTAGTCTGTTCCTCTTATCCATTTTGTTTTTCATTTTTTAAATATTTTATATCGTAATAATTACTTATTTCTTTTCTGATTTTTTCCTTTGTATACACGGCTATTACGCAGCTGGACGCCAAATTTCAAGTTCCAAGTCAACTGGAAGTGGGTTAGGTTTTTGATGATGAGTCAGGCAGTGATAAAAAGATATTTTTAGACATTAATATAGCAATTAGATGTTTGGGCTACATTTGGGATTATAGTTAATCTAAGGAGCTTCAATCAACAAATCAAATTTTATGTGTCTATGTTAAATAGATTTTCAGTTATTAAAGTCCCAGTTCTATTTTCTTGAACTTGGCTTAACACACTACCGCGTGTCTTGATAAACGTTTTTCGATATCTATCTAATTATGATGACTTGGGAACAATGTTTTAATGACTTTATTACATTACTGAGCAAAGGCAACATGCCACTTGTGCAGTTATAAATATCATTTCAATGAACTTGACAACAGACCTTGATATCAAAACATTTCCAATTATAGATACATACACATCTGTTTGTGGGATGTCGTATGTCAGATCTGCACAAAGTAAATAATATAATAGCATGCTTCAATGGCCATTTAAATCCTAATAAACCTTTTCCCAGCTAGAGGTGGCATAGCTTATAGTAGGGGGATTAATTAAAAACCAAATGGGCAAGCAAATTGGTGATTTTGTTGGTGATTGGTGGCACTTCACACTATTTATGCTGCATGCAGTACATGGTCAATGTTGGAGTGCCCATGGATGGAAAATCCCTTCATCAACATTTTCGACATCGAAAATAGACATTTTCGTTGGCCCCAGCATAACAGTATGAATGTCACAGACCAACTTTAGAGTCAAGAGTCAAAAATTCTTTTTTTAGTAGGTACATAGGGTACAAAATACAGGGTGAATTTGAATTTATGTAATTCTCATTATCTGTTGACGCCGCTTTTGATTACAGTCAACTTTCCCCAAGGAAACATACGTCAAATTCGATCAAACAATTTTCAGTTAGCCATAATACAATGTAAACCATTCTGAAATCACCTTTAGTATGGAAGTCCAATAATCTTCGGCTGACGAATCCACTCTTGATTACCAACAACTTTCCACTATGAACCATAGCCAAATTAAGCTGAAAACTGATGAACTCCCATACTAAAGGAGGTTTCAGAATGGTTTACTTTGTAAATTTAAAGGAATCATAAAACAGAAATTATTAACAATAGGCTATTATACAATCACTGACTATTTGAATGATAAGCAAGCATGGACATAGCTGTCTTATTATTCATATAATTATCAAATCGCAACCCATAATCTGTTTAAAAGAGCAACCCTAGAGTTTCTTGCTTGTTCTACTCTGGGGAGTCAGCTTTGTGAATGAGCCGTAAATTTAAATGTAATATTAATATTAATAGTGACGTTTTCAAGTGATAATTTTATCCTATGAAATAAAATATTTTGACACGAATTCGACTATGGTTCGTAATTAGTGGAAAGTTGTACGTAATCATTCCTGGTTACCAGTTAACAGGAATTACACTAATTACCCTGTATAGTTAAATTTTATATTGATACTACATCCCAAAAACCCTAGATTAAACCAGCCCACGTGTCCAGTATTAGGCTAATCCTCCGATGTAATGCAGTTCACTTTGGAAGAGGCTTATGGCTAGCAGTGGGTTGGACTGTGGTAAACGGGACACCATGAAAGAACACTTAAGAAAACTTTTCATCAAAATTTTCAATGCTGCATAAGCCCATATTTTTTATATCCTTAGATAATATCCTTTGCTGTGGTCATTGTTGTTTCCCAACAATCCATTGAATTATGAGCAAGATGGGTAGGAGCTCCACTGACTCTGTTCATTTAGCTTCCTCCTACCTTGGCTATCAGTTTTCATAGTGTCCCATATGCCAGACCTTGACCCATGTGGTCCTTTATAGGCTGTTGATCATGTGTCAGTTAAACAATGATCCCTGCAGCCTATGAGTTTCACGCGGTGTTTACTTGAGTCCACTACAGCGTCAGCCAGAGCTACGTTAGCAGTAACACAATCTTCGGCTACTTGGTCAAAGAAATACCAATCAAAAAATATAATTTTTTCAGTTTTATTTCAGCTGTGGAACATGACATACAGGTACGTTACACATTATTACCATTGTTTGTATTGGTTATCTACTATGATAGCATGAACGAAATATAACATTACAACCATTTAGCTTATCAGGAGAGCTACTGATTAGTCCTTATTTTGCCGACATAGTAAGCGAGCACTTCAATTTTTAGTAAATGAATTAGTTCTATTTTCGTCTTGCGGGGCTAACATTAAGTAAAGAATGCAGACTGAAGGTTGATTAGGAGACAATTTAATGCTATGAGGTGGAAATATCTTTAGTTTCCAATTTGTTAGGTGTAATAGAATAGTGTGTACAGGTTATGAATAAAATTAACCTAACACAATGTTGTGAACTTCGAATTTTCTATGTACATTTAGAGTAGAATATGTGACTTTCTTTTCTAGTGTAAGCCCAACCAATGATGCTATCCAAGACTGATCTGCAAATCTTATTGTAAGTCTTGATAAGTTGCCACAATATAGCAGCCAGGGTCAGACAGCTCTATAAGTCTCACTTTTTAGCTAAATATTAAACCTGTTCCAAAATATATTTCAATTGAACCTATAATAACCTCATACCCTTCTCTTTAACAGAGAAAAAACTGTGCAAATTTAGCAGTGATTGAGCAGCTCAATACATAATAACCTTACTGGCATAATGTTATACAATATTATAGTCCATGACCTTGCGTGGACAAGTCAATATTTTCGCCTTGAAATAAAAAGAACTGCATTTTGGTTGAGGAAAACTATAGAGGCTGTAGTATCTCGCGCGTTTAAACGACAAATGATCAAATCGAGTGTCGCAAAGGGCGATCTCGTTTAGATAAAATAGCATGATTATATGTTATCAAAACAATGTGACGATTACGCACGTAGTGTGAACGTGAGCGAACTGCGACAACACCCTGGAGCGTCGCCAATAAAACAAAATAAATGAAGGGAAACCTCTCACTCACCTGATGACAACTGGGAATTTCTCCTCACCGCTATTCTCCCAACAGAGATAAAACTCAATCTAACACTACTCATTATACCTCGATCGATTACTATTCACAATTAACATCAGCCCCCGGACAACTGACAGAAACGATACGCGAACGATGAAATGCAAAGAAACTCGCAATTATTCGCCACTCGCAATTTTTATTGTATTTTGTTTGTCAGTCGAGAGAAGGCAATTCTGTCATGACGCAACACTTTTTAGTCAACAACACCGACACTATCCGCAAATAAACAATTACACGGTGTAAGTACGAAAACTGCACTTTCCTATTTTTTTTGTATGATTTTACAAAACAAATTTTATTTCTTAGATATTAGAGCGGCCATACTGATGTTCACAGTTCACAGCTGATTTTGATGTGAAAGAAATTGGAATAATTTCATGCACCACGTTGTTTCGTTACTCCCGCCACCTAGTGGCAGAAACAATAACTACTACACTGTTTTACCTACAGAATAATTTAAATTATGGTAAATTTATGCTGATATGTAAATAAACTACACAAAAGGATTTTTTCAGTAAATGATGAAATAGTTTTAATTATACCGAATAATTGTAACATAGTTAAAAAATTAACAATTCAATTTTGTAGACTAGCGTCATCTCTTAATGTTGAAATAATCTAAAACAATGTCTTCATAATTCCGTACCAATACTAGATGGCGCTAGTAATTATAAAGCCCCCGTATAAAGGTAAGAAACAATGATTACTCTCTGGTTTTCTTTTGATCGAATGGCAACACATTAACTGAAATGTCAACTTTTTCGAACTCTAGTTCTCTATGGTTCAACAAATCATCCAAAATGGCTGAGACAGAAACGGATAATAACAGTATTATTAGAACCGAAAGAAACAACAAGGGCCCAGTGGCGAGCAATGGGCCCCGTCGCGTTACAATACACAAAACCGAGACCGGATTCGGTTTCAACGTGCGCGGTCAGGTGTCCGAGGGTGGGCAGCTGAGATCGATTAACGGTGAACTTTACGCTCCTCTGCAGCACGTCAGCGCTGTTTTGGAGCAAGGAGCGGCTGAGCTGGCCGGCATCAGAAAGGGAGACAGGATCCTTGAAGTGTAAGTCTTAAAACGATAACGATTTCAATACTAATAGGCTTCGTCTCTTTGCACCTCCCACAACCATTCCCAGTGTTGTTTGGGTTTCCGAGCTTAGCAACGGAATTCGGAGCCGGTTAGTCATGTACCGCACAGTTCTAGTCAATTTCCTAGCGCCCATAAGCCGTCAAATTTTAGTCTCGTAAGTTGCTTTATGTAAGTGCAAATGAGTCATACAAGTTGTCTTGTTTTACGATTTTGAAAGTATGCGGACATCAATTAGTCAGTACACTCACAAGTCAGTAACTTCATAATGAAATGTAGGTATGTTCCACTCAATTTGTCTTCATTAAAAGTCTGTTTCTATTAGGTATTGTTATACTATAGTTTTGGCTATGTTTATAAAAAGTCTTGAGAATTGGAAAGATTATGTTTCCTAAGGCTTCATAAATACACCTTCACTGTTAGGTAACAACTAGAGAAGTCTTACATTGCTTTGTGTAATATATTTATGAACCAATGTTTGTAATTCTTTTGCCTTGTTACTAAAGATAGGGGAATTACCTATAGTTGTACATTTTGTTGTGTTTACATGATAACAACTGTTGAGAAAATTAAAAAACATCGGGCAATCCTTTGACCTTTTAGGTTTCCCAACCAAAGAGGTAGAAACATGGAACCCTTATGGTCTTGCTTCAGTATCTGCCTGTCATCCCTCTTTATTTCAGGTACTACAAATGCTTGTTTTAAAATTATCTTTGTTTATTAGTTAACTAAGTGATAGGGAATCGTTTATTGAAATTGATTAATACTATCTCTTGAAGATAATTATGTAAAGACTACAAAGCAAGCTGCCCAAGGCATATAATTACTCTGCTATCTGTGATAGGAAGTAACTTTTTAGGTGGTTGGTATCAATTTGTAAGATGCCAATGTATGATAGGACTGGCATACGTTTGATATACAAACATCCCCAAACATTATGTTAGAATGAATGTTCCAATGCATGTACAGCCATTTGATATTTAGAATCTCAATAACGGTGTTTTCATTAAATGGACCAAAAATTTATTATAATTTAATATTTCTAGTTCAGTTTTTATTTCATTTTACAATGATTTGAACTTTGAAGTTAGAATTTGTAAAAAATCATCCCCAGATCTATCGGATTTTTTTTCAATGTTTAATATTTTTATTTAGAAACTTTTTATCTTACATCAAACTAACAATACAAAAGTAATAAGAATAATTCCTGTATGACATATTTACACTGATTGCACAGAATGTAAACAGAATCATAAATCTATATACTACTTACCTATTCGCATTTTGTTTTTAAAATATCTTCATGTGTTTTGATAATGAAATGAGGTATTTACCCATTCAAACAAGTGCCTTGCAACAAATCAAGTCGTTTGCGTTGTTTAGTGTTTTATTTCTGATATTATAATTCATTTCATAGTTTCCAGTTTCAGTTTTTTTCCCTTTTCTTTCTTCATCAAGTATCAAGTTAAAAATAGCTGGATCAAGTTCTCAATTTGACAGATTTTTATTTATTAGGTACCTACTTAAATTTTACAATATCTCCCCCAGTTGTGGTATGTGGACGGTATGTCAGGGTGATCCACCATATTATGACTGTTGTGCTCTTCATAGATTGAGAATCGAAACCTGAAAGGGGATTGTTTTGCCTAGTTTTCGTAGTTCAATTATTAAAAATAAATTTTACATGCATAAAATTTGTGACTAATGTATGAGTAACAATGGTAACAATGGTACCAAACTGGATTGGCAAAGTAGGAATAAATAATATTGAGATTCGAAAATCATTTGATATTCCATCATTCTCCAACTTTCGTTTAGGTCTTTAACTGATTAGATCACATTACCAGAATTGTTAGGTCATTATTTAGTCACTTTAATTTTAACGTTTACAAAACAGTTGAAAGATTGTGTGCAGTTTAACTGTATATTTAGCTAATGAGTTCAGTTAATGATAACATATCAAAGGACCTATTTATAGTGATATATATTTCCCTCCTTTGTGACCTAAACTTAATTGAGACTTGATCAATTTATTTTAAAGAACACATTATGTCTGTGCATATTTAAGAATCCTCCATCATTTAATTTCTCCCTAGATGTTTACGTTTATTTCTTTATTTATTGTATTGTATTATATTGAATTATCATTACTAATGTTTACAATTATTTTATTATATTTTATATTTATTTAATATTATATTTAATATTCATATATTTGCCTGTATAGATTTAAATATTATCTGCTAATCCTGTAACGCTTCTTACATTAATTAAAATATCATAAAATGTACTATTTCCTAAACATATATTTCGCTGTGTTTCTGTGTATGACTATCTGTGGAGACTATTTCTGTCTATGATATAACTATTTTGTACTACTTAACATTATAATGTAACGACTGTCAGTTTCCCGAAAATAAATAAATAAATAAATAAATAATGTTCAATGGTGTTCATAGTTTGTATGAGCCGGTTTGCAGGATACCTAAAGTGGACACTCTTTTGGGGTTCAGGTAAATATTTATTAAATAGATAAAATCTTGCCTATTGGCGGTGATAGATTTCATACTACAATTTGAAATGTGTGGCTTTTTAACCCTCGACACAGGGATAAATAAATAGATCGGACATTTACACCAATCATCTAGTCACAAACTAAGCAAACCTTGTACTATGGATACTAGATAAGGGATAAACATCCGTAAATATTTACATAAACATCCATGACTCGGGAATAAATGTTCGTATTGATCACACAAACATTTAACTGTCGCTGGAATCATATCCGCACCCGTTGGTTTCGCTGACAGGGTCACTACACCAATCGGCCATTGGTATATTTGGATGACACAATTGTATTGTATTTTTAGCATTGTTATGTTAGGACTATATTAATTAGTGGCCTTGTAGTGTTTGATTCAAAATGAGTTCCCCAAATATAGATTGTGGTGTTATTACTTTAAATCAATTATTACTCAGAATCAATTCAATTTCAGTGTGACGGTAAACATTATCGAAAAGATAACGTCTGCCATGATGTGATTACCCCTCATCACGTTTCTTTGCTATGGATTCGTCGTCGTGCTATGATCCTATACTTGATTGACCGATTTCGAAGTGCATGATGTCGTTAGATTCGTTTTGACACCCGAAGTGTCATAGGAAACATTTTATTGTAAAAAAATCCAACATGTCGTCCGTAAAACAAAATATGCCGTCGAGTTTTTTGGTTTATAAATATTTATCAATAGAGTCGTGAGATTGACGAATATTGACGCTGGACGGAAAGCCAGCGAAATGACCCTATATTATATGTCAGGGATTTTCTTCATCTGGTTGCAACCTTCGTAAACTGGGTTATATTTGTAAAATACAACCGGTTCTATGTCAGACGACCCCTGTACTTTACAATTGACATAAGCGCACAAATAAATGTATGTAAATAGCTCATGACTGCATTAAATCACTCTAATAACCTATATCGTTATCTGTTACAATTATCATAGAATTGAAGAATATATTTATCGTGTTAAAGCTGGTGCATTTAACCCATTTGCTGGTATTGCAACTAAGTGAATGACCGTTGATATGTTCATATTTTTATAACATTAGGTCAAGTGCTAACCCATTGTGGATAAAAAAGAAGTAAATTATTTTATTATCCGACTTAATTATTAATTAAGCCAAAAGGAAGGTAAGGTGTTCTGTGCGTTTTTTTTTATGCACAACGGGTTGGTACTTGTGCGTGTATGTAACATAGATAGAGCCTTTTTTTGACCGGGGGAAAACACATTTACGCGTTCGACCCGCCGCTGACGGGGCTCAGCGGCGAGGATATGCGGGACTCACCGCTCCAGACGGGAGCGGTCCTACCCACTAAATATCCCCCGGTGTTCCACCGCGCGCAGCGAAACGGCGTGGCCACGGGTACCCCTCGTTAATCGTCCGCAGCCAGGCCAGCGCGGCGCTCGCCGCCAGGGCAAACATACATAGAGCCTGGACAAATGAGGTATCGTTAGATTCGTGTAATATCTCATCATAATTAATTCAATATGACCCACGGTAGCTGCCATTTTGTTATACAATAAATAATTAGAGCACCCAATCGACATGAGTATCAAATGACATTTACAAAAACAGGTTACATGTTTAGTAACATTTATTAACTTTACACTAATTAACTATGTGCCAAAGGCTATTATAAAATTTCTGACTATCTGGATGATAAGAGTGGACATGAACCGCTCGGAATTATCCAGTATATTTTATTCTTATTTTTCTTTGTTGAATCATAAATTTTACAATTAGGCATTTAAAATTGTATTTGTATTGACTTATTTAAAAAGAGCAACCCCGGAGTTTCTTGCTCGTTCTTCTCTGGGGAGACTGCCTAGTGAATGAGCGATAACTGTATGTCATGCTCATGACGATTTCAAATGTTATTCTTATAACTCCTACGAAATAGAAACATATTTGATTTAATTTATTTTTTACTCTTGAAACTCTTGGGTGAAAACAAGACAAACAAACTCAATTGATTTGATAGTAGACGAAAAAATAATCGGCTACCATATTGAGTGGAAAACAAACAAGAAACACAACCTGAACCTGAAAGATCGCTGAAGATTTATTGTTGCTCGTAATGAATGGGTACGCTTTTTACGGAGTCGGGAGTTTTTAAAATTTCTTTATTTCATCATCATGTCAGATACTCTACATATTTATGAAGAACAGTGTGTAGTGTGTTAATATTTGCAGTACCGGGTATCCTTTACACAGCAATTTTTAATCATATGTAGTAATGCTAATATATATCTATTGGATATTTTGTAAAGTGTAATTTTCTATTCAATATTTCATTTCAATTTTTTTAAATATGGACTTGTAGATTGTCTGAAATAAAAGTTTATTATATTATCGCGGAAATTTGTTTATCCCGCGGGAACTACTCAATCGGGATAAATATTACCCTATGTCTTAATCCAAGGTATGTTCTACCTCTATACCAAATTTTATCCAAATCCGCTCATCCGTTTCGCCGTGGTCAAGCAACAAACTCTATCACTTTCCACTTTCCATCAGGTGAGACTGGTCAAACGCGAATCTAGTCAATTATATAAAAAAAAAAAACATCTCAACTTTCGCATTTATAATATTAAGTTAGATTATTGCGCGTAATAAATGAATACACTTTTTACACGGAGTCGGGTTTTTTACGGAGTCTGTAATGAATACACTTTTTACGGAGTCGGGTTTTTTACGAAATCTGTAATGAATACACTTTTTACAGAGTCGGGTTTTTAAATTTCTTTATTTCATCATCATATCAGCCACAGGATGTCCACTGCTGAACATAGGCCTATACCATAGATTTCCAGAGGGACTGTTTGGAAGCGGCCTGCATGCAGCACTTCCCGCAACCTTCATTAGGTCGCCCGTCCACGTTGTGAGCTGGCGTCATCCGCTGCGTTTGCCGGTGCGTAGTCTCCACTCGAGATCTGACTTACCAACCATTCTTCTGCAACTTAATAATCCTCGGGGCTATGTCGGTAACTTTCGTTGGTCTCTGGATTCCTTCATTCCTGGCTCGATCACGTTTAAATTTTTTAATCGACGTCCAAAAAGGTGGAGGTACTATGCTCGTCCAAATCGTCAGTATATGTTTTTAATGTATGTTCTTGTCTGTTTTTTTTTTTGGATGCTTGGATAAATTTGTTTGAAATAAAATTTAAGGATCGATTGGTGTAATGGATAGCGACCCTGTCCGCGGAACCAACGGTTGTGGTTTCGAATCCCGCGAGGGGTAAATGTTTGTATGATAAATACGAGCATTTATTCCCGAGTCATAGATGTTTCTATAAATATTGCTTAGTTTGGGACTAGATGATTGGTGTAAGTGTCCGAAATATTTATTTATTATTTATTTGGTCAACATGTGATACTGGCTCTGGAGATACAAATACAAAAGTTTTTATTTGCAAATAACTGCTTTTTTTATGTCCAACGGGTTAGCAATTGACCTCAATACACCTGATGTTAAGTGAAGATGAGGCCGAAAAGGTGGTAGCGTACTGACCCGGAAACCCCATCTTATTTGGGGGACTGGCTATCTCATCTCTGACAACCGGAACACAACAATGCTATTAACATTGCTGTTTGGCGGCAGATTTAGGTAAGATGGTGGTGGCTAGCCAGGCGGACATTTAATATGCCCAACCTCCAACCAAACCGAGTACTAAATATATATCACGCTGGGCATCGAACCCGCGACCACCGAATCGTAAACCCAATGTTGTTTACATTGAGCCACGGAAGCGGAGGCTTTACACAAACGGTGATGCTTCCGACCGATTTCGGCCATCTCGACCACTTTGCCTCCTAATCGGTTTGGCGCTCGTGCGCTCGAGTATTGTACGTTGATAACCGCATTAGTCATAAGACTGAGTCGCAGGTATCAGCGCCCAAACTCTGATACTTAGATACGAGATAGAGAGTGTATCTTACTGAAGTCGGTTGTCGTGCCATTTTTTGGTGTTTAAATTTTTTATTTTCTTAATCTGATTAATATCGAATCTCACATCATAAACAATAATACGACATTATGTTATAATAACGTCGCAATAGCGTGATTGTTTGCTCTGCGCCGCTATCTGCCAAGGCACTTAAAGACGTCTCATTACCACTTCGTGCTCGCTACGTTACGTTCGCCTCCTCTTAAACCAACCTTCTAAAACTAGTTCTGTCTGCTATTTCTGTGTAATATTAAATTGTGGTTACAATATTAAGAATTAGTGACTTTCTGTGAGGTTTTGAACGCTTTAAAAAGCCATTTTTATTAAGGTTTTGAAATAAATGCTTTTCTGTGCCTTTGAGTGATTTCAATTGTAAGTTGCGCGTTTTAAAAAGGTGTTACCTCTATGATGAAGTGAGGAACTCTCGTTATTAAGAACTTGTGTTATTGTGGGTGTTTTAAGAGACCTATACATTTGTTTGGTGTCAATGCTAAGTGAGGTGAGCGTCTTGGCAAGATGTCAGTGCAGAGGGGCGGTCGGGGCACATTTCGCTACCGTTTTTATTATTGTACGACCTCTGGCTTCGAGATATACGATCTGGAAACACCCGAGGAAGCGGTAGCGACGGCTGAACGGTAATCTACATTTTGTTCTATAAAATAAATAAATAATAAATTAGTAGCTGTTAAATCAAGCCTTTCGTCTGGATTAACTTAGGTAGATGTACCAACTTACTTCCCGACCAAGAGTTGGGGCTCACCGCGTGGTTCGCACTTCACCTGTGAGAGGGAGCCCCTTGACGCATGCGCTCCTCATACGCGTTCGACGCGCGCTCTTCAATTGTTTTCTTATTCTGTCAATTGCGAGTCTTGATGCATGGAAAATACGTACGTGGGACGATATAAATTACTCGTAGAAGCCTGAAGATATAGCATCAACCTAGCGTGTCCAGCAGAGAGCGGCCCGTGGCTGTTGTCCTCGATTAAGGAACGGAGGTGAGTGGTGCTTTTGCCTATTTTTATTCAGTGCGAAAGGATTGATAGTACAGCTATCACAATCGTATTGTGATAGCTTTTCACTGTACCTAAAGGCTGAATATTATAATTATCTATTGTTCAATACAGTCCACTTATAGTTAATTCCATCTTTTCCCTTTTCCACGACTCTCTGAGTCGTCCCCTTTGTGGCTAAACGTTTTCGCCACAGTAGCCGAAGCCTCTTTATTTAGAATTTTGGTGTTTTGTTAGTGATTTATAAATATAATATTGATTATTTCTGTGTATGGATGGTGTATGGATTCCCCTTTGGGCGAAGGCCGCCTCCAATTTCTTCCACATTTCTCTGTCCTTTCCAATCGCCCGCCGTTTGCCAATGCTTCTTTGCGAGACCAAAACCCTTCAATAGAAATTTTGTTCTAAATAATGTTATTGTTTTTTTTTTTATTTAATTCACTCCTCTTTTTTTATGGTTAACTGGATACGCGTTTGACCACAATCTCAGTAATCAGTAATCAGTCATTTATGTTCTTCTATCTTCTATCACTTCCCATCACTCACCTGATGGGAAGTGCCGATGTGGCCGAAGATGAAGCACGCGATCTCAGTAGATGCCTACTCACTCTGCTCTTGAAGATCCCAATGTTGTAGGATTCCTCTCTGAGAAGGCAAAGGGATCTAGTGTTATTTCTCTTATTTCTTCAGTTTTGTGAAGTCAGTCTCCGTCAAAACAAGTCATTCGTCGTATACTTCGCCTGTTACAGAGTCTAGTCATGGTCAAGTCATTCTTCAGTAAAGTGGCAGAATGCTTTACGAAAGATTTTGGCGGCTTCTTGTGGGAACTCGAAAGCTTCCTTACGCAGTTTACACTTCCCTTCACTTGTACACCGTCATTGACTTTTCTTCACAATATTCTGCCATTATTAAGCTTCAACACTCAACATGCACTAATTATAAGAAATAAAAACAAAAATGCAACATCACTGGCTGAGTTCCCGCCATAAATCCATATAAATTAATTGTTACGAAGCTAATTAAAAAAACAAGGTTGTTTGGTAGAAATCGCTTAATAGCGATAAGACCGCCTGGTTGTACAAATTTTTTTTAAAGCTATATTTATGAAGTATATTGTAAAATTTTTGTGCAATAAAGTGTACTTGATTGATTGTAATTAATTAAAATTTATATAATTTTCAAATGTTGTGTACACTATTTTCTGCCCAATCTAATAAACCCTATGTATCTTTAAGATTTGCTGGTAGAAAACTCTTATCGGAGTTAAGCTCGCCTTTGAACATTTTATATACAATGCATATTTCTGTAACGATTTTGTGTACAATAAAGATATTAGGATATTGAGATAAGAGATTATGAAAATGTCATTCAGATAAACATCTGTCTTAATAGCTAGTGACTCTGCCTTCGATACCAACGTTGAGGCTTCGTATCCCGCTAGGGATAAATGTTTATGTGAAATACAAACATTTGGTCCAGAGGCATACATGTTTAAATAAATATTGATTTAACAATTATCTAGTGTCCATAGTACAAGCTTTGCCTAGTGTGGGACTAGATAATTGGTGTAAGTGTCCGAAATATTCTTATTGTTATTTTTAGGGTTCTTTACGATACTATTTGAAATAGATAGATAGATAGATAGATAGATAGATAGATAGATAAAAACTTTATTGGCATTACAGATACACACACAGTTATGTTATGCTATACATATAAAGCAAAAGTATCCCCGGTTAAAACTTACATTACAAATCAAAGAGGGATATACTTACAACTAATTTGTGTGTGTGCCGCAGTAATACAAAAGGGTCATAGCTCAGTGTGTGACTTTACCCAATACCTGGGTAAATAAATACTATTTATTTCTTTACTATACATGGATACAAATAAATGCTTATCTATGTATCTAGATAGTGTTTGGAAGTCCTGTCGGACATTGGTGATACTTAAGTTTTAAATTAACTGTTTCGGATTGCTTTTCTGTCTTTGCAGTTATATATAAAATTGTTGTTGATAACGGAGTTGGTTACACAATGACCTCCATTGTCTACATATAAGAAAACATAATTGTATTGTGTAGCTGTTAGTTGTCCCAACTAAAATAAAATAATAAAAAATCTATTTTGGCGCAATTGCAAACCCGACTGCCCATGAAATTGGAATAGAACCAACCTGTCTCTTCCCGTGGGTGTCGTAAAAGGCGACTAAGGGACATTCTATAGAGATTTGCACGTTTCAACGGTGATGGGCTCACCCCCTGTCACGTGTGCATTTCTGTATATTTCATAAGGTGAACCGTGGATGTTGTTCCAATCATTAAACTGGGTGCGACAGTAAACCAGCGCTGAGCTCTTATAGGGTCAGCATATAGCTGAGTCGTTTCCCTTTCGCTGCTGCGACACTTATCTGAGTGTTCTGTTATTTTACTTGCCTAACAATTGTTGTATATGTGTCAAAGTGGCGAATAAACAGTTTCTTTCTTTCTTTCTTTCTAAACTCTTAATGTTTGGCACACCCAAACACTATTGTTTGGGATATCTCTGACCACCCCATTTGAGATATATGTACCTCAAGTAGCCTAAAACGGCGTGACGGATTTCGAAGAGCGTGGCGTTGATAGATTCGTCTTGATCCATGGAGCACATTTCATGGTAAAAAATACAACACGGCGCCCGCGAAATACGAAATATTCTGTCGGGTATTCTGATTTTTAAACTCATATTGTTATTTGGCAATGGTGTCGATTCAGATGTACACCAACTAACCTAAACTAAAACCAGTTTTAAAGTAGTACTGTCTCGTTCTCCCTGGAACAGTACGATGCTACGACACTTTTTTTTTTTTTTAATATGAAAGGGCGGCAAACGAGCATGCGGGTCACCTGATGGAAAGCAATCACCGCCGCCCATGGACACCCGCAACACCAAAAGGGTCACAGATGCGTTGCCGGCCTTTGAGGAAGGTGTAGGCTCGTTTCTTGAAGGTTCCAATGTCGTAGGTACTCGTTCGGGAATACCGCTGCCGGAAGTCCGTTCCACAGGGTGGTCGTACGTCGTAAGAAGTCCTGGTCACACTACTCCAAAACTGGTTTTTAGTTTAGTTGGTGTACATCCGAATCGACACCATTATCTAAATAGCTGAATTTTACTTTATGTATGCTAGCATCACGTACTTACTAGAATATAATCGTCTAGCGGCTGCGTGTACAAGCTTATGTTATCTTATGCCTGCTTCATGGCCTGACATACCGGAAATATGTTACCGAAGAACTATAATTAAAATGAAAAGTCATAACATTATTAAAATGTAACACTATCCCGACTTTGCACCATTCATGTCACGGACCTTATTTATCTGATGCACGCGTTAAGTTAATGCAAATATTGCATTATGAAATTGCTCATTACTATTGCGTGAATGTAATTTACGATGCAACTGTACGCGTTACAATAACATAATACTATATTTTCGTTATTAATTTTCTTTTACTTGCGTATTTGAAAAGACTCGAGAGTTCCTCGTCGGTCATGGCAAAATCAAAGGCAAGCTTTTATCTGTGATGGCGTCCCCTGAATGTGATTGTGCATGTACAGAACAATCTGCTCATCATATTCTGTGAGATTGGCCGCACTGGTTTAATGAACGGAGGGTCATGCTGGATAAAGTGTCATCGTATAACGATCCGGTCTTCTACACCGATTTAGTGGCGAGCCGACATAATTTTCAAGCGTGGGGACACATGTACTTGTGTATTAGAATATACAAGTATTGTATAGATACAATGTGACGTCAGCTGCACGGTGCATAACTCTACTTTATGCGCCTGAGCTCAGACAGTTGTTTCCCACGCCGCGCCCTCTGCACTCGCCCTGAGTTCCCGAATGTACTATCGGTGATTAAATAATAGACTTTATTAACCTGGATTATATCTTTTATTTGGGTATCCTGTAGCCATCCAATAGTGAATACAGTCAACATACGCCATAAGTTACCCAACACAAGCATTTAGGGAATTTTGACACGATTACTATTGGCTGTCCATGGTGTATTAAAACAGGGTATTGAGCATCACTTGATCCTCTTCCCCATAGGTTAAGCCTTAGTGCTGATTTTGAATCAATTTAGCTACACTTTCCGAGTGGGATGGGAACCTTTAACTCTTCTTTAATTAGTCTGGGACACAAGGTAAGAATAGAGACACGTAGGGTACCGTCTACCTTCAGTAGGCGCCGTGCACCACTGTTGATTCTGGCTTATGGGAGTTGCAGTGGGAGGAGTGTGGAGGCGGGTAATGCCCTTATAAATACATCTAAAAACCTTCGTAATTTTTGAAGCTTTCACTATATATGCACATTTTTTGGGGATATCAATTATAATTCGTCATTCTCCACCTCGCGCCGTTCGCGCTCGCATGCCTCTGTCGATCGTTCTTCTTGACCCATGTCCGTGTATTAATTTACTCCATCATGCAAAACCTACCACTCACTCACAACACATATTTTGTACATATTTATAGATCTATAATTTTCACATTTTCATTTGGCATTTAGACATATTAACATAACGACTCGTATATCACTGACGATTTGATTTGTTTTTATTGATATTTATATAATAAATAATATTATTAATTAATAAATAATGTAATAGTGCCAATTTTATTGTAATTTAATTAAAAACATTACCCATTCAATTTTAAGGGTAACCATTGTCAGTAACAATAAGAATCTTTAATTGGCATAAGTTTGTTATTAGTTTTCTGTATAAGAATTTGTAATGATGCCATTGATTCTATGTAAATAAATAAAATAATCATACTTAAAGCAGTCTCGTGAGTATGAGAATGAGGATTCCAGCAACCCGCGACGCCAGAAAGCCCACTTAAAATATTGAATAACTATTGCGGCACAGTTTCAAATCAAAATCAAAATCAAAAATATTTTATTCAATGTAGGATACAAAAATATCACTTATTGAAAGTCAACATGTTATTATTTTTTTTTTTTAAACTACATCGCTTCGCAAGGTGTTATGGTTAGGGAGAAGAAGCGACAAGAAACTCCGCAACAACACATCTTTTCAATTTGTTTCCATCTTTACAATAATATTACATTTTAATATTACATATTACAAAACAATAGCAATTAACATAACGACCAGCTAACACCAGACCTCCTTATCGCCTAAATAATCATCTATCCTGTAATAACCCTTCTTACACAGAGTTTCTTTAATGTGGCGTTTAAATTTCTGCTCTGTTAAACTCAATACATGTTCTGGTATTTTATTGTAAAAGCGTATGCTGTGTCCCACAAAGGATGTGCTAACCTTGCTAAGTCTAAATTGTGGAATTTCAATTTTATTTTTGTTTCTAGTATTCAAATTATGATTATCAGAATGTTTACGAAATAGGCATATATTTTTGCGTACATACATTATACTGTCATATATATATTGAGATGCAACAGTTAAAATACTTATTTCTTTAAACAGTTCTCTTAGAGAATCACGGAAGCGTAAATTATATATTGCTCTGATTGCTCTTTTTTTTTTGTTTTTTCCTGTGGGCACTATGGGGCTCCATTTCAGCACAGATTTTTGACATTGTCAAAATAGCTTGAATTCTATTGTCTGAATTATTGTATCACGCACGTCCCTATAACCGAACCGCCAATAATTGGCGAAACAACCGAATGTTCCATTCTCTACATCCGGACTTCATCATCAGAAGGGCAATTCTCGTAATATCTCTTATTACAATTACAGTCAAAATTCAGTTCGGATCTAGTCTCGGTCTCCAAATGTCAAATACGTCATTCTCGTACTACAATACAAATGTGATTATATCGAAATGTGATCGAAAGTTGAACAAAGCTTTTAACATCAAGTTCGAGATTTAAAAAATTTACAGTTCGTCAAATATGCGCTTGCTTCCTTCTATTTATTCTCTTTCACATTTGTCAAAAAACTAGTTATATCACTTCAGCTGGGCAATACTGAACAATTAATAGTGAGAGCTTTGTTCAAGTTTCGATCACATTTCGATATAATTACATTACGAATCTTTATATTTAATGTCGTATTTGACATTTAGGAGATCGAGACTGGATCTGAACTGAATTTTGACTGTTATTGTAATACGAGATATTACGAGAATTGCCCTTCTGATCATAACCAAATTAATACGGATCCACGATTTAAGAGCGATTGGTGTAACGGATTATGATTATGACCCTGTCTACGAAACCAACTTTTTTATACCTATTATTTTTTTCCACAGCGGGTTAGCACTTGACCTCAATCACACCTGATGTTAAGTGAAGATGAGGCCGAAGGTGGTGAGCGTACTGACTCGGAAACCCCATCTTATTCGGGGGACTGGCTATCTTATCTCTGACAACCGGAACACAACAATGCTATTAACATTGCTGTTTGGCGGCAGATTTAGATAAGATGGTGGTAGCTAGCCAGGCGGACATTTAATATGCCCTACCACCAACCAAACCGAGTACTAATGTACCCCGCTGGGGATCGAACCCGCGACCTCCGAAACGTAAACCCAATGTTGTTTACATTGAGCCACGGAGACGGAGTTTACGAGTACATTAACCACTCTGGCTGTATACCACATCAAATCACTGTCTTTTTAGGACTGACATTGGATGCTAAGCTTCAGTGGGGGCCTCATATTGCGAAGCGTAAAAGTTTGCTTCTGCAGCGTATGCAGTCAAAAAAATCAGAAATTTAACAGACGTTCATACCGCAAGACTGGTTTACTTTAGCTATTTCCACAGTTTGATGTCATATGGCATATTGTTGTGGGGAAACGCTGCTGACATACATATCATTTTTGTTCTGCAGAAGCGTGCTATTCGTGCCATTTATAAATTAGGACCTAGAGTGTCTCTTAGAGATAAGTTTAAGGAAATTAATATCTTAACAATGCCAACTCAATACATTTATGAGAATTTGTTATATGCACAAAAAAATATAACCTTATTCATTCATTCACAATGTTAATACAAGAAATAAGATTATCATGTTTATGTCAGCCGACTTCACAAAGTTAGTAAATCCTTCAAAGGGCAATGTATACGCTTTTATAATAAGGTTCCAGTAGACATTCAAAATTTGCCTTTAAATAAATTTAAAGCAATCATAAAACAGAAATTATTAACAAAAGGCAATTATAAAATCACTGACTATTTGAATGATAAGCAAGCATGGACATAGCTGTCTTATTATTCATATAATTATCAAATCACAAATTGTAACCCATAATATGTTTAAAAGAGCAACCCTACAGTTTCTTGCTAGTTCTTCTCTGGGGAGCCAGCTTTATGAATGAGCAATAAATTTAAAATTTAAATGACGTTTTCAAGTGATAATTTTATCCTATGAAATAAAATATTTTGATTTGATTTGATAAACATATAAGATGTGGCCGTTTTTCATTTGTTTGAAAATGACGCTATTGATGTGTTTTAATTGAGATATTAATTTTGGTTACAGCAATGGCGTGAACGTGGAAGGCTCCACCCACAAGCAGGTGGTTGATCTCATCAAGTCTGGCGGCGACTGTCTCACTCTGACAGTCATCTCTGTCACACCTAAAGTGAGTATACATTCATAGAAAAGAAGCTGTAAATGAATTAAAAGTATTAAACGATCTATTGTTAGGATTATTTGACGACCTGTTTGGTGTAGTGAGTGGTAGTGATTAGAAACTCTGACTGATATACGAAAAGGTTGCGGGTTCAAATCCCGCTAGGGGCATATGTTTGTATGATGAATATAGACATGTGTTCCCATGTGGCGTTTTCACTTCAGGTAGGCAGGTTAGGGGTTCACAATAAAAGATGGTGATAAGTTGCCAACCTTTATTGTAGCCTTGAATTTCACTGACCGCCGCAACGTCTCGAGAGCAATACTAGGGGGAATCACTGGCCTGAAGGTCTTCGCTCTTCGTGGCAGGACTCGTCCACAGCTCCCGGTTGATTGGGTTAAGTTGCCGTGAGGTTAGGGTCCTCAACCGTCGCCTCCGCAGGGGTAGTAGGTGTCGTCTCAGCAGGGGTAGTAGGGGTAATGGTGTCCGCTAGCCAAACCCTTAGGCAAGCTGGGATCCCTAGAGGGATCCAAAACACTTAATAGTTAGTTGCGTTGAAAAAATATTCAGATAAAATTCCACCGAACGACACAGCTGTCGCTCTGGACTGTTAAAACACAAGTGCTGAGAGAAAACCGAAGGAAGCCGATTAGACCCGGTCGGTAGTCTTCGGAATTCGATCGTGGTCTAGAGTTACGCGTCCGCAGCGTCATACGAAGCGAGGAATGAAAACCCGTTCGCGCGCGTCGTGTATTTATGCCTAGATTGGTAGGTTCCGTATAGTAAACAATGTTATTTATATCATTTTATATTGCACTTAAGCTCCACAACGTTACACCACCTCCATCCCATGGTCCCACCACCTCGGTATACAGGCCGAAACAGCGAGTGGTGTGCGTGGTCCTCAGGCTTTCCCCATGCAAACTTTCTTGACACTCTACAAACTCCTGTATTGTGTCCCTTACCGCCATTCTCCCCTTTCTGGGGCTGACGCCATGCCACAGTACTCCGCTCTCGGGCTGCTGTTGTATCCTTGTGCAGTCTGGGTGTTATCTGAAATCTGCTAAATGCCACGGAGTTCGCCTTCGAGCGAACAAGGTCCCCGTAATGGACCGGGCCCACCTCAGTTCTGTCCAACGATTCAAGCATTTCGGTCCTTTCGTCCTCGTACAGCGGTCACTTCCACAGTATATGGTATCTGTACTGTGTCCTCACTGCAATAGCATGAGCCTGCCTCCGCTAGACCCAGGTCGCGCAGCCGACCCCTGAAGTATCCGTGGCCGGAAGCATCTGTGAGGGAGTGTGATCCGGGTGGATCCATTCCCATTCGCTTCGTGACCTCGGGGAAGAAGACCTTCGTGATCTCGTGCCTCACGATAGTAGTAAGCTTGTATCGCCTCCAGGAAGCAGAGCGCCTAGAGCCATGCGAGGACGGCTCCGCCCCGGTGGGCGTTATTGGAGGCGCCGCCAACTCCCGAGCGGCCGTGTACCAACGGTACGACTACACGGACAAGCGATCGCTGCCTGTCTCCATACCGGACTACCGCGTCGTGATGGAGAGGAACACCGGCAGGTAATGTCACCAGACTTATACAATACACTTTATTGTATTTATAAGGAAAATATACATGACACACAACAAAAAGTAAGGTGTGGCGTGCAAGATGACGCAGTGAGTAAGATGGATAGAAGTATGTTAGTGGTTTGGGCATATAGAACGAATGAGTGAAAGCAGATTAACGAAAGCAATATATATAAGATATACAATACAATACAAATACACTTTATTGTACAAAGGGAGAACATATATATAATATAATATAAGAAGCAAAAATGTATCGTTGCAAGTGGAAATCAATAGTCTCTGCCTACATCAACGGGAAACAGGCATGAGCATGTATACAAAATAATCACAACTGGGCATTAACTCGTTAACAGTTAATTAAAGAATTTAACATTTCCACGAACGAATACCTTCTATTTCACTTACCTAATATGCCCTATTTTTTCCTTACGGTAAAAAACTCATCCGCTATAAACAATACTGTAAAGGTTCCACTCAAATCACTCTGCCAGATCGTACGTGGCATTCAACGTGCACATGGCGGGACGGCATCTCTGCAGCCGCCGGTATAGGGAGTTCGCGCAGCTCCACCAGCTGCTAAGGAAGGAGTTTCTTGGTATGTATTAAGAATTCTTTTGTTTTATTTTGTGAACTACTACAGGTTAGGTTAGAGAAGGTTATGTGGGACTCCCCTCCCTCTCGGGAGGGATACCCACTAAAACCCCGCGGCGACCTTCTTCCTCAGTAGGGAGGACCTGGGAACGCATAAGCGGCTCCAGAACCCCCCCGCCCCGACCCCCTCACAAGGGGAGGCCCATTCCCGGAGGGCGTCTAGCGCACCCTCCGTAGGGGGCGCTGTCGTGCTTCACACCGCGATCAGCGAGCGGTATGAAGTCGCTCGGGGGATGTCATCTTCTCTCGGGCCGCGTCCGGCGACTACATCGCCCCGAGATGCCGATGAGATGATAGCCGACCTTACACCTAGGCCCAAGCATGCCCCCAAAAATGATTTAATAAAGTATCTTTGGGAAAGTTGTTTGTAACTCATGAGTGAACACTTGCATATCTTATGGTCTCAAGAACTAATTAAAAGTCAGCCTGTATACGAAATACTTCAATGTATACCTTTGAGCCCCGATCCTGACTGCGGTATCTCTTAAACTCTGGAGAACACCCCCAGGTTTAACACATTTCAAAATTAATAAATTAAAGCCTTCAATGAGAAACCTGCTGGGGAAGCACTGGCTCTTAGTAGGCACAATCTACGCATTCTCTCCAAGGCACTGCTGTCTGAGCAACACGCTCAACATGGGGCTCCTGGAAACGGGGATGTGCAGACTTTGCTTCTTGCAGAGGAAACACCTGTACATCTGCTGTGTGAATGTGGCCCGCTGATGCGTAAACGCAATATCCACCTGGGTAGCCACTTCACCCGAATGATATAAAAACTATTGCCGCCAGGAAAACAATCCCAATTCTTCAAAGAGGCAAACCTGAGCCACGAATTGTAGGTTAGTGGCGATCACAATAGATCGACAACGGTCGCAGTGATACAGGCCTCTGAATTGCATCAAAGGCCCCTATTTCAGAATATTGCTCAAGCGTAGAGAAAATTTACAAAACCATCATAAGACCTGTCACAATATATGGATCTTAATGTTGGGCAATGAAAGAAACTGATGAAAGTAGAATGCATGTGGCAGAGATGAGAATGCTAAGATGGATGTGTGGTGTGACTAGAATGGATAAGATCAGGAATGAGTATATCAGAGGAAGTCTAAAAGTGGCGCCAATAACAGAAAAGTTGAGGAGTAATTGGTTAGCATGGTTTGGGCACATTATGAGGAGAGATGAAAGGCACTTAACAAGACGAGTGTTAAATATGAATGTGGAGGGATACAGGTATAATGATATGTGTGTGAAAGGGGTGAGTACGGAGATGACGGCTGATAGAAGAGAGTGGAAGAGGATGACATGTTGTGCCGACCCCACCTGGAGTGGGATAAGGGCAGGAAAATGATGCTCAAGCGTAGATCTGGACTTGAGCATAGTTAGAAAAAGCGGCATCTAACTATAAGCGGCCCTATTTTTTCCATACGGTAAAAAAACTCATCCGTCATAAAAGTACAATTAAATTAGGTGCCATCTACAATAATTTTCGCGAAGTATATCACCAAGGGTACGTGAAAATTTATTGTAATTCTTGCAGGATCGAATCATAAAAGACTTTATGAAAATTTGTTGACAGAACAGGATTTGGAAATGTGCGGAAAATGTCACGTTTTGTCGGAAGTTGTGTCAGGTTATGTCCTGGATTAACATATTGAGTATAGTATAAGTACTCGTTCATATAAATCCCTCGGGACGGTAAAATCGCTGAACTAACAGACCCGTATTTTAGAATGTTGTTCAAGCGTAGATCTGCGCTTTAGAATACCTGCTTAAAAAGTTATGCCGCTATACAAGTTACATAATGCTGTCCCTTTTTATCTGTCCTCAAGCGGAGATCTCTGCCTGAGTAATATTCTGTAATACGGGCCTAAATCTTCTAGACGATAGTTTAGCTTATTTCACATTGTTATAGGATTCAATTTCCCGAAGCTGCCAGGCAAGTGGCCATTCAATCTCAGCGAGCAGCAACTCGATGCCCGGAGAAGGGGACTCGAACAGTACTTAGAGAAGGTAAGAAATTATATAAATTAACATGAGTAATTGAAATGAGGCACCTGTGGCGCAGACGTTATTCGTTTTCAAATTAGCGAAATTAACCAGCCTTAACGTCCCCACTGTTGGGGTCCTCTCACTGGGAAAAGTTTGGGCCATAACCCACCACGTGGGCCCAGTGAGGCTTGGTCGATTTGTGTCTGACTAGTGGCCACCAGACAGTCAAGTGTTTTTAAGTCACCCCGTAGACCACCGACTTGGCTTAACGACGACCGTCAATTGAATACAACCGGGCCCGACTAACGTTTCCTCCGAATCACGGAAACACTCGTTTTCGCCACTTTGGTCACCCATCCAAGGACTTTCCACCAAAAAACATCTATGTATGCACTTTTTAACGGCGATGGTTTCACCCCCCCTGTCACGTGTGCATTTCTGTATATTTCATAAGGTGAACCGTGTTTGTTGTTTTAAGCGTTACACTATTAATGTGCGAAACACCCAAACGCTAATATTTGGGATATATCTGACTTTTTTTTTATGCACAACGGGTTAGCACTTGACCTCAATCACACCTGATGTTAAGTGAAGATGAGGCCGAAGGTGGAAGTGTACTGACCCGGAAGCCCAAATATTTGGGGAACTGGCTATCTTATCTCTGGCAACCGGAACACAACAATGCTATTAACATTGCTGTTTGGCGGTAGATTTAGATAAGATGATGGTAGCTAGCCAGGCGGACATTTTAAAATGCCCTACCACCAACCAAACCGAGTACTAAACATGTACCCCGCTGGGGATCGACCCCGCGACCTCCGATTCGTAAACCCTATGTTGTTTACATTGAACCGCGGAGGCGGTGACTATCCCATTTGGAATAAAGGTTTATACGTTATGTCGGTATAATATGTATGACCATTCACAAGAGTAGCCATTAAATGCGTCAGAGTCAGAACAAAAAGTGAAAGTAACATGTGCTTAATTTTTTTAAATTCTATTATTATTGATATGGGTACAATTTGTCTAAAATTGTTGTTTTATTTATCTATTCTAGGTATGCGCGGTCCGTGTGATAGCAGAGTCGGACGCGGTACAGGAGTTCCTCACAGACTCTGACGACTCCTCGAACCCCTCCCCGGTGGACCTGAAGGTCCTCCTCCCAGACAAGGAGGTGGTTACTGTATCAGTGCTGAAGTCCACCAACGCTGATGACGTGTACCGGGCGGTATGCGAGAAGATCGGCCTCTCCAAGTCGGTGCAGAAGTATTTCTATTTGTTTGAAATTGTGGAGTATAATTTTGGTGAGTGATTGATTTCATTGAGTTTTTTTTTATGCACGCTTGACCTCTAAGTGAAGATGAGGCCGATGGTGGATTCACCTGGAACTGGCTATTGTTATCTCAAATAACCAAGTCAGTCGCTATACAGGTTGGATTTTTCGAATGGGCGTGCATGGACAAATTCGAAACTATGAGAAATAGCGAAAAGTACTGAAAGAAGTCTCGGGCGCGATTTTGATGTAAACTAAAACTGCATCATTGGATTTTTGAAAAATCAAATTTCCTAGCCAGGAATCGAACCCATTGATGTTGAAAAAAAAACCACACTATATTATCATAATACCCTTTTTATTTTTTTTTGCGTATAAATCAAAAATTTATCTTTTGGCATTTGAAATTGACCGTGATGATAGGTTTGCCTGGAAGAGATCGCTGCTAGCGATAAGGCCGCCTAATTTGTAGTTTCTATAAGATACTTAAATTTACTTTCCTTATTTAAACAATAAAGCGTATATGATTGATTGATTGATTGACCGTAAGCATAATTTACTCTGTGGCCGCCATAGTAAAGAATGATAATTAAACCGCTAAGAATCCTTTACATTGAGTTTAAGTTAGGTTTCTTTAAGTTAGGTTTCTTTAAGTTAAGAGAATATAATTAATTATAATAAGTTCTCTCTCATACTTAGTTTGTAAGGCTACCCTTACAGGGTGTCACATGCTGTACACTTTTATGTTTAACATCTATTGTAAACTATGTGATATGCAATAAATATATAAATAAAAAATTGGCTAAACAACTGACTTCAGTAAGGTTCCACCCTCCATCTCCGGAGTACATCATCAGACCTTAAACAATTCTACATGGGACCACTCGAGCGGTCCCCTAGCAAATCAAAAAATAATCATCAAAATGGGCTAAAAATCTACCAAAATATGGACGAACATACATAAGAAGGTACCAACCCAGCCAGTTCAGCCAAGTACAAACTAGCTGCACTCGATTCTGGAACGACGTGACATGAGACTCATAGATGACCGCTAAATTGCAGAGCCTTGAACACCGTCGCAAATTCGCCTGGCTCTCAGTTTTTTACAGGATGCATTTCGGGGAGTTTCCGTTGGAATTACATAATCTTATTCCACCGTCGCCCTTCTTCGGACCACTAGGCGTGGGGAGGGATTCCACCCGTATATAGTTAATATACCGAACATTCGCACTAAGAAGTTCGACTCTTCATTCATCATCCGAACAGCCAAGGCATGGAACTCCCTTCTTTCCTGAATCCTAACCCTTGGGATCTTCAAGAGCAGAGTGAATAGGCATTTACTCGGATCGTGTGATTCATCTTCGACCACATCGTCACTTACCTTCAGTTGGGATTGTGGTCAAACGCGAATCCAGTCAATCATAAAAAAAATACATGGATAAACATGGAACCTCCTACTTTTTGAAGTTGGGTAAAATTTGATTTTTTTTGAAGTTGTTGCCCTTTAGACAGACAAAGGTTATATGGCCAAATCTTTTTATCCATGCAAACGTAGTCGCGGGCGAAAAGTTAGTCAATGAATATAGTTATACATATATATGACGACCTGTTTGGTGTAGTGGTTAGCATCTCTGACCACTATACCAAAAGATTGCGGGTTCGAATCTCGCTAGGGGCATATGTTTGTGTGATGAATACGGACATGCGTACCCGAGTTATGGATGTTTTCATTTGTAATAAGTATTTATTTACAAAAAAAAATATGTAGGTATGTAGTATATCAACCATCTGGTATCCACACCACAAGCTTATAATTGCTTACTGTGGAACTAGATGGCGCTGTGTGTATGTCTAAGGATATTTTATTTTATTTATTTATTTTATTACAGAGCGCAAGCTGCAGCCGAACGAGTGCCCGCACTCGCTGTACATCCAGAACTACTCGACAGCATCCAGCAGCTGCCTCTCAGTGCGCAAGTGGCTGTTCTCACCGCGCCGAGAGCGCAGCGTACTGCAGGAAGATCCCACTGCTGGCACCTTCATCTTCTGGCAGGTAAGTGAAAGAATGAATAAATATATCTTTAATATCACAAACATTCTGATATACAATCTGCTAAGGAATAATAATTTATAAGTAAAGAAGTACACTGTTCCCCAGAATACTTAACCGCCTCCATGGCTCAATGTAAACAACATTTGGTTTACGATTCGGAGGTCGCGGGTTCGATCCCCAGCCATCCATAGCCAGCCAGGGTACATGTTTAATTATTCCGTTTGGTTGGTGATAGGGTATTTTAAATGTCCGCCTGGCTAGATTCCACCATCTTATCTAAATCTGTAGTGCAAAATCTAGTACTGCAAACGGTTTTGTATTGCTCAGCTTATCCAAATTCATTAAAACATATCACGGTGGCCACTGAAAAGCGTTTTAACGATTGTAATTTATTTGAGTAGCACAATTCAAATGGAAACGAATAATGCTTCATAGATTTTTTTTAATGCACGACGGGTACGTACTTGACCTCAAACACACCTGATGTTAAGTGAAGATGAGGTCGAAGGTGGAAGCGTACTTACCCGGATACCCCAACATATTTGGGGGGCTGGCTATCTTATCTCTAACAACCGAAACACAACAATGCTATTAACATTGCTGCTTGGAGGCAGATTTAGTTAAGATGGTGGTAGCTAGCCAGGCGGACATTTAAAATGTCCTACCACCAACCAAAACCGAGTACTTAAACATGTACCCCGCTGGGGATCGAATCGTAAACCCAATGTTGTTTACATTGAGCCACGGAGGCGGTTAAAAGGCTAGTCCAAAATGTTATTATCTTCATTATATTTCAGGCTGTGGAGGATGTGAACCGGGGCGTATGCGTCGCTGGCGCCCGTCTCTACCAACTGAAGGCTCTGCAGGAGGTGCGGCGCGCCGCTGACTATCTCGCTCTGGCGCGCGTGTTGCCCGGCTACGGGGATATCGCCTTCCCGCTCGCACGCACCGACTGTCGGGCCACACCGGCGCTTGCGGTTACTGTCGGTGAGTGAATTGAATAATTTTTGGTTTTTAAGCGACTTCCAAAAGGGATGGGGTTCTGTGTTCGTCTGTATATTTTTTGATAGGGATTACCGCCAGAGCGGTATATAGAAGTATGGGCGACTACCCCAGCAATGTATAAACATTGTACTTAGTAATATATAATGCTGAATAGCTCTATATTGATATTTCATACCGTTACAATCCTGAAAGTAAAATAGTAGAAGCTCAAAACAAAACATATCTCAGTAATATATGTATATATACTAGGTCCTTACCTATGAAATTGGCGTTTTGTATGAAGAATTTCATTAAGACTATTTTCTCCATACAAACATTTTTAATTTCTTTTTGGGAACGGCAATTCCAAATTTAGCTCAACTTTGTGTGTATTATCGGATAACATTAAGTTAAGTTAGGCAGCGTTGATTTCAGCGAATCTAAGAAATGATTATGGGAAGCACATGAAAAGAGCTCTTTTCAATTTTTTTTTATTATGTGATTGAGCCCAGAAATTAAAAAATATTTCATGTGAAACCTTGAAATAATATTCCATTTTCCAAATAAGAAATAAATTTGGATATAGCTTTGAAAATCGCAGGAATTTGGTACATATGATTAACGAATAAAAAAAATTCCAATTTCATAAGTAAAGACCCAATGTAAACATTGTACTTAGTAATATATAATGCTGAATAGCTCTATATTGATATTTCATACCGTTAACAATCCTGAAAATAAAATAGTAGAAGCTCAAAACAAAACATATCTCAATTGGTATATATGTAATATATATAAAATAAATATATAATGAACTTTTAACTAGGCGTTAGTATACACACTTCAAGAACTAGGTAAAAAAGATTTTTTTGACGCACTGATTAAACAAGGATTAGGTCGTGGTCAATAAAACAACAACTATCACATTTATGTATTATGTGGGTACATGCATTATTTATAAATGGAGAAACATAACGTAACTGCGTACACCTCTGGGACAAACTGCGTACAAAGATTTGTATTTTTTTTTCATAAAACCGAACATTATAATCGTATATTCCACTCGTCAAAGACTAAGCCCGTTAAGGCATTTGTCCACAAGGACAAAGACCATTAATAATATTGAATTCTAAGTACACATTTGGAAAACTGTTAAAAATATAAATTCTTGAATTCCAAAAACTAAATATTCCAAAGAGACGGTGGCGGTTGCTGTAAGACATTAAAGTCACAATTATTGTCAAAAATTCTTAATTTCTTTTTTTTTTTTTTTTTAATCTTTATTTTATTTAGGGATTTTTGTCCTATGGGACATGTCAATCCCATTGTGCCCTTCGCTAGTTAACACAACACTGACAAGGAAAATAACACAAATATAGTAACAAAGATAGTGAAAGTCACTAGTCAGAAAGTTCAGTGACCAGTTGACAAAGTAACCTAGCTGCCTCAGATGTCGGAGAGGACAAAATAGTCTGCACATTTCCTATGTCCAACCGGTTTAATTTTAGTTTTCTGATTAATGTCTCCCTCTGTGTCTTGTTCCTGACACACTCCATCAATAGATGTTGCACATCTTCCACCTTGCCACAACATTCACAATTTGGGGAATCAACTTTTTTCATCAAATGTGCAAATTTCCTCGATGGATAATGTCCGTTCTTAATTTCAGTACATTGCAAATAAATCTATAATTTATATTTGATGTAAGTTTCTATCACTCAACAACTCGTACATACAACACATTTCTTTATTTCTATATTGTATTCGTATTATCATTTACACTAATCCAGCATTGTTTTTTTTTTATTTGTGTTGCACTGGTACCTATGATTCTCCTCGTGTAATAGCTGGAAATCAGTGTTTTGTTCTTTGGACAATCTCACACACTGAGCTGTGACCCATTTGTCCTACTGCAGCACACATATGCTTTAGTTGTTCTGTACCTAGTACTTACCTTTTAAGTTCTTTTTAAGAAATACTCTTTAAACTTTATGTATGTGTGTGATTGGAGTAACAAATAAACTATCTTTTTTTTTTTTTTTCTATTTATTCATTATATATGAAAAAGGTTTAACACAATACAAAAGTGCGCCACAGAAACCTATTCAAGGTTTATACGCAACACACTGAGCCTCATCGCTTACCACTTACTGTCTATTACAAGTTACAGTATCACCAGCACCACCCATGTAGTACTTTTTAAGTGATTGTTTACATTTTTTTATATTTATAAATATTCTATCTAAGCTGCATGCAAAAAAACTGGAAAAGAGAATTGAAAACTTTTAATTTTTTAATTAGTACAAGAAAGTTCTAGGTAAATTATAAGAACGTCATAATTAATGAATCGATATTTAATTATTACGAGCTAGTGAGAAATTTCTATACATACTAAGGGCAGTTGTATAGTCATGTCAATTGGTTAAGGTCTGATGTTACACCTCGGGAGATGTACCCAAATAGTGTATTAGTTGTATACTTTGACAACATAATGATTGTTGCTGAGCTCTGAAGTCGATTGCTTTGCCAATTTTTGGGTTGTCAATTACTAGAATAGAACATATATGAGCTCAAAGTCAAAGTCAAAGTCAAAAAATATTTATTTCGTAGGATAAAGATTATCACTTGAAAACGTCACATTTTTTATCTTAATATTAAAATTATTGACATTATTGCTCATTCGCAAAGCAGATTCCCCAGAGAAGAACGAGCAAGAAACTCAAGGGTTGCTCTTTTAACTAAGTTTGGGTTACAATTATATTACATTGTATAATTAGGCTGAATATGTTTCCTGTTGCAGTAGGCAGCAACTATATATTTCAACTTGCAACGATTCTGATATCCAAATTTTGCTTCTGCCACTCTCATCAAATGCTTCATACATGCTTGTCGGTTAGTGGTCAACGATGACTTTGTGAGTGTCACTTGATCAACGTATGTCCTTAGTGACCTTTACCGGCCCTTTTTTTTGAGTGGGGGATAATTTCCTATATTCTTTTTAGTCGCTAATCTAATTATACCATTTTATAATCTTAAATATTTATTCACTTAAATAAATATGAAGTGAAGTTGGTTGCGAATGAATCATGTGGTGGATGGGGGCGTAGACTTGTCACTATGTATCTGTGTAGAACTTCATACGCAATCGCGGCTTCGGGCATTCCATACCGATCGCTGTTTAAACAAATAATGGTTATATTTCATTATTGGCAGTTTGGCTCCGACTTAAATTTTGCATTACTAAAACACAGGCAGTGTTTGCCTTTGCCCAGCAGTGGGACACGATAGGCTAATTAAAAAAAAAAAAAAAAAAAACACAGACAATATCGTTTAATCTTTTACATTGTGGTCGATGACAGTTCATATGAAAATTGGTCACTATCGTTACTTCACTTTGTAAAAAGGACAACAATGATCCTGTGGGTTTCTCGCGCCGCTTCTTTTCCCACAGATGATTTCCCTTTCCGAAGCGGTAGGAGCTTGGACATACCGACTGACAGATAAATGCAATAAACTTTTTTTATTTCCAGTAGATTTCAATTGACATTCAACAAATGATATCATGTATTTTACGTTGAAATAAATGCTTGAAGTTTGACTATTAGTACCAAGTATAGTTTCGACTATGTTACCGCGGGGCAGGCTGGAAGGGTCTGACGCTGACGGCGTGCTGCGAGGGCGCGGAGGGTCCGGGGGGTCCCGGCGGGCTGGCGCAGTCGCACCGCGCGGCCAGCGCCGAGGTGGCGTGGGCGCACGTGCGGGAGTGGCGCGCCGACGACGACGCGGCCGCGCTGCGCCTCGCCTACTGCCGCCGCGACCAGCTCCTCACGCTCGCCCTCTTCACGCCCTATGTGAGTCTTCCTGGCGCAGTCGCTGCCCCCCCGCGTCTCGCCTCCTGTCGCCCGACACCTCTAGGTTTTTAAAACGACGCCATTTTGAAGAGAAGAAATAACCATTAACTTATTCCATTGACCACACAGCTTATGCACTCCCAATAACAGGCGTAATACATAATGTCAACACTAACGTATCAGTTATTGGCTAGTCCTGTCAGGTACTATGGAGAAGGATTTATAAATGAAACCCCCAATTGTAGCCCAAGACAAATCTAAGCGGTTTTACTATTCACACACATACTTATCAAATCTACAGAACGAAACGATACCGCGTTTTAAAATATTGTTGGCGCCATCTAGTGACACGTTCCGTCAAATACGCACTCTGACGCTTCAAACTCTGCCTATGGTAGTTGATAGAATTAATTCGATGCAGCAAACCAAACATTGAGCGTCTATGGGCATCCAATGATTTATTATTATGCTTCCAAGTCGGCTTACGGTCGAATACACAAAGTTTCTTAACTTGAAGAGCCTCTTAGACATCATTCCGTTGCTTTGAGTGTCATTGACATGAAAGTGCCAGCATTATATTTAAGGAGCTCTTAACGTTAAGCGTTTGAGTATACGGATGTTAGTAGTTCATTCGAATATCGTATTTTCTGTGATAGAAAGTTCGTATAAAGTTTTGCTGACATTGTTTTATTTTATTACAGTACCAATTCCTGTGCAACTGCATGGACAGAATAGCCGAGGAGGCGAACTGGGTCGACACAGGCGAATAAACGCGGCAAGACGTATTAGACGTAAGCGATACTATGGTATTATGCCATGGCCATACTGTCGTTTGGTAGGAACTTATTTTTCATATTGGCAACATAAAAATGGCAGAATTACAACTATGAAATTTATTTTGTAATTTAGAATTGCAAGCTTCCAGATCTCATCACATAGTATTTTTAATGTTACCAGGCTACAAAATTAAATTCCTACCAAATTGATAGCGTGCCACGTAGTCTGTTATACTTATCATACATTATATTATAATATAATTAATTATACTAGTGTTAAAGTGATCCGTTTGAATTTATCCGAAATGTTCAATCTTTTACTAAGTTTATTTGGAATATTAGTCAAATTTACCATTAAATTGTACAGATATATGAATTTTATTAATATTCAAATAGACGTTATGAATTTACGAGTCAAGAGATTAATAAACTTGTTTGAATAATATATCTTTCGTCAGGTTTTAAACATACTATTAAACTGTGAATAACGTACATTAAGTCGTTCGACAAATTGAGGTCTGTGGGGTCTAGCATAACTACAACGACATGAGGTAGACGCCTTCTATCACGTTCATGCTTTATGCGAGTAAGAGAGACGCAAGCTTCTACCTCAGTCTTTATAGACTACGTATTGTTACCACGTTGAATGTAACCACCAATTTCTATGGAACCAACTCTCATAGCGTTGAAAGAAGTCAGCTGTTCCATATGTTTGGTCGAGACGTGTATTGTAATTTTCTATGAAATAACTAGTTTGTCTTACCCCATACTGTCGCTTTTTTGCTGTGACAATTTGTGTCATTGCATCATAGTACTTTCAGACGTCATAGTTTGTCGAACAACTTATGTTTCACCTTGTCGTGAGGCTCGTACCTATCAATAAAACGCTCTCAAAATTGAGATTAACTTAAGTGGCTACTTGAGATATTCTTGTATATTTTAACAGCATGAAAGAAAGGAGAGTGAAACTGGATCTCACTCCTGAGATCGCTTTATTAATACAGCCTAAAGAATTACTAAGCAACATCCTTATACACAAATTAAACTAGACATTTTGTTTATAAACGAATTGGTTATTCTTTTCTACGTTAAAATGTACTTAATTGAGCAAGAGCTTCAATAGATGGCGTTGAAATTTTAGAGAATAGTAGAAATGGAAAATAAGGGATTTTTCAACTAATAGTTTTATTTCGGAAACGGCAGTATGCACGCTGGTGAAATGAATTTAGATATGAAAATCAATGAAAAAACGACTGTAATGGGAATAGGTTTAGGTTTATATAAAATTGTTTTCTAAACGACGATATTACGTTCTAACAGTTGACGGAACCTACAATTCCCTTTGCGGCGACCGACGGAAAACTATTGAGATTTTATTATATGACTTTCTTGACAGATTTAATTTCTTTTTTTTAACTTTAAATAAAGTTTTGACCATAATTATTCTTTTCAATTTATTATTGTTAAATATTTGCCGCTAGAAATATTTGCATGTCATGGTTACTTTAAAACAAGGTTTGCTGCGAATTTGTCGCCTCGTATTTGTATGCGTCAATCCTGTTGAGTGATCATACTCGTAATTCTTTATTAGCGTTGGAGCGCTTGAACACTTCAATGTTGGTGACATTCTGCTTTGATTTTCGGATATATTTTACATAATCGAAAATCACCACAGAATTGTCACCATTGATTTTGTTAGGGAAAATACATACTATGAAGAATTTATATGCAGATAACTTGGTAGAACGATAATAATGAAGAGTGAATTAAATGAAATGTTAAATAACGCCATCTATTGATGACTTCTTGTATCATGAAATGTTGCCAGCCTACGAAATATTTATCTAGTTCTTATGACTCGGCGTTAGAATTTATTTACACGCATTATTTGGAATCTTTTATAATGTTAGTTGTAATATAATTAACTATATGCAAAGCGAAAGCGTTTGAGATAATCAAGTTATAATTAGAATCAATTGCATAAAAAAAAAATATTTATTATTAATAATACGAATTAATTAATCATTCATTTAAAGATAGGACTGTTAGGGAATTAAAGCTTAAAATGTATTTAAAGTTTTCATCTCCATCGTTATTATAAATAAATATATAATATTATAAAGTAATCGATTATGTCAAATTGTCTGTTAGGTATTTTTGAGGGTCGCGTTTTTACATCCTCAGTAATTATTTTTAATTTAATTTTACAAATTTACTGCCTATTTATTGACATAATCTCTACAGTGCTCTCGAATTAAAGTCTAATTATGAACATTTTCAATTTAATATTAGTCGTACCTCTTAGAGTAATTAAAAAAATAATCAAATCAATGATTAGTACAGAGAATTTCGTTTTTCTTACTAGATAAATTCGACTATATTATACCTTATTTTAAAGATAATTTTTTATTTCATTTATTTATTTTACCTTCTGCTGTTTTACATCGTATCACTTAAAGTAAAAAATTGAAAGCCAATTAAAGGTTTCCACTGATAGAATCGACATAAATAAAAATAATTGGAAATTAAAGAATGTTATGTAACTTGCGTTCGACGACGTGCAATGCAATGCTGCATTTTGTCTATTTATTTGATTAACATGAATCTTGTTTTACCCGTTATTGCCCAAAAGAAAATAAACAGAGTTCTTAAAAATTTCTTACACTCACTATAGGCTTAGAGAATAGCCAATTAGACGCCATACAAATTAATATCATGTATTAAATCCTCCTTTAAATTCATCCAGATAAATCAACTGGTTTAAATCTCTTTTAAACGGCTAAACCGGTTTTCATCAAACAGCTCCAGCTGTCGAAAATCAAAAACGTTTGACACACACGGACGGACATGCTTCTTCTTGGGTCGGGGATTAAAAATAGGATGCGTGCTGATATTTAAAAATATAGAATAATAAATAAATATTTGCAAATTATCAGTAGGTACGATAAATACAGTCGAATTTATCCTTTACGAAAAATAATTATCCTCTTGTCAATCATTAGTAATACTTTCGTACTAAATTAAACATTTTCTAAAAAAAAAAAAAATAGAAAACCTTATTTCGGTGATATCAAGACAAACGAACAGTATTTATTCATATTCCCATTATCCTTTAAAAGTTTGAAATATTATTTAGTATCATTATTATTAAAGTGTGCTAATTTTAAAATCTATAAAAAATAAGCTCATTACATATCTGTAAACGAAATATTTCTATCCTCTAAATAGGTTATACGCTATATAATTTTATCGTGTTAGAATTGACAGTGTGATATAGATAAAGAAAAGGTAATTACAAATATGAAATGCTTGACATGTCGAGCGGAATCGTACAAAAGTTGTGATTATTAAATTAAAGTGCACCAAAACCGAACGCATCGGTAAGCGCCGTCACACAAATGCGCGATGCGAATTCGCAACACTGAAGGATGCGTTTCCACACGAGCGGAGCGAACAGATAGAATATTACAGAAAAGCATAAAAATGGTACCGTGGTGCTCCGCCCGCGGACGGATGCAGCGCTAGTGTTCTGTTGGGACCAATTTTGGAACTAGTGAGCGGTATGAGAACGCAAGTGGATATGAAATACATAATTATATTGTATACAAAACAATAAATCATATTTAAGACATAAATTATACTGTAATAAATATCTAAGTAAATCAATCAGCTAGTAAAAATGTCTATATTCTCCGCTCTGAAATACTAGTGATCATATTGGCCCATGCTTTGCTCTGTTCCGCTTATGTGGAAACGCTGTAGAATTATGCGAGCTCACCCAACGCTTGGTTTAGTGACTAGATTAGTAAATTTTGAAACACTTTTTTTTTTTCATTAAATCAGTTTAAACGAAACCTATAGGTGAAATTTAAATTATTTTAAATACATGCTAATGTATATGATTAATTTTGAATCAATAGTCCTCATGAAGTCACACTTTGTTCTCGTTAAATTCAAATCTGTTTTTGAACTGTCTACGAGTGGGATCAGCAACCACTTACATTAACTTGCGATGTTTTTCGGTTCCTAAATCTTATTTTCTAAAAGGATAGATTCCTTAAAAGGCAGATTAACAAATTTGAAAGATTGTGGCGTCCATTTCGCTGCGACGTGACGTCATACTTATTGACAATTTCTTTAGTTCATCCATGTGATACGCAACCAAACAATGGGTAGGCACATCTAAAATAATCATGATTAATGATATCTTAGCTCTCAGGCATAATTCGCTAGTTTAGATGTTGCGAATTCGCATTGGGGGTTTATATCGGCTTTGAGGGCAATTTCAACCTTGAGCACGTCAGTAGTATGAAGTTAGTACGCAGCGTTCCTAGCATGGCCATTATAAGGCCAAAGAAATAGATTCCAGGCCAAGTGTTACTCGAAAAATAAATGCATAGCTAACTGTTTTACTTGTTTGTAAAAAAAAAACTTTTAATTAACCACGTGATTTCTTACTGTCAAGCAAGAACCGGCAATTTAATGTGTCGCTCACATCCCAAACGTTGAATAGAGTAAGATATGGGAAACTTTTAGATTAGATTAGTACTGTGAATGCAATATTGAATGTACGAAAATGCGGTACGGTGGCAAATAGGCGGTATAATTTGTATGGCTATGAATGGTTACTTTATTTCACACAAAAAAAAAAAAGTAAACTTGTTTCAAGGTACTTTTTCGCATTTTCAACAACTTGAGGACTTTTCCCCAGCATGGCAACACCAAACGTTCCATACAAATTCATTCCGCGAAACGGTTTTCTGATATTCCACATCGTACCCAAAACTGTACTTGGTCTCCGCCATCTTGCTTTATTAAATTATTAATTGAACCATGAACGAAAGGTGTTCATTCTGACGACACTTACGGGATAGTACGGTCATCATCAGATTTATATTATCATTCAATAAAAATGCACTTTAGCTATATGGTAATAAAGTTCATTGTAACCTGATACCGCAGGCCGATGCCAAAAAAGGTGAATGGATTTTATTGCAATGTGATTAAAGTCGATGAGATCCTCTTTGGCAGCTTAAAATTATTTTAAAGCTAAAAAATATGTTTAAACCACAGACTTACAAAAATTTGTAGTAGACCAAAACATTAATATATAATTATAAAACGAGACGCCCATACAGCTTAAGCTACGTGATCTTTTTAAAATTAATTTTCCTAAAAAAAAAAGTATACAGTATTCCATCAAATTATATACCCAGAGTACCCGTAGTGCTTCGTCGTTGTTGCGCGCCGCCCCGGCTTACCCCAACCCATACAGGGAAACCCGATTGTACGGCAGACAGTAAATCCGGCAACTTGGCGTTCGCGCTTGCCGCTGCAATAAATGACAGACATAAAATTTCATTTATTTTTCCCAAATTCATGGTCTTCCTTTTCTTTCTGACACTATGTTATTTAGCAAAAAATAATCCTTATGATGGAGCCTTTCGATCGGTATGATAAAGGCACTGAGTAATTTTTTTCTCGTGTGGTCTTCCTTTTCTTTCTGACACTATGTTATTTAGCAAAAAATAATCCTTATGATGGAGCCTTTCGATCGGTATGATAAAGGCACTGGGTAATTTTTTTCTCGTGTGGTCTTCCTTTTCTTTCTGACACTATGTTATTTAGCGAAAAATAATCCTTATGATGGAGCCTTTCGATCGGTATGATAAAGGCACTGGGTAATTTTTTTCTCGTGTGGTCTTCCTTTTCTTTCTGACACTATGTTATTTAGCGAAAAATAATCCTTATGATGGAGCCTTTCGATCGGTATGATAAAGGCACTGGGTAATTTTTTTCTCGTGTGGTCTTCCTTTTCTTTCTGACACTATGTTATTTAGCGAAAAATAATCCTTATGATGGAGCCTTTCGATCGGTATGATAAAGGTACTGGGTAATTTTTTTCTCGTGTGGCGGGTTCGATTCCCGGTTCAACCATGTAATTATTTAAAAATCTATGAATGCAGTTTAAAATGTTCACTCTACTATATTCAAGGTACTTTCCCTCCGTGCGTGGAACGCCCTGTATATTTACACGACCACCATACTTCTTAATTTGACGGATTTTTTTTGAATAAAAATATTTTGTACCCTTCTATTGGATTAGGTGGTCTATGAGACGTGTGTTCGATGACTAACTTATCACGCTATTTAATCCTATGTTCGGTCTGTAATATTTTAAGTCTGTGGTTTCTAATTTTAATGTCCTCAAAATCGACACAAAAGACTAAATTAAGCATTCTAAATATCATGATAGATCAATTATTACTGTAATTTACCCGCGACCTGGAACGCTGAGCTTGTATGTAAAATTTTAATCAATTCTATTTGATATGTTGCGAAGGTTTAGAGAATCACTTAAAAATACAATGTTATTAGTAAAGTTGAATGTTATAAGCTGCGCAAACGGAGTATGCAAGTGAAAATGTTGTCCATCTCACTCGAGCTTAATGTTAGTTGCAGATCGCGAGATAGAGGCGGTTATAATTTTCATTAGCATTCTTTACCTGCGCGGTTTACATTGTGATTGTTTTGTATTACAAATTAATTGTATATAGATATATTTATGTTATTATTAGAAATATCAAAATATAATGCGGTGTTATGTGTGAGAATGGATTGGTCTGTTTATAATTCAGGCGTTCAAGTATAATTGTGGCTTTAAATCTATGTTTGTAGCAAAAGTTGTTTCTTCAAAATGTTAATATAGCTGTTAACAATAATGGACGCATATACGTATAACACCAGTAAACGGTGGATCGAAATCTACGAATAATGTTTGTATAGAAGCGTAACTAAGGCCAGAAAATGGTTCCACGTAATCTACTTACCGATGGCGGGGCGTAAAATAGGGACAGCGCATGCGCCAGTAAGCTGTGCTGTCACCGGCTGGTGCGTGACCTTGTCGCGACCAATCGCGTGCAAGCTTTGAAGCCGAATGAATGAATGAAATATTTATTTGCCAGAATAGAGTCATGCATTGTACATAAATAGTTATACAACTTATATTGTACCAAGCTATTCTACCAATTATTTGGTGGGAAAATATTTAAAATTACAGAATACAATATTAAAACATATAAACAGACAAAGAAGTGCGAAATGGGTGAAGCGCGTGTCACGCAAATAAGTGAAGTTCGCAGACTCGATGCCTTTCCCCAATTTTTAACTGACTTTGATGCTAGATATTAAAAAACATAACGAACTTGACTGGCCCATTGATAAATAATAATAATAAATATCCTTGGACGTACACACAATGCCATCTAGTTCCACATTAAGCAACTATATGCTTGTGTTGTGGATACCAGATGGTTGATATACTACATAAATACACATATTTTTTTTGTAAATTGTACTTATTATAAATGAAAACATCCATAACTCGGGTACACGTGTCCTCTCTACTCTACTAATCTTCAATCAGTTCTAATCTAGTTTGTGTAAATCACAATGGTAAATATTTATCAAGATTGTCCATTTTATTTCAATTGTTCGTGTCATTTACAAAACTTGTTTAGCACGGATAGATTTAAAGCCACTATACAATACATTGATATGACGTATTGACGTCACATTCATCATTATCTCACTTGCCCGCGTGAGTGAGACGTACGATTTACTTGTCGTACCTTGCGCGTATATAAACAACCAATCCCTCTTTTATTAACAATATTACTATGAAGTTTATTTTATAATAGTTGTTAAGTTATTTTTATTTAGCTTCTCATGACAGCTGATGACAAGTACTTAGAGGTAGCTCGTAGTTTTTCTATTATTGCTAACACTTCTACGATTCTAATATGACCCATTGTCTCTACAACAGCATGTGATAGAGGCTGCTATCTCGCTTGTGCCTTTAAGTGAGTAAGAGACGCAAAACTATTTGTAACGGTCCTGGAAATATCGATACTGTATCGGTTTAATACAACTAGCTCACGTCACATTTCTCTCTTTCAAAAGTTCTACGGACGCATAGCTTCTACCTCATGTTGTTGTAGAGACCCATAGGTCATGCCACGGCCGCTGGAGAAGGGCGTCCGCTACGTTGAGCGGGATCCCACACGATGTGAAAAGTGCAAATTATTGGCGACCATTGTCAGAGTCAATAAGGTTTACAATCAGTTGTCTAATGCAGGAATTCGTCATGAGACCCCCTCGACTTAGCGTACGACCCAAAATCAGGACCCTGATTCTTGCGCACTCGACATTTCACTGTCGATAGATATCGATAGGTTTGTCACTTTTGTGAAAGAGGTAGATATGGCAAGGTCTCTCGACAGTGAAATATCGAATCCGCGAGAATCGGGTTCCTGGACTTTTGTCCGTATGGCAACATTATTTTTAAGTTAATGCGAATTGGACTTGCCTTCAATTAAACTATAACTAGTAAAATTCGTAAAACGCCATTTAAATTTGAAGAAAAGCTTGTAATGTGACAAATTCTTTACTGTTACTATTCGAGTAGCAGTTCTTTACTATTCAGTAGCGCAGATTTAACGGATAAAAGAGAAGATTTCTTGAAATACGACATTAAATTCGACTTTATACCGTGTCCGTGGACAAGGGAACTAAAGATGGTGAACACTATAAGGCTTTATGCGAATTTAGAAACACAAGTTCATTGAAAAAAGTCAATGTCTTTGTGTCATCAGTGGTGTTCCTTGCAAAATTTTGTTTGTTTAATTTTTGAGAAAAGCACTACATGCTTCGACCGCAATTAAATTACTTACGCTACGCGATACATATACTAACTTCAGTCAATAATTATTTATTATTGTACTGACGTAGCGTCCGTGCGTCACTGGGCATTTGGGAGCTCTGAAAACCAGCGCTATGATTCGTCGCAGCATGAGCTGAGTGCTAACCCATTTGTGACAACACGTGACAGCATTATGCGCCTTTTTTGTAATTGTATTTATTAGGTATAATACATTGTTTTTATTGTTATTAAAGAGACTGGCTTACTATTGATATTCACAGTGAAGTAGTATTGTTATAGACAGTACTGTTATTTATTATCAAATCACAAACTTAATGTTTTTCAGTTATGTGAGTGGACTTCTATGTTGCAAATTTCAAAATGGCCTTTCGGGTTTTTGTTTAAAATAATTATTGGTCCTTTGTCCACGAACTCATGAGATAGTCTCTATCTAATTCCGTTCCGCGCTTTGTGTAGATCACCCTAAGCTGAAGCAAAAGCAGTCCTCAAATTTTAAAATGGCGTTCGACTGTTAATGTAATGTAATATATCAAAAAGTGCAATAAATGCAAACGAAATCATACTATTAATCGCAATTTAAAATAATGTAAATTTTGGGTGTAGAATGGAATTGGGATACACTTCTGCGAAGAACGTTTCGCTGAATGCGGAGTACATTGCGGAGTTTGCGTGTTACAAAAATTTTGTTCACGAACAAACTCCGCAATGTACTCGGCATTGTCGAAATGTTCTTGGGAGAAGTATGTTTAGGTATATCAGTCTGCATCTGTAACTTTAATTGTATTGTTTCTGTATTAAGTAAAGATATCGCTATTGTAATATTTTTTGTATGTTTTTTTACCTTCCTGTAGGTGCCATTGCACGTTTTTTTTGCACGAAATCTGGTCGTAGAGCTGGGGGGTTTTAGTCTGTGGTATTTATGTTAAGAATGGGGTGTTTTCGCGTAATCCGATGTGATGGCCAGATTTTCGCTTTTACACTTTGATTTGTATTATGTATTTTAATAGATTTCTATGTCTGTACTGCATTGGCTTAATTGGAACGGGAAATCATGATATTGTATGAGTCTGAATGAATTTGTTTTCATAACGCTCTACTCAACCCAAAAGAAAAGGTCGCAACACTATACAAGGTTAGTTGGAAAGGGGATACTAAGCTACTAACTAAGGGACAGGACGTGAGTAGAACACATTTAAAAGGATAAATAAGTCAGTTTTCCATACAAAAGTGACCAATCAGCTGTTTTGACAGTGTTGAAAAGTTGGAAAATATAAAATTTCCACCATGCAAACGTCTATTCATGACGATGTTTGGCTTATTATTCACTTTCAGATTAACGTTGTTTAACCGTGAAGGCACTCTTCACTCTTATAAACATGATTTTCGATCTTTTTTTTTAACAATAAAAAATATATTATTACATCGATTAATTTGGTCGACTCGTTCACAACAAAAGGTCGTTTTTACTTCCTCAGAACAACTCAAGATTGGAATCTTAAAAATTTTGTTCTCAAAAACGTTTGAGCCGGAACTGGTAATGTTGGAATCCTACTGTTGACTACATGCAAATTCTCTAATACATTAAATCGATGCAAAACTCACAATAGTCTTGAGGATTAGTAAAAACTATGCGCCGGCTTGTAGCTCGGTCTACTATTTGCATCTCTTTCCGACTTAAATGTTAATAAAGGATAGAGATAATAAAAGGGCGTCAATTTAGCTGTATTCACTTACATAGTAGCCCTGCAGTTGCTTATTATTATCGTATCCTGTATCCACCGCTGGACATAAGCCATGCCCGGGATTAATTAACATTTACTATTGGCCACGTCAATTTTCACACCTTATTGTAAAACAGTAAATTTCTAAAGTGGTCACACAGTACAGTCTGAAACTCATAGATTTAAGATTTCAGGCAATCAATACATATTAATTTATCTCAGGATATCTTGAAATTTTTTGGATAATTATTTACTCGGAAACAATTACCGAATTCAACAATATAATAAGTACTCTCGAGAACCATATGACGACCGATTGGTGTAGTGGATGGTGACCCTGTCTGCGAAATTAACGGTTGCGGGTTCGAATTCCGCGAATACGAATATTTATTCCAAAGTTATGGATGTTTATCCGTTATCTAGTATCCATAGTACAAGATTTGCTTAGTTTGAGACTAGATGGTTGGTGTAAATATCCGAAATATTTATTTGCCGAGAAAATTTAATTTGTATTATGCAGGGCTGTATAGGTATCCGTGTTTCAGATTTGTAAAGTCTGTATCAAGACGGTATTAGCAATCAGTGTAACATTCGAGAAAAATTAACCTAATTGGAATTTATTCCAATTAGGTTAATTTTTCTCGATGCAATTTATTGCATTATTCCTTGGCACTTTAATATAAAAGCAATAAAAATGGTTCATAATTTTATTGTATTGTCATTCAGTTTAGGTTTCCTTAAATAACACATTTGCCTACCTCGGCTGTTAATGTCATTTATTGTACTTGCTATACATGGAATAAGTCATGTGATGAATTGAATAAGCAATATTACTAGTATGTATCATAAGGGAGATAATGTCAACAAAGTTTAAACTATCTCATTCAATTTCGTGAGATAAAATAATTAAAAAATTTGGAAAACACTAAAAGACGGTAGTTAAAGAAAAAACAAGTGGACAGTAACTTTACCTGTAGAGAATTAATGTTTGATTATTTGGATTTTAATATAAAGAATCATCCATGAAAGACTTTTATTTATGTGAGAGACTATCTCCAAAGATTCATTAGAATCGGTTTATTCATTTCGTAAAATTTGGACCTGAAAGTTTGTGTAGAACGAAGTGTGCGATCAACCCTCTTAACCGATTTCCATCAAACATGTTTAGCAATAGCAGTTTTCAAATCGATTCAGCCGTTTTTGTGGTAAAATACATCCGTCTTTTTAGAAATAGGACATAATCTCCCGTGTTTTATGAGTTAAGAATCATAGAAGAGCGAACGAATGACACCGATGTCTCTTAACATATTCCTACAACAAGCCTCTCGTTATTAAAATACCCAATAAAGTACGCTTCTGCGAGCTACGGTTGCCAGACGGGAATACCAAAATATCTGGACAAATTAAAAAAAAAAAATTTTTTTTTTTCAATGAAGAGGTTACTTAAAAGTATTTAATATTGTTCAACAGTTGACAATATGGAAATAAGTCAAACTCTAATTTAAGTTATAATAGGTTCTCTTTAAGGTATAATAGGTTATAATAATAAGGCAAGACTCATTGCAATCAAATTTTTACGTTTCCTCATATATTTTCCATTGGATTTTACAGACTCCAGGAAAAAGTTTTAAACATTTGTATCAAAATTCTACCTAATAATTAGCTCAGTTTTAGTTGTCATAAACTGTCTGTCGGGAAGAAAGAAAGAATGAAACTGTTTATTCGCCACTTTGACACATATACAACAATTGTTAGGCAAGTAAAATAACAGAACACTCAGATAAGTGTCGCAGCAGCGAAAGGGAAACGACTCGGCTATATGCTGAGCCTATAAGAGCTCAGCGCTGGTTTACTGTCGCACCCAGGAAATTTTATACTTTGTCGAGTGACATCATATGAAATGTCGCTACAATCCAAACCAATCCCGACCATCTGGCAACCCTCTGCGAGCAGAGTTGACTCGGTACGGACTCCATTTGACTCCTTATCGTATACCACATAGAAGTGCTATCACTATTATATTCCTTACCGTCCGAATCTAAATTAACCTATATTCGGAACGGCGCGTTAGCAACTTCAAATCTGTGTTTGCTTCTCGCATTACAGTATAAAAAAATTCTATAGTCCTAAGGGCTAGTTTTAATAGGCTTTAATTTTCACTGAACTCTGTCATCGAAACAATCGAACTCTGTCAAAATGTCGTTAGTGGCCTCCTGTAAATTTTAACGACTGTGCATAGTTTGAACCATGTAACTTCATGGTGACGTTTGTCTGCAAGCCCATTCGGACCATAAGGTATGGAAGTTGTTATATACGATACTTTTCGATCGGAGTCACTAAGGTATATGGCAACACAGTCAACTGCCAGAGCTAGCGCGGTCGTCTGTCCGCTTCGTGAGACTTGCAAAAGTAACAAAGGAATATGTTAGGAGATAGCAAGTAATTTGTTAAACTACAACATAAACCGTAATAACTTGTTTTCTTACTAATATTACTATTAAGAGCCCATAGTGTCCCACTGCTGGGACAGTATGGGACAGTTTTGTATTCATACAAACCACTTTAATAGACGACTTATAAAAAAATATGCTATATATTCTATATCTTTCTAAATAGTATAAAACGAAGTCGTTATACGCGTCTGTTTCTGACTTAGGCCCGTATTAATAAATCAATCTCAACAGAAGTCTTGAGGCTGTATCAACCGAGATGCGTCTTAAGCAGTTGACGCTATCTCAAGCTCCGTGCTAATTTATAAACCAATCTTGAGGTCTACTCAGCTGAGGCCACTTCTCAAGTATTCGCCTCAGCGGCGAATGAATGATAGTCTTGAGTTTCGTTTATTAATATGCGCACCTCTCAAGTGATTACTGCTTGAGTATGCACGTGCTTTTCAGATCTCAAGTTAGGTTTATTAATCAACACGTGTACTTGACACCGGTCACAAGACTGTTCTCAATCTTGAGAATGGTTTATTAATACGGGCCTTAGTTATTGTAAACTACATGAAATATGTTATGCTATGTTTCACATGAAATATTTTTTTATGTCTGGGCTAAAGCACATAATAAAAAAACTTAAGCACAGCTTTTCATGAGCTTCCCATATTATTTCTTAGATTCGTGAAATCTTTTATAAAGCGGTTACTTTTAAAAATTTACACTGCCTGAACTTAACTTAATGTTATCCGATAATACATACAAAATTTGGCTAAATTTGGAGCAGCCGTTCCCAAAAAAAATTCAGAAATGTTTGTATGGAGAAAACAGTCATAATGAAATTCTTCATACAAAACGCCATTTTCATACGTATGGACGATTATTTAGAACATCGCTCGTGCAAACGTGCCTAGTTCTACTAATTAAACTTGGTACGATCAGTTGCCGCGAATGTAATGTATTTAATTTTTTTTTACTACGATTATGTCGTCATTTTTTGTGTGAAGAAATAAAAATTGCAAAAGAATCCAAACAATATAACTTGTATTGGACTCTACCATTATTAACTTTTATTACCAAAATACAGAATGCAAGGCATAATTTTTTACATGTGGTCAATTGTATGGATACTAGTACCCGCAGAGCTCGTTCTTCTATGTTGAAAAATCAAACGTTTGTATAAAGGAAAACCTGTAAAAATCGTTCTATGAAATAAGTAAATATCCTTTTTTGTACGGTCAAGCTAAAAAGTGTCTACAGTTTTATAACATTCCAAGTTTTTATGTAGTTGGGTGTCACGCACGAGGTGTCACGTCACCTACATGATTATAGGTATTTTATGAATATCATGAGGTCACAGTTGTTTGTGTATACTAAATCAGTATGTAGGGTTCGCTTAAATAAAGTAAATCGTATTCATTATGGTTGTTTTATTTGTTACCCGACTACTTTATGTTGAACCTTGTCCAAATAGGGTCAGCAATAAAGTCCGTCTTCGTCAAAGATGGCTAGGAATTTATATAGTTTCGTTATTAATATTTTAAAGGCATAGTTTAGTCTAATAGTCAACATCACCAAAAATGTTTGCACATGGTAGAAATGGGTAAAATTCACTACTAAGCGTCGTTAAAAAATATTAAATAAAAAAAACGTCTGAAGCGCTTATTACAACATCCTAAATGCAGAGGCTAATTCGTTATAAGTACGTTGTTAGTTGAAGTAATATTTGAATTAACAGAACCAACCGCCTCCGTGGCTCAATGTAAACAACATAGGGTTTGCGATTCGGAGGTCGCGGGTTCGATTCCCAGCGGGGTACATGTTTATCAAATGAAATGAAAATCATTTATTCATGTGGGCAATACAATATGCACTTATGAACGTCATATGTTTTTTAAACTACCACTAGCTCAGAACGCGGCTACTACTGAGAAGAGCTAGCGAGAAACTCAGAGGGTTTGTCTCTTTTCAATCAATAATTTACAATCAAGAAAGGTTACAACAATTTAATATATCGTGTAGAGGAGCCGTTTAATCCCATGGATTACTTTCATTAATGTAGTCTAAAATTTTGTAATTATCCCTTTTTACATAATTTTTGTTTTATAATAAGTTTAAATTTATTAAGCGGAAGATTCCGTATATCCATGGGAACCTTGTTGTAGAAGCGCGTAAGTAGTTTGGTTGGTGGTAGGGCATTTTAAAATGTCCGCCTGGCTAGCTACCACCATCTTATCTAAATCTGCCGCCAAGCAGCAATGTTAATAGCATTGTTGTGTTCCGGTTGTCAGAGGTACGATAGCCAGTCCCCCAAATGTGTTGGGGTTTCCGGGTCAGTAGGCTTCCACCTCGTCTCATCTCATAATGCCAACCGCTCGCAAAATTACAACTTCTCAGAATGACGTATTTTTCTTGCCGCAGTTTTTCAGAGGCAGCTACGCGCTTACCCAGCCATCACTAGTAACACATATTTTAGGCAATTTCTCTGTTAACCGTACATAAGTAGAGGTCTCGCAAGAGCAATTTGGCTGCTCATGTTAACTGAACGCTCACGAAACGCTAATCAGTTCGCTGCAATCATGCTCTATGATCTGTTAAGGGCAATGGTACCTATATCATGTGATCTTACGTACGAACGAGCATTGGTTGCAATCATATACCTACTTGTAGATAGTTGTGACGCAGTAGCATGTATGATGCGGTCGGTCAGGGTAATGATGAGGTAATGTGACATATTTACCCGACTGTGGCGAAGCCAAAAAAGAGTAATGTATTGAACGCGTCCGAATATGTATAATAATATAATAAATAATAATAAATATTTCGGACACTTACACCAATCATCTAGTCCCAAACTAAGCAAAGCCTGTACTATGGATACTAGATAACGGATAAACATAGTTACATAAATATTTATGTAAACATCCATGACTCAGGAATTCATATTCATCACACAAACATTTACCCGTCGCGGGATTCGAACCCGCAACCGTGGGTTTCGCTGACAGGGTCACTATCCACTACACCAATCGGTGTGTAGTATATGTCATGATAATCCAAATGCCGGACGCTAGCAGCCATTTTGTCACATTTGGCAATAAATTAACCAGCCCATCGAGATGGATATCAAAATGATAGATCGTGACGACAATTTCGGTGGCTATATTCGTACAAAGATTTAAGAAAAAAATGTCTAAATAAAAATTGAAAATCGTGTAATTCCTGTTTAACGACCTGTTTGGTGTAGGGTTATAAACTGCTACTATACCAAATTGTCGCGGGTTCGAATCCCGCTAGGGGTATATGTTTGTATGATGAATACAGACATGTGTTCCCGAGTTTATGGATGTCTTTCATTTATACATGTATTTATTTACAAAAAAAATGTATTTGTGTAGTTTATCAACCATCTGGTATCCTCACAAGCCTAGATGCTTACTGTGGACCTAGATGGCGCTGTGTGTTTGTGCAAAGACATTTATTATTTACTAGCTTTCCTCCCGCGACTTCGTCCGCGTGGAAGATTTTATCAAAATACAAACAACAAACTTTCATCCCCTATTTTATCCCCTTGGGGGTAGAATTTATCAAAATCCTTTCTTAGCGGATGCCTACGTCATAACATCTACCTGCATGCCAAATTTCAGCCCGATCCGTCCAGTGGTTTGGGCTGGGCGTTGATAGATCACTATGTCAGTCACCTTTGAGTTATATATATTTAGATTTATTTACTGGTGACACCATGCGAACACCTTTCCACTAAGAAACATAGCCAAATTCAGCCGAATATTGTTGGACTTCCATAATAAAGGTTGTTTCAAAACGATTTACTTTGTGGGTTGGTAGGTAATCAAAATTATTTTGATCTACAATTCGAGTATGATTCCTTGTCGAAGTTGTTTGCAATCAAGGATGGCGACACGAATTCAAATTCATCCTGTATAAACCCAACGACAGTTTTAATACAAAACGATGAAATTGTTAGAGTTTGTATATCAATTCAAATATTATGGAATGTGTTCTGACGTCCCCAGCATTGGCACTTGTGACTGTGAGGCTTCTCCTGTTTTGTATAGTTTCCTTGTATTACTTACGCGTCTTCCGCTCTTATTCCTTTTATACTGTGTATACTTGAAGACTGGTCCTCCCAGTCTAATAGAAATAACTATATTGATTTATTTATTACATTAGTCGGTGGTCCTTAACTACCTAAATAGTAAAATCTCTAATATTACCTACGAGGAAGCACAAAGAGGCTTCATCATCGTCAGCCCGTAAACATCCCACTGCAGGGATATAGGCCTTCCCTCGTATAATGAGGGAGTATGGGCCATAGTCCACCATAGTGCGACGTGGGAATTTCACATGCCTTATTTTTATTTCTCAGGCATGCAGGTTTCCTCGCGATGTTTTCCTTCATCGTTTAAAAGCAGTCGGATAAATGCACGAAATTATATTTTTTTAAACTCATTGGTATATGGCCTGCCTCGGAATTGATCCCGGACCTCCCAAATAGGGAGACCGCGTCCTAACACTGAACTACCGACGCTCCTAGGGGCAGAATGGTTTACTTTGCATTGGTAATTGAAAATTTTTCTGATCGAATTCGGCTAAGTTGTTCATAATCAAGAGTGACGTCAACAGTTAATGGGAATACACAATTTCACCCTGTATAGGTATTCAACGTTTGTCCCCCGGCTTTACTTACTTATCTCTCGACGTTGACTCGATAATCCGCTATGTTTAACACCTTAAAACACTCAGTTCCTTAAAGCCAGACAACGCTTATCTGTAATATTAATATTTCCTCTTCAGACGATCCTGTTTACCGGCTTTATTGGTCTAAGGAATCAGGTTACTACGTGGTTAGTAGTTTACGTCTTATCATTTAGCTAAGTACCTAAGTACAGGTCACAGACGATCGTAACATTCCACTCTAAGCAGATCCGCCACGTTCATATTTCTGGTAGCGTCACGCATTCAGCTTACACTGGATGATTTCGTGGACGGCTAATGAAAGAATGTAGGTTAGCTAGGTGTCCCAAGTCGCAACTTGTATGATCTGAGATCTCAGTCATTGAAAGCAGGATGCATTTCGGGGAGTGTGCGTTGGAATTACATAATCTTATCCCACCGTCACCCTTCCATCTTCGGACCACTAGGCGTGGGGAGGGATTCCACCCGTATATAGTTAATATACCGAATATTCGCACTAAGAAGTTCGATTCCTCATTCATCATCCGAACAGCCACGGCATGGAACTCCCTTCCGGCGTCAGTCTTTCCTGAATCCTACAACCCTGGGATCTTCAAGAGCAGGGTAAATAGGCATTTACTGGGATCGCATGCTTCATTTTCGACCACATCGTCGCTTTCCATTAGGTGAGATTGTGGTCAAACGCGTATCCAGCTAATCATAAACAAAACTACCCATGGTTTGTTTTGCCTTGCACGACATTTAAGGTAATGAACGCCATAGATCAGGGCATATCAGGGTATACTTTTAGCTGGATGGATGTGGTAAGTACCTAGGTAAGTAGGTCCCTACAATCATGGCTTGTTACCAAACACAAGTTCAAAGGTTGAATGAGTTAAATTATACATACATGTCTTATCAAGAAATAGTAAATATCAGAACTGTCGTATAAATGACAAAATCTCATGAACGTAGGTATTCACTATCACTAGAAACCTCTGCGTATTTCATACAAACTTTTAAGCTCAAAATATTTGATAAACATAAATCGATAACTGCATTATATTGAAATTAAAATTTTGTAATTAAGATAATTCATATTTGTTAGTATTTTAGCTTAGTTAAATTTAAATATAATAAAGACCACGTCCAGTGTGCCATGATCGGATTCCGTGTCCATTCGGTCCACCACGTCTGCAGAACGTTGGGGCTTCCCTGTCCCCCACGCGAATCAAGGATGCAAGTGTCTTGCGCATTATTGCATGAAAACCGTTAAACTTACGCATAAGCAGGTTTCATAACTAGCAATAGCACATTGTTAGGTTTTTTGTTTTGTTTTTTTTTTTTGCGGCCGGCCAGCTATTCTGCCATTACTTTTCATTTTCATCATTGACAAAATGGTAAATATTTTGCCCAAATCTATGTTATTTTAAAGAAATAGTTTAAACTAAATTATAATAAAGTCATTAAAAAGTATATATTCTTTATTTTAATACTTAACTTTATGTTATATACATTTTACATCTCGCTGTAATCGAGTAGAGAAAGTTGGAACATGGTTCAATAAAAATTTGAAAATAGAACTAGTTCTTTTTTTTAATTTCACAGCTGTCAGTTGAAAATGATTCTCCCTAGGGCTGAAAAATAGGCGTGCCCTCGTATAATGAGGGAGTATGGGCCATAGTCCACAATGCTGGCCCAATGCGGGTTGGGGACTTCACATGCCTTAGAATTTTTATTTCTCAGGCATGCAGGTTTCCTCACGATGTTTTCCTTCACCGTTTAAGAGCGGTCGGATAAATGCACATATATGTAATTAAAATAAATTTAAAAACTCATTGATACACGGCCTGCCTGGTAATCGAACCCGGACCTCCCAAATTGGGAGACCGCGTCTTAACTGCGAGCCACGGACGCTCCTTTATTTATAACAATAAATATAACAATAAAGGAGCGTAAAAGAGGAGGAGGAGGAATTTAACTAAATTCCGTAGAAATCTACATAATATATAAACGCCAAAAACATTACCCTCCTTACAATTATTACATCAATAGAATAGGTTAGAAATATTTTAAGATAGCTATCTTATAGCACGTTGTGTGTAAGATGGAATGAGGTGCTTGTTCGTTTGAGGGCGGGCGGGCGAATTTAAAAAAAAAAAAGGCCTCCACTTGTACTGATTTGAAGACCATTTTGGCTCCACTTTGCGACACCGACAATTAGACAGAAAAATCATGTTCCTTTCTTCTTGTACTTAATTAAGTATTGTTTCTCTAGTATGTATAACTATTCTTTACGCCGTGAAACGGGTTAAATAAAACTATTTATCATACAAACAACATATCAGGTTGGTGGTAGGGCATTTTAAATGTCCGTCTGGCTAGCTACCACCATCTTATCTAAATGTGCCGCCAAGCAGCAATGTTAATAGCATTGTTGTGTTCCGGTTGCCAGAGATAAGATAGCCAGTCCCGCAAATGTGTTGGGGTTTCCGGGTCAGTACGCTTCCACTTTCGACCTCATCTTCACTTAACGTCAGGTGTGATTGAGGTCAAGTACCACCCAGTTGTGCATAAAAAAAAATGTACGTCAATCAAGTAACTGACGTACTCGCAAAAGATTAGGTGCGGTCAACCGCTAACCGACGAGCGTGTATGATGCATTTGATGAGAGTGGAAGAAGCAGTAATATGTCAGGATCGTTGCAAGTGGAAATCAGTAGTCTCTGCCTACACCAACGGGATGTGTATGGTATGTAAAATATTCAAAATTCAAAATATTTATTTTCATTCAAGCATAACAATCTTGTACACAACTTGTGAGAGTATCCTGTTAAGCTTCTTAAAACTAGAGTGTCAGGATACTCTGCTCTCCATTCTTGTACTTTTTAGATAAGATTTTTACTTTATGCGTAATTGAAATTGAAAAACCTGGATTAGTTTGGTTAGTGCTTATGTGAGTTGTAAATATAATATGAGAGGTTACTTGGTCAGATATGTGTTTGTGTGCGTGTGTGTGTGTATTTATGTATGTGTGTGTGTTTATGTATGTGTGTTTATGTATAGTATTTTCTTCTTCTTCTTCTTATTTTTGAGGATGGCAACCAGTCAACCTCATTGTCGAGGGACATTACTGCCAGTTTCGAGTGAAAATTTTTATTTATCTTATTTCTTCAGTTTATAGGTCAGTCTCAATTAAAACAAGTAATTCGTCGTATACAGAGTCTAGTCACGGTCAAGTCATTCTTCAGTAAAGTGGCAGAATGCTTTACAAAAGATTTTGGCGGCTTCTTGTGGGAACCCGAAAGCTCCGTTACGCACTTTAATTTACACTTCCCTTCACCTGTACACCAACACTAACGTTTGCTGCACAATATTCTGCCATTATTAAGCTTCAAAAGTTAGAATGCACAAATTTTAAGACCTATAAAGAAAAATGCTACTTCACTCGCCGAGTTCCCGCCAAAAAGCCGTATAGTATTTTATTTTAAATTATAAGTGAGTAAGGAATTGCCATAAGGTACAAAAAGTGAAGGATGAAATTTCTGAATTTGGCTAATATAAAATGTATGTATATGTAACAGCAAGGAAAAGTAAAGTGGACATTAGATGTTAGTAGTTTATCTGCTGATAAGAAACTAGATATTTGTATACTTCATGGTAAGTACACAGTGCCTTAGCTATAGTTTTCCCACAAGATCAACGCGTACTAACTAGGCACTAAGACATAATGTATATGTGTGTAGTCCATGAGCTTAGGTAACATTTTATTAATATTGTTAGTTTTTTTTTTTTTTTTTTTTATGCACGACGGGTTCGTACTTGACCTCAATCACACCTGATGTTAAGTGAAGATGAGGTCGAAGGTGGAAGCGTACTAACCCGGAAACCCCAACACATTTGGGGGACTGGCTATCTTATCTCTGACAACCGGAACACAACAATGCTATTAACATTGCTGCTTGGCGGCAGATTTAGATAAGATGGTGGTAGCTAGCCAGGCGGACATTTTAATATGCCCTACCACCAACCAAACCGAGTACTTAAACATGTACCCCGCTGGGGATCGAACCCGCGACCTCCGAATCGTAAACTCAGTGTTGTTTACATTGAGCCACGGAGGCGGTTAAATTATACGGTAGGTTCCGACCACGCGCAAGTTCAATAATCCTTATGCAATAATCATGGTAATAAAATCAAGTCATTCTGATGCTGCGCAACGACGTGAAAGAAAGATATACCGGATAAGTTTTTTTAGCGTAAGGAAAAAGTATACCTAAGTATAAATGAAATAGAAGTTATTGGCATAGATAGTTTAATTTGTTTTTTCAAAATCGCACGCGCCTGATTGGTATTGAAATGCGACTGGCATGATTCGTAGGGTTCCCATCATGCGATAATTATTTGCAATTCATATTTTCTAAAACTTAATGTACGTAAGAAAGAATCTGCATTTGTTTAGGAAAAATTGTGAAATACACAATGTTAATACAAGATATAAAAATAAACTTGCTGTCCATAGCAGTCGCTTACACAAAGTCACTAAGTCATTCAAGGGACAATGTATACGCTTTTACAATAAGGTTCCGGTAGACATTCAAAATTTGCCTTTAAATAAATTTAAAACAACCATTAAACGGAAACTATGTGCCAAAGGCTATTATAAAATTTCTGACTATCTGGATGATAAGAATGCGTGGACATGAACCGCTCACCATTATCCAGTATATTTTATTGTTATTTTTCTTTGTCGACTCATAAATTTTACAATTAGGTATCTGAAATTGTATTTGTATTGACTTATTTAAAAAGAGCAACCCTGGAGTTTCTTGCTCGTTCTTCTCCGGGGAGACTGCCTAGTGAATGAGCGATAACTGTATGTCATGACGATTTCAAATGTTATTCTTATAACTTTCGAAATAAAAGTATTTTTGATTTGATTTGATTCTCCAAGTTTTCTTTATTTTTTTTAATTTAATGATGTAATTATGTGGAGTAGGCTACAAACGCGACCGTCAAATGACAAAAATAACGCATTAATCGATGCTGGTTTTGAAAAAGAAAAACAATGGTGTGCGAGAGTTACGAAAGCGTGGTTCAGAGCTTCGCCGGGGGTTATTCGTCGCTCCTGGAAGGGGAAATATTTATTTTTTAGTTCAGAAAGTGGACGTCAAACCCCGTTCCTCTAAATACGGCTACCCATATTCAATAACGACCTATGACAACACCTTGCATTTCACTTACTTAATATTGTTTCCTCACGGTAATAAAACTCATCCGGTATAAACATTTTTAATATTATCCACAATTCCCTATAAGTATTTTTTTTAACCACAACGGGTTAGCACTTGACCTCAATCACACCTGATGTTAAGTGAAGATGAGGCCGAGGGTACTGACCCGGAAACCCCATCTTATTCGGGGGCTGGTCATTTTATCTCTGACAACCGGAACACAACAATGCTATTAACATTGCTGTATGACGAGTATTGTTAAATAACGAAAAAGGCCTTCTTCACTGTGCTACTACAACATTAAATACCTATTATGTGCGTAAAATAGTGTATTAAAATTATGGTTATTTCTCAATTCAGACGGTATGTCCTGTACAGTGAATAAAGTTTTATCTGTCTATTGACAACGTTGACATTGTTAAATTATTACAAAGAAATCTGTTTATCCTGTCGTCATAGCATTCTAATAAAGCATAAAAACTTATTTGACATACAACGTTAGTCGTTAAGGGGATGCTAAATCGAAAGGGGGTTATTAAAATATTTTCTTTTATTCAAAAAAAAGATTACTATCCCATACTTACTCTTTTAGGCAGATGAAAATGTGTTATACTCGCGGTGCCTAGAACCCCCTTTCCTTATCATACTCCTTTTCGACGAACCTTGTAATTTCAACCACACAGTGGTAGAATTTACGGAGACAATATAGCTATAAGAACTTCATGTACCAAATTCCGTAGCAAATAAACATTTCATTTTACATATATAGATAGATAAAGCTTTTATTTGTTTCCACAGTCACACGCATACATTTAACTTATACATATTGATACACAGATAACATAATATTGTAACACTAACGCATGTGTCTGCTGCAGCAGTACAAATGGGTCATACATAGCTCAGTGTATTAGATTGCTCATTGAGCAAAACACTGATATGCAGCTATCCCCTAAGAAGCAGAGCAACTTGGAACCTAAATCACAGTTACCGTCTGAGTTTTAATAGTAGACAAATTGATTATGAAACAGCACGCAAGCTCTCGGACTATCCAGTTCGGCGATGGCGATGTAAAGTGTAAAGATAATGAGCAGTGTTACGCGCGCGGCCGGCGACTCCCGCGCATCCCGCCCGGTGCAGTGTGACTGTGTGGAAACTGAGTCTTTTTGGAAAAAAACTTTGGACTTTTTGGAGTTACACGCTGGATTTGCGGTAGGTTTTAGTGTTAAGTTTATGTAACAGAGAGTAATGTTTGAAATGTAGAATTATGCAAAACAAAGATGCACATTACGTACTTCGAAAAATAATCTTTTTGGAACATTGGAATTAATTTTTTGATTCAAATACATAGCGTCACGATCTTTATCCCAAATGAGTTGGTTAGTGATATCCCATTGAACGTTTAATGGTTGAAACAACCACGTTAAGCCAAACAACAGGTTTAACTTTTGAGTATGGTATGAGCCCTTCGCCTTTAAACCATGTAATAGATGCTTTTACCCGACTTCCCAAGGAAGGAGGGTAATGTTTTTAAGTAAAGTCTAGACACCCACGGGAAGAGACAGGTTGGTTCAGTTATTTATAGGTACGTGTCGGAAATTATTGAAAGTAAAGAATTATTATCACATTGTCACAATAGGCGTTAGAAGACGAATGAAGTATTCCATGATCTCATTCCATGCTAGAGCATACACCGGATGAATTTTTACAGTAAGGAAAAAAAATGGGCATATTAGGCAAGTAAAATAGAAGTTATTGGCATCGGTAGTTTATTTTTTTTTTATTATTTTTTAACGGCCTTTAAGATTATGGGAAGTTAAAAGTGTATCGTTACTGGATTAAACTGAGTGTATACTAGTCATAGTCAAAAAATTCTTTATTTTATAGGTACACAAACACCTTTAAATAGTGGTGTTGCGGAGTTTCTTGTCATTTCTTCTCCCTAACCATAACACCTTGTGAAGCGATGTAGTTTTAATATGACATGATAACATTATTAATATGATATAAATGATTTAATACAACTTTTCCATCTTTGGTGTAGTTAAGTAATTAGTATAATAGTACCTATGTAGAAAAATTGTTGTGTATGCCAATGTGCGGATCACAGCGCTCTGTCAGTTTTCTATGTAACATCACTTTATTGTATTTTACCTGTGTGTCACAAATAAATTATTTGATTGATTGATTGATTAAAAAAAAATAACATATTGACTTTCAATAAGTGATATTTTTGTATCCTACATTGAATAAAATATTTTTGATTTTGTTTTTGATCTTTGTCAGATTATACATTTATTAATCTATCTACTTACTGCTTGTTCAAAATGTAATCAAGCAAATACCTCTAGGAGTTACTCTTTTAAAAACAGGTTTTTATATTGCAAAAAGGTTTTTATATTTCATTATTAATTCTGAAAAAGCCTGGCTAGCGAACGAGGTGGTTATGTCCAGGGATGTTTATCAACTAAATAGTCTGATATTGTATAATACTTTCTTATCTGTTTTTATCTTTAAATTTATTGAGTCCATTGCATTACAAATTTAAAAATAATAATAAAAATATACCGAAACTTTCGGTATATTTTTTGCTCCCGCACTGAAATTGTGGGCGATTCAGGTTTTTTTATTACTATTTTTATTATCAAAATTGTTTGGATTTCTCGTTCCTGATAAACTCACATAAGTTTTTGCAATGGTTCAATAAAAATGTCAACGCCAAAAAGTCACGGAAGTGCTCACATGGGGTCCGTTTGAACCCCCGACTCACTCTCGAGACACGCCAAAGCAACCCTTATGCCCGTATAAATAAACCAATCTCAATACAAGTCTTTTTATTTTATTATGCACGACGGGTTCGTACTTGACCTCAATCACACCTAATGTTAAGTGAAAATGAGGCCGAAGGTGGTGGCGCACTGACCCGGAAACCCCATCTTATTTGGGGGACTGGCTATCTTATTTCTGACAACCGGAACACAACAATGCTATTAACATTGCTGTTTGGCGGCAGATTTTAGATAAGATGGTGGTAGCTAGCCAGGCGGACATTTAAAATGCCCTACCACCAACCAAACCGAGTACTTAAACATGTACCCCGCTGGAGATCGAACCCGCGACCTCCGAATCGTAAACCCAATGTTATTTACATTGAGCCACGGAGGCGGTTACAGTCACAGACAGGTACAGTCTTGAGGCTGTATCAATCGAGATGCGTCTTAAGGAGTTGACGCTATCTCAAGCTCCGTGCTAATTTATAAACCAATCTTGAGGTCTACCCAGCTGAGATCACTTCTCAAGTATTCGCCTCAGCGGCAAATTAATGATAGTCTTGAGTTTCGTTTATTAATACGCGCACCTCTCAAGTGAGTACGGCTTGAGTATGCACGTGTTTTTCAGGTCTCAAGTTAGGTTTATTAATCAACACGTTTACTTGAGACCGGTCACAAGACTGTTCTCAATCTTGAGAATGGTTTTTTAATACGGGCCTGAAATATGCATGCAAGTGAAGTATGAAGTAATTAGCGTTTTAGGTGGTTACTAGGGGCGTAGAGAAGATAATTACTAAATTGAAGAAATTACAACTTTGTAATCTGGGGTCCAAAAGAACAGCACGAGTAGTTGAGGGTTAAGTATTTGATATACTTTGGACCTATACAAATGCGTGTTATCAGGACTAATAAATTAGGACCTTATGTAAACAAGCTTAAGGTACAATTTTATTGAATGTCTTTCCAAATTATCTGCGATGTCCTAACAATGGTGTCGATTCGGATGTACACCAACTAATCTAAACTAAAACCAGTTTTGGAGTGGTGCCGTCGCATCGTACTGTTCCAGGGTGAAAGAGACAGTACTACACTAAAACTGGTTTTAGTTTAGTTTAGTTGGTGTACATCCGAATCGACACAAATGGTGATTACAAATCCTCTGATATAGAGCGAGGCAAATCACCACTTTAGTGTCAGTCTCTTACTAACTTTTAAAATATCTTCGATAACATTTTACACAGTATAACATTAACAAAATAATCGACAAGGTAGCGGCAGCACTCGTCATTGGCCGCCGATATTGATAACATTATCATAATAATATGTTGTGCCCCCCAGACAGTGTCAAACATCGCGCCTGATACGTTATATTTTGTCACCATATTTATCTGTGACATTTTTGTGAACACATTTTTAAATATGTATAGCTGGAAACAATATACAGGGTGAATTTTTCAAGTAGGCCAAATCCGAGGAAGAACGAAAAGTACTCAAAGGCGTCTCGGGCCCGATTTTGAAAAAAAACTAAAACTGGATCATTGGATTTTTGCAAAATCAATATTTCTAGCCAGGCATCGAACCCGTTAATTTTGAAAAAAAAAAACAACACATATCTACTGTATTATTACACTATTCGATAGTGTCGCTAATAAGGAACGAATTTTGGGAAGTAATGAATATGTCATTAGTTCCCAAACTTAAGGGAAGAGCTCATTTTTAACAAAATACCTATTTTGCTTACGTTACCTACCTATTATCTTACCTATAAAGATATTATTTTTTAATTTATTTTTTTTATATGAGAGGGCGGCAAACGAGCATGCGGGTCACCTGATATAGCTGTGTATCAGGTTTGAGGGTCTGGGTACAACAAGGGGCTCAAGCTTGATTTAGTGTTAGGAGTTAGATTAGGTAATATGCGGCCTTGGAAGTAGGCTTTTTGTTTGAAGTTAGATAAATAGCTTTCAACGGACTTTACCAATAACTTGAAAAACAAACTTAGCTGTGACACTTTTAACTTCATTATTACTGCTGCAAAACACGCTGAGAGGTCCACTATCCACCTCTGGCTCCATCATCAGACCCTCTACAACAAGTGCAATATATTGGACTTGTCAAAACAAATCATATGCCCCCACTCGAGGTGTTACTAGTAGCCACTGAAGAATTCCACCGTCCACGTCCTAGCTTCATCTTAGATTAGCTCCAAGATACCAAATTATAGTATTGTCGTCCGAACCACATATACATACAAGTTTTATTTCGGTACAATTAGAAGTAGGTAATTTACTTCCGAAATTTGTTAGTCAGTTTAAAAGTGAAGCTAATATAAATGCATGTTAAAATAAAATAAAATATACCGGACGAGTTTTTTATACCGTAAGGAAAAAATAGGGCATATTTGGTAAATGAATAAATGTCATCTAGAATATTCAATAAGCTACCAAATTACATCAAAAACGAAGCGAAAGATTAGAGATTCATACAATTATTGAAAGAACTATTAATTAAAAAATGCTATTACACAATAAATGAATACATGACCGAAAATTTAGGAGATGAAATAATATAAATAAAAGACATAATTAATAATAATACAATATAAATAGATATATATATATATATATATATTTAATTCATATTAATAAATAATTTAAAAGAAAAATAATAATATAATTGGAATATAAAGGTAAAAATACATATGATAATATAATAGGTTAAATATCTAGCTTGTAAATAATGTATTAAGAATTTTTTGTAATTATTTAAATTAGTGCATGCTACTCTCTCATGTTGCTGTGCCTTCACAAGGTCCTTATTGATACAGTACACTATAATGTCACCACAACAAACCATAAGGAATGCAATAAATGATTTGAGGTTGAGTTTGAAATGGAAGATATTTGGTATAGGTAATTTTTTTTTCAACACCATAATCGAATGAAGCTTTGTGTCATTTGACGGTCGCTTATTCCACGAATTACATTAAAATCATTAAATTTTATAAAAAAAAAAACAGAGTTCCAAAAAAATTAAGCGTGATAGGAATCCTACGAATCCCGCCATGCACATATCAATCAATGGACGGCGCTTAAGTCGGTGATGGTTTGAAAAAAAAAATGAAGTACCTATGTCAATAACTTCTATTTCCCTTACCTAATATGCCGTATTTTTTTCCATACGGTAAAAAAACTCATCCGTTATTAAAATACAATTAAATTAGGTGGCATCTACAAAAATTTTCGCAAAGTATATCATCATCGAGGGTACGTGAAAATTTATTGTAATTCTTGCAGGATCGAATCATAAAAGATTTTACGATAATTTGTTGACCGAACAGGACTTGGAAATGTGCAGAAATTGTCACGTTTCGTCGGAGGTTGCGTCAGGTTATGTCCTGGATTAACATATTGAGTATAGGCTAAGTACTCATTCATATAAATCCCTCGGCACGGTAAAATCACTGAACTAACAGGCCCGTATTTTAGAATGTTGCTTAAGCGTAGATCTGCGCTTTAGCATACCTACTTATAAAGAGATGCCGCTATCCAAGTTACATAAAGCTGTCCATTTTTAACTGTCCTCAAGCGGAGATCTCTGCTTGAGTAATATTCTGTAATACGTGGCCTTACCCAGAGTTTGGAAGATCCAAACGTTTACGTTTGGGATATATCTGCCCTTATCGATTACGTTGACCAATGAGAAACCGTCAAATTGCCGAGCGAGCGATGAGCCAACCTATCACTGTGACAATATCGATGAATTTATGTAATAGAACCCGACTACCCTATTTGGGAAATATGATATGTTGTCGTCATACAGTAGGTTTGCATTTAGTCGATGCCAGTTTGAATCCAGCTGATGAACTAACAGTAATCTCAGCAGGGAATTGTTCATCCTAGCATGCATTAGCACTGAATACCGTGCATTGTTCAACAAGGCCCCTGATTAGTATGCTAATGCACCGGACAGCAAATTATTTATGCTCGTGATTCGACCATAGATACTAAAATCCATATATTCAACTTTAATGGTTGGAGGTTCACCGCCACCTTGACCCCTTTAACCTGATTGTTATGGATTTATTTATTTTTATTTTATATGAAAGGGCGGCAAACGAGTATGCGGGTCACCTGATGGAAAGCAATCACCGCCGCCCATGGACGCCCGCAACACCAAAAGGGTCACAGATGCGTTGCCGGCCTTTGAGGAAGGTGTAGGCTCGTTTCTTGAAGGTTCCAATGTCGTACTCGTTCGGGAATACCGCTGCCGGAAGTCCGTTCCACAGGGTGGTCGTACGTGGTAGGAAGTTTCTTGAGAAACGTACAGTGGTAGACTTCCACTCATCCAGGTGATGTGGATGGAACTTATTACTTATTATTATATTGTAATTATACTATTGAGGTATCTTAACTTTCAGGTGGTTGACACTTCTTTTAAAAATAATAACGACGTCAAAAAAATGTCAACAAATAAAATTTCTAATCAGATATATAATGATGACAAGGTTAATATGTAAAAATGAAAGTACAGACTAGCTGTTGCCCGCGACTCAGTTCGCGTGGACCATTTTATCAAGATCGCTCCAATATTAAAATTATAGGTATTAATCCAGGTTCTAATCTGTCTAGTAACAAATTTTATCCAAATCCGTGTAGCTGTTTAAGCGTGAAGAGGTACATACATAATATACACACACACAAACTTTCGCATTTATAAGTTGGGATTATCAAATTGAATATTATGTAGATACCTATGTATTTGACTTGGTTATTATCTGTGACACTAATTAAGTGTAAACCAGGATCTGGATTTGACGTCAGAGAACTCACCGTCTTGCATAACATACGATGTACATACGACTAATAATATGTTTCTTGAATGAGAAGTAAAAGTAAATGTGACATGTTTATTTCAGATTAACGCAAAGTGTTTCGCATTTAAAATGGCGGACGTATATTGATTTATTTGCTATTAGGATAAGGTCGCCTGAACAAATTTCTTAGTAAATAAAATAGCGCCATCTCTTAGTTCTGGTTGAAAAATGGATTGCAAATTTTGAAACGGACAATTTACTTTTGTTTGAACACTAGCTTTCCGGCCGCGACTTCGTCCGCGTGGAATATTTCATCAAAAACGGTTCAGCAAAAAAAATTGCCTATATGTTAATCCAGGTCGTAATCTGTCTACCCACCAAATGTCATCCAAATCCGTCAATCTTTCGCATTTATAATAGTAGTTGGGATTGCATATTAAATAAAAGCTTGAAAAAAAAAAACAATACAATTCTTTTGTTCACCCCGACACCACCCAGTTTAAAGGAGTCCCGTACCTAATCGCACCGAGCAAGAAAATTCACTGCGAGTATGTGGCGGCACCTTTACAAGAACTGCCAATTGTCAACTGCATTCTGCGGTGATCTTATGCCATAATGCCCATACTTATGGTGGCATTATACGAATACCGACGCACTTACGTAATGGCTAAGCATTATTTATAATGTAGATTATTTCCTTGTTGTTGTAATGTTTATTTGCATTTTTATGATGCTTATTCTTAAAGGATTTATGGGTTGAATATAATTGGCATTCATCGATCATATATCATGATCATCAGTTCAAATTCGAAAGTTTCTTGCTCGTTCGTCTCGGGGGAGTCAGCTTTGTGAATGAGCAGGTCAATCATTTTAAGATGTATTGATACGGAGTTTCTTGTCGCTTCCTCTGCCTAAACATAGCCTCGTGAATACCTTATATTATAATGCTGAATAGTTCTATATTGATATTTCGCGTGAAAAAGGTTTCAATAACTTTACATACCGTCACAATCCTGAAAATAAAATCGTAGAAACTCCTATGCCAATTGGTAAATAAGACTTCAATTAGAATATTTTGATATGATCTTTTAGCTGGGCGTTAATATATAGGGTCTAACAAAATTAACGCGACAAACTTTGGCAATTGCACGTACATAGCCTTAAAAATATTGTTTTATCCACAACGGGTTAGCACTTGACCTTAATCACACCTGATCTTAAGTGAAGATGAGGTCGAAGGTGGAAGCGTACTGACCCGGAAACCCCAACATATTCGGGGGACTGGCTATCTTATCTCTGACAACCGGAACACAACAATGCTATTAACGTTACTGTTTGGTGGCAGATTTAGATAATATGGTGGTAGCTAGCCAGGCGGACATTTAATATACCTTACCACCAATCAAACCGAGTACTAAATATGTACCACGCTAGGGATCGAACCCGCGACCTCCGAAACGTAAACCCAATGTTGTTTACATTGAGCCACCGAGGCGGTTAAATATTATTGAAAAGATTTTTTACTTTTAATACAGTTGGATTGTTATATCTGCATGATATAATCATTTGGTCAATTGATAGGGAACCTGTCTGCGAAACCAACGGTCGCGGGTTCGAATCCCGCGAGGGGGTAAGTGTTTGTGTGATGAATACAAACATTTATTCCCAATTCATGGATGTTTATATTATGTATCCGTATCCGTTATCTAGTATCTATAATGTTTTGCTTAGTTTGGGACTAGATAATTGGTGTAAATGTCCGAAAGTATTTATTATTTATTAACATTTGTCAAGATTGGGAGGTTTGCATAACGGGTTTAAACCTAACAATTCTTTTTTCAAATATAAATATAATTATTTGTTTCCTTGCGGGTTTTCTAAACTTACAATTTATTAGTGTCAAGAAATTTAATGTAGGTACTCGTGTCTAAGTACAGATCATAATTCGAGAATCACCCTGTAATACGGGCTTTAATCTAATTCCCCAGTTAAATTAAAATATACTTACTTTAATATAATTAACTTGTTAGAGGAAAACCTAGTCAACCGGCGGTGGACGTATCCATTCTATAATTACACGAAAACAATTCATCTGCGTTCAATGAGTGATTTAACGCCACTTTAAAATCATTTTAAATTTTAAACTCAGTCGAGTTACTAGTGTGTAACGTACCTCAAAATATCGAGTGGTTGTTTAATTTGTTTTGCGAAGTGATTCGGTGAATACGTCATAGAATATAAAAGCAGTAAGAGTTGACACTCCTGTATATCAACGTGGTGTTATACCTATGTGGGAAAAATAGATACCAATCTTAGAAGGGATATAAAGATAATTCGAATTCGTGTAAACAGAGTGAAATTTAATTCGCGTAATTCCCATTAACCGGTGAATGACGCAACTCTTGATTACGAACAACTTTCACCAAGGAACAATAGTCGAATTCGATCGAAAAATTTTCGATACAACGTAAACCATACAAAGTATGACTCCACTCCTGATTACGAATAACTTTCGACTAAGAACCATATCCGAGTTCAGTCGAAAATTGTTGGCATACTAAAGGTGGTTTCAGAACGGTTTACTTTGTATGGGTAATCGAATTTTTTTTAATCGAAATTGACTATGGTTCCTTTGGGAAATTAGTTCGTAATCAAGAGTGATGCCATTCACCGGTTTATGGGAATTACACGAATTAAATTTCACTCTGTGTGGATATACATATAGAGTGAAATTTAATTCGTGTAATTCTCATTAACCGGTGAATGGGAATTAAACTATATTAAATATAATAAAACCTAAACTATATAAAATAAATAATTGGTGTTATCCTATAGCATTAGAATAATAGATAAAGGATTGGGTGGAATTTAAACAAAACTATAATGCAAGTAAAAATTTAAACACAATTTTTTATTACAATTAATTAAAATAACACTTTGTATGCATGTACATAGATTTAAATGTAATCCTTCACAAGCACGTTATAACAATGGATTAGCAAGTCCACATACAAATTGAGTCATTTACAAAGTTGCGCAGTTTGAGTGTATACGTTTCAGTATAATGTCTCTCTTGATGAAGACAGTAAACAAAACTACTCTATTAGTGTATTTAGCTATATTTTGCCTTAATTAATTAGTGTCACTTCTAGACAGAATTTTACGGCCTAGTATTATTCTGTTCGTCAATTAATAAATGAAATAGTCAGTTCCATAATTTTGGTGATTAAGATAACACCATCTACGATTCCCGTAAAGCTACTTATTCTTTGCACTTAACCTACACATTTTCTGTGTTCGCGCGATCGTTACCAATAATGACGTCACTAATTTGATTACACCGTCGTTAATTTTGAATCATTCGCCTGTTTCACACTTGTACTTAGTCGGTCTCGTGGTATTACTGATTAGCTATCATTAGAACCAGTGACGTCATAGGCACGAACAATGTGACAGTTGTTAGCTTTTGAATACCGGTTGTATTTGTTATGGCACGCTTATTTACTTTAAAAATAGACGAAATTGTTTCAACCAATTATACTGTTGGATTTTTACATTACATTAGTAGAGGTCAATCGTAATTGAAGATAGATTGGCAGAAAATTAAGTTGAATTTTGTGTAGGTACCTACTTAATTAAATAACAGGAGTGTCGTATCTGTCTGGAAATGTATTACATATTCTATTGACTTTTTTTTTGAAATTAATTAGTGTTCGTTTCTGGATTTTCTTGAATTATTTCAAGAATGGCGTTCTTGGATTGTGAGAAGGGGTGTACCAGTGAAAAAGTGAAATGTTTTTGGTGCATCTTCCATTTGGATTACGTGGTGTATGGGATACTGACAGTGGCGTTTGTGATAATATTTATATATTTCTTTGTCTTCAATTAAACCCAGGTAAATGTTATGAAATATTTTAAGAAGTTGAAGTTTGCCCACGATTTCTCATGTGCCCAAACGTTGAAACTGATGTCCAAAAATCATCTATAGACTCGCACGATTTAACGGCGATGGGTTCACCCCCTGTCACGTGTGCATTTCTGTAGAATTAAATAGGTGAACCGTGGATGTTGTTTCAAGCACAAAACACTAACGGTTGGGATATCTCCGATCACCCCATTTGGGATAGGGGTCGTGAAATTATGTATGTACATATTCCTATCGTTTTTAAAGTAGACAAATAAAGCATTTGACTCTCGGCTCGTATGATCATCGGGTTCTCAAGTCTTACACCTGTATTAAAGAACAATGTCGTCATAATATTGAAAACTAGTTGAAAAGGGATAGAAAAATTCATATTTTTGCAGCGAGACAGAGATGCCAATAACAAGTACTCTGACTTGAGCGTCGCGTTGGCGTGTAATACTGACCTAAGCTGGCTGTTCACTGAAGCAACGTGGCACGCCACTATGCCACAAACGGGTGGTTGGATGAGGTTTCCGCCATTTAGGAGCTTAGTTCAAATTGTAATTTGTTTAATCCTGTTTCTCGTCACTAGTCACACACTCGCCACACGCGCACACACACACACACACAATTTTATTTAAGATTATTCTTATCGTTTCCGTTAAATGTAACTAACTCATTGTGCCTTATGTCATTTTCTTGTCTGAGCTGTACGTCGAATAAGCTGCCGGAAGAGGTTGTCTCCATCCAATCAGTGAATTCGTTCAAGAAGAGATTGGATAAATTAAAAAAAAAAACTAGTGATGACTTAAATATAGACTGAATAACAACATAATGAATAATGTGAACTCTTCCAACACTGTGACATAGACATACCAGCAGTAATGCTGATCGTCTATACGTCTCACTGTTAAAGTACTCGTGCAAAATAGGTCAATGTTATTGTTTATTTAATTTAAGTGTATGTATAGGTCTCATTATTTTTGTTTTAGCAATCGTGTTGCCTAAGACACAAGTAAACATTTACTTAGTTTAGGTAACATAATATAGTATTATTTGGACTATGTTACTATAGAATAAGTCATGTATTTAGGTTAATTTTTATACTGAAATAAATTTTATCTTATCTTATCTTATCTTATCTAATGTCAAGGAGTATTAGTAGAGCACATTTTCGAAAAAGAGTATTGCAACTAAATTAGAGCGATTATAATTGTTTCCTAGTAACAGAAAAAACGTAGTACATGCTTTTAAATTCGATAATTTTAAATAATTACTACTAACTTTTAAGATCTATTATCCTGTTTACGTACGTATAAAGTTTCATTAGAATCGCTTTATTCATTTCGGAAAATTTGGACTTCAAAGTTTCTATGGAATAGTTGTGGAATAAACCCTCTTAATACACTCTATAGTACTGTATGCTAGTGGAAGCCATCTAAAAAGTATTGTGGAAAATCAAAATCAAAAATGCTTTATTTTGTAGGTACACAGGGTACACTTAAAATAGTCAGACTTTACATTTTTAAAGATACTGCTTGTTCAAAAGGCAATTTTCCCTTGAGAAGAACAAGCAAGAAACTCGAGAGGTTGCTCTTTAAAAAAAAAAAGATTTTTTTATTACGAAATTATTAATTAATATTTTATAATATAATATTTCATTATTAATTGTTAAATAGCCTGGTCATGCGAATGGGCTGGTTATGTCCATGAATGTTTATCATCTAAATAATCTGATATTTTATAATATGCTTTCTTAATAAGCTTCTGTTTTATAGTATTGATAGGAAGACTACATTACGAGTTAATTTAGCGGTTAAATTAATAAATTTGTCAAAGTTTACAGACGAGTTGACTAACAGCAAAAGAAGGTTTACTGGTACTCTTTATGTGCTAGTAGAAAGGGAGCTGTGCCCCATCAGAGGGGAGTACCTAAAGCTATTGATAGACCACCTGACAAAGATAACTTTATATACACAATGTACATAAATGATCCTAAACTCACACGAGCGCAAACGCCGGGTAAAGCCTGTAACTATAAATTATACTTAATCATCTTCCGACGTCATATCATGTGTACGTAAAAACTTAGTGTTCCATGAAAACTGTTTAATCACAATGCGATAATCTCATTGTAAACATTACCGTCCTTGCGAGAGCTGTGTGCATGGCTTAGTCTCGACATAGTGTGTACTTGGCTTTAGCTACCTTATGATTGGAATTGGAGAAAGTGATTGGTTTAGCCCTAATAGGGACGCTTGTGGTTATGCTATTGTTGCTGTTACACAACTGCGACAAAAGGAGTGTTATGTGTTAAGGGTTCATGTATGTATAAACATAGTTAAGAATAACTACACTGGTCATAAAAGAAAGCGACCCACCAAATAAATATATAAATTTAATACAATAATTCAAAAATTTTAATTCGGATATTCCATATTTGTAATTTACTTACAGCAATTAAACAAGAAAATAATAACATTAAATAATCAAATACAATACTTAAGAGATAATAATAAATATATATATATTATATTCACATAACTAGAAAAAGTGTATCGCCTCGAGCTCTCCTACCTGCGGCATTGTCCCCAGCACGCTAGCCGCGTTGCCCCGCTGCACCGCCAGGCTTAGTCTAGTTCCATATTTGTTAGTATATTGCTTATTCCTATGCTAGTAAAATTTAAATAGAATTTAAAATTCAAGAGGGCGCTTTGATATGCACTCTCGTCTAGTGTGCCATTACACCCATCTGCAGGATGCTGCTGGGGCTTCCCCGTACCCGGCGAACCAAGGATACAATTCTCTTGCGCATTATTGCATGAAAACCGGCGATGCGCGCATCAGCAAATATCCCCGACAGTATCGCGGCCACCCCACTAGCCCCAGCAACTCTTCTTCTTCAATTTAAGAGCTATGCTCTTGTCGGTGGAGTAACGACCATGTCTCTGTATTTTCCGCCCTCGTTTTAACCTCTTGGTACGACACGACATTCACCTTTTCTTTCACTTGGTCAAAGTAATTACGCCTAGGTCTTCCCCTTCCCAGCAACTCTACCACCACCAATATAATATAAATATTTCTGACACTTACACCAATCATCTAGTCCCAAACTAAGCAAACCTTGTGTTATAAGTACTAGATAACGGATAAACATACATAAATATTTATATAAACATCCAAGACTCGGGAATAAATGTTCGTATTCATCACACAGTAAAGCAGTTAGAGTTCCTAACCACTACACCAAACATGTTGATATTATCTACCCTTTTCGTTACACATTATACTATAAGTCTTCAACCTGTAATGAATTAGGTACAAGGGCATGAAAAACGGGCAGGTGTTATGTCTGATGACGTTGTTTGTGTTCAGTCTTTATCCAGACGTATTTCAGAACTGCGTGGTTGAGGAGATGGATTATTAGACATGTTAGATGAAAATCGGTTTAGCAGTGAATTATTAGTATTACTTATCTATCGAGTTATGATTTTAGTCGGAATTTAAAGTAATATTTTTTTGTATCATACAGGGTGAAATTTAATTCGTGTAATTCCTGTTAACTGGTGACACTTCTGATTACAATCTACTCCACTGGAAACCATAGCCGATTTCGATACAAAAAAAAAACATTCTGAAACAACCTCTATGGTATGGAGTTCCAAATATGTATTAAGGATTAATCATCCTTAATACGTATACATCATTTTGTACAACAATTATAAATAGGTCTTTTTGTATCGTTTTATTGATTTAGTTAATAGCCTATTTTATTCTTAAGTATTGAGACTGTTTATCTGTGTGCATGCTGTGTTCACATCAAGTGGGATACATTCAATTAATTATGTCGTAATGTTGGGTAAGACAAAAAATATTGTGAATTGTGTCCAGTTTTGTGAACCGTTTAAAAAAAAAAAAAAAAATTTCGGCTGAATTCGGCTATCGTTCCTAGTGGAAAGTTTTTCGTAAACAGTAGTGGAGTCGCCAGCCAAAAATTTTTGGACTTCCATACGAAGTGTAGTTTCAGAATGGTTTACATTGTATGTGTTTAAACTCTTTATATGGGTAATATAATTTTTTTTTATCGAATTTCACTGTTGCTCCTTGGGGAAAGTTGTTCATAATCAAGAATGGTGTCAACAGTAAACATATATTTGTTTATTGACATTATCTATTTACAATAGTGACTCGTATATTACTCAGGATTGTTTTATTGATAAATGCGTATCCAGTTAACCATAAAAAAAAAAAAAAAAAAAAAAAAAAAAACTATACAAAATTTTCTTGTAATATTAGGTCCTTACCTATTAAATTGGCGTTTTGTATGAAGAATTTCATTAAGACTGTTTTCTCCATACAAACATTTTTGATTTAGATAAGATGGTGGTGCTAGCCAGGCGGACATTTAACCACCACCACCACTACTAAATATGTACCGCGCTGGGGATCGAACCCGCGACCTCCGAAACGTAAGCCCAATGTTGTTTACATTGAGCCACGGACGCGGCGGGGTCCTATGACATAAATATTTGTATGCCTATAATGACTGATCTCAGAGATCAAAGTAACACCAGTAACCACCTGCATGTTACCTGTGTATCACAATATAATTATTTAATTGATTGCTGTTTCGAAGATATTTAATGTATTTTATTATTATTATATTATTATTAGTATTTTATTTATATTATGCACACACTAATTATTATTATGCACACATTAATAATCTACCAAGCTATTTGAAAGGGTACACCTCCTCTCAATTCAAAAAGAAAATTACTGAATGGTTGCTGGATAAATTGTTTTATTCGGTAAAAGAATTTCTAAGTTCTAATAATAATTGAATTATGTTGTTTAGATCATGTGAACATTATAGTATTACTTAATTTTATAATTTGTTACTTGTTAATTTTTCATTATGCTTTTATTTTCTTTTGCATGCTAATATTTTTAATTTAATTTCATTATTGTATGCCCCAAATGGGTGGATTGTGAGAGCCCAAAAATTGTAAGAACTAGCTGTACCACAATCTGACAATAAAGATTTCAATTTCAATTTCAATTTCACGCAATACACATACGCTCACATACAATACACAAATTCACATACACGCAATACACAAATGTACGCACGGAACAACAAAATTTCACACGCGCAATCACAAATCCACACACGCAATACACAAATGCACCAATACTATACACAATAATTATTTCATTGTCTCTTTCTTTTTTTTTTTATTAACTTTTCTTTTTTGTTTTCTTAAACCGTGGGGTGGAGACCTGGTTACCTGAGACACAGGTTTCCCTAGTTCAGGCACCAGTCTCCACATAGAATTATAGTCCCTAGCTATACTTAACTCTAATATACAATAATGCTATAATGTGGAGAAAAATAAATAAATGATTGATTGATTGATTGATTATAGACTAGCAGCATTACTGGTGGTATGTCTATGTCACAGTGTTGGAAGAGTTCACATTGTTCATTAAGTTGTTATTCAGTCACTATTTAAGTCATCACTAGTTTTTTTTTTAATTTGTCCAATCTATTCTTGAATGAATTCACTGATTGGGCGGAAACAACCTCTTCCGGCAGCTTATTCCAGGCCTGAACAACATGGTTGCTCAGAAAGTGATGGGCGACATTGATGTCAGCGTGAGTGCGGCTTATTCGCAGAGCGTGTCCTCGTAATGGTCGTATGTCTTTCATCCTGAATATGTCGTGCAAGTGAGGCAGGTTGTATTTATAGGTGAGAATTTTGAATGTCTCGATTAGGTCACCTCGTAAGCGGCGCGCTTCAAGGGTTGTAAGATTCAGTATCTTCAGTCTCTCCTCATAGGGTTTCCGCCGCAGGTTAAATGGTATCTTAGTGGCCTTTCTTTGTACACTTTCCAGTAGATTGATGTCTTTGACAAAATACGGATATTTGGATAATATCATAGTTTTTCTTTTCAATATTGAATTTATAGTTATTCTTTCTAGTTTACTGCTTGGGCATTGTTTGAAACTAACAGCTTGCCATGAAACTGGCTGTCCATAAATCAGTAATGATTTGATTATCATTGCACAATAATGTTAACCATTAAACGATTTTATTTTTATTTTTTTAAACTCACGAACGTGTTGAATGTTTAATGTGGCATATATTAGTCATTCAAACCTACTGCTATTCAAACCATACATATATTAGTCACTAAAACATTATCAAACACCACAAATAATCGATGCCGTGAATATTTTTAACATTAAATAAATAAATATTTCGGACACTTACACCAATTATGCAGTGCCAAACTAAGCAAAGCTTGTACTTTGGATGCTAGGAAATGTTTTGTGATTGTGTTTACCATGTTTGTGTGATGAATACGGACATTTATTCCCGAGTCATGAATGGTTATATAATAATTTATGTATGTTTATCCGTTTTCTAGTATCCGTAGTACAAGCTTTGCATAGTTTGGCACTGCATGATAGGCGTAATGTTAAAAATATTCACGACATCGATTATTTGTTGTGTTGGATAATGTTTTAATGACTAATGTATGTATGGTTCACTATGGACTTCACCAATCGGTCGTCAAAAAAAAAAAAAATATAAGTTTCACTTAGCCTACAACTTTTTTTAAACCCCGACGCAATAAAAGGGGTGTTATTATAACTTTGACCGCTATGTGTGTGTGTCTGACTGTAGCACCGAAGCTCCGATTTAGAGTACTTTTTTTATTTGAAAGCAGGTTTTCTAGTGGCGGTACTCAGATATGTTTTATCACAATCGGTTCATCGGCTTTGTTTTAATAGCTTGTTTTCTCGAGGGTTTTCTCAATTTCAAAATCTCCGATTGTATCTCAATAATGGGAGGTCCGATCTGAGTGCAATTTGTAATATAATAAGTAAGAAATATTGTTGATACATAATACCAATATTATTTAGTCTAATTATACAATATAATATATATTTTGTTCTTGTTTGTCAAATTACACGTTGTAACCGAAAACATAATTAAAAAGAGCTTGAGTTTCTTGCTCGTTCTTCTCTGGGGAGTCTGCTTTGTGAATGAGCTGAAAATTTCAATGATTTTAGAAATTTTAATACAGTTAATAAATTAACGTTTTTAAGTGATAATTTTATCCTATGAAATAATTTTTTGAGTATTTAGATGTTGTAGATTTACAACTTGTGATATTTGGACATGACTTTAATAACAGAAATAGTCGTGATGAAAATCTAAGAAGTCGTAAATGCAAGCAGTATGCAGATACAGACTAAGCTATATTATTAAACAACAAAACATACGAAATTGTTATGTCAAAGTAGTTTGCATAAATGACTAACAATTAAGGCGCATTATTGTTGTATTCAGTCATCACTAACATAAATTTTCTTCTCTTTCCAGGGCTCTAGTTTAAAGTAATGGACTCACGTAACACTCAACCCTACAAAGAAGTTGCACAAGGTCTCAATTCGCCTGAATTACGAACCAACAATGGGGTCTCACACGCCGACAATGGTGTGGAACTCAGCCAAGTTAGATTCGATGAACCTAATTCGTTCAACATCGATGACATTCCGTATGCAGATGAAAATATTGAGGTAGATCGTGTACAAACACACCAGCCAATCACACTTAATGGGAACAACAATGACATACCATATGCAGACGAATTCGTCGAGCTCAATCACGTATCACCTGACGAACCAGTTAGACCGAGACGAGCGAGAGGTGATACAAAACCACTCGTAATAGATAGAGATAGAAAAATACATGCCAAAGATTTAGGAGCTGTTCATTCTTCACCAAACAGTGATACAATAGTTGTTAACACACCTGAAGGGACTTTGTATATAACTTTAGATCCAGATCCGTTTAAACCGACTAGTCCTAGTACGCAGTCAACAGATTTGTCAACGCCGAGTACGTCGAAGGCGTACGGGGCTGATGATTCTAAGGATATGATAGTGGGGGAAATGGAGTTGGAGCAAAGGAAGGCTGGCCTGAGAAGAAATTCGATATCGATGCCGACTCTGCATAACCTGGAAGCGGAGGTCATGAAGCAACAGTATTTAAATAGTCCACATAATGGGGTAAGTTGTTATTTTAATCAGATTCTGCTAATGACGTGATTTGACTTAAACAGTGTTGCAAGGGTAATTTGTCGCCATTATTTTAAATTAAAATGTCATCATGTATATTAAACTGTATGTGATCTTATAATTTTTCAAACAGCATTCGATTTGAAATATTATTATTTAAATCGATTCTGATTACTTGATATTATGTGGAAAACCAACTACGTACTGTGACTATACTATATCTCTAATCTATCATATTTTTTTTTTTTTTTTTTTATGCACGACGGATTCGTACTTGAATTTTTCAGAAAATAAATGTTAATTACAATCAATATCCAAATAATATCTTCTATTAGCTTTATTTAAAACTCTGGAAATATTGATATTTACTAAGAAATAATAGTGTTCGAAAATGCTGTGATACATGCTCAAATAGTTTCAGGTTTTAATTCTTGTGTAGGACGCACATACTTACTTCACGTACTAAGTATATAAGGATAAAAGAGTAGAGCAACGAGTTCAGTATAGTAGGGACAATTTGAATAGAATATCTTGAAAACTACACATCATACAGTAAATCAGTTAACGAAGGAAAGTGAATTTATTGCGGGACTAACCGCTAGTGATCGAACGTGTTATGTAGTTGTTTTAAGTTTACAATAAACCAAAAAACCCGACAGCTTATTTTGTATTTTACGGGCGCCATATTGAAAATTTTACCATAAAATCTAGAGAATCTAGGGGCCAAGACGAATCTAACGACACCCTTGCACTTCAAAATTGGGGCTACCTGAGGTAACATATAAATCTACATACATACCTGAAAAACAGTCGGATAAAAATAAAGGGAATAATACATTTGGACCAAGATTTAAAACCCACCTACAGTAAATAAATTAAAATAAAATAATCTTTATTTCGGACAACGGGATGAATTTTGTGTTCCAATGTTTGGTTAGTAACAAACAATAGGAAGAAAGACTTTATACGAAATTAGTAAGAATAGACAGAGATGTAGGGCTAGACCAGTGCATTACGTAGCGGCTCTCCAGCGTGGCCGCTGTAATGGCCGACGAACGACAACGAACAGCGACGAGATCCATGTCATAAGAAAAGTTGATTTTACAGGAAAGTTTAAGCGTTTGAAATCACGAAAATTTAAACCGGAAAACAAAATTTAATAAATGCAGAAAAAGTGTATTCGTACTTGCAGAACCGGCAATGAAATTCCGATAAATATTTCGTTTATTGGCTTGCCTACTTTCAGTTAAGGTATTCCACTATCATTAATTGGGTACTCTACCTATAGAATCATTAGCAATTGATTGATTAATGGTCAGGAACTTGAAATCTGCGGGAGCCAATCCGGCAGCACAATGTGGATATGGAAACATTCTGCAGGAGATAGCCTGTTACACTACGAAATTATGTAGAATGAATAGCCACTTTACATAGAACATTTACATCAGCGCAGATACATTCCAAATATGAAATGGTATCTAAATTAGAGACCCTATTAAAGTTATCTTTATTAACCACTTCTAGGACAGTCCCGTTAGCACAGCCCAATTGTCCGATACCATCTCAAGACATGTGATAACTTCCTAAATCCTTGGGGTTAGCAAAATAATGTTATCACGCGATAAGTCGTAAAAAATCTACACCAGTTTAATTCTTACCAATTGTTATCAAGAAGATACGAGCGAATTTGATAATGTAATGGAAAGAAATTTTACGTCGGTACATTTTGTATCAGTTTCTATATTTGTCTCATAGTGAAGATACATAAGTGATATTTAATTTAAATAAGTGATGTAAAGACTATAGTAACGTCCTCAATTAACATGTCAGTGCAAAAGCATAAACAGTATAATACACCATAGTTCTAACAACACTAGAGCATGTGATAATTCTATAATTAGTTGATCTATTGCATCGTATATCATGATAGCTTATGGATAATTCAGAAGAACTGATCAAGCAAAAGAAGCGACTAACTAACCTTGATTTCGTTAGATAAGACTCCTTATCTTGGATTAGTGAAACAAACAGTTTACAATTTACTGTCTCTGTTATCGGAGACGACTTTCAAAATTAAGAAACAGTAACTTTAAAAAATGAGGATAAGAAAGCGACCAGATCTGCATCTTAATATACCATCATACCCAGCTTACGCAGAAATGCCTGAAGCGACAAGAATACTAATTCACCAAGCAAATCGAACACCAAATGACATCAGATTCATCGATGATGATGACGATGACATACCTTCAGCTAATAACGACCCTGGAGTCAGGAGTCCAAACGGAGTAAAATTTGCACAAGGATCTCGTTCATCAACGCCAGAGCTGAAAATTGTTGACCCAGAGGACATTAAGTCTAAAGATCCAAAAAAAGCAGATTTGGAATTGAAAACAGATACTTCTTTAAGTGGGGGTTCGAGTCCTGTTGCTTTTAGGAGGCCGTTGAGAAGAACATCTTTGTCTGCACCTGATGGACTTGGGCAACACGATAAGGAAGCGCTAAGGCAGATATATGAACAAACTGTAAGTATAACACCAATAGAATAGAGCCCTCTCTCAGTCAGAGGAGGCCATGCCCAACAGTGATAACGTAGAAGGCTGGTGATGATGATAAGATGCTATGTGCACATATTTTCAATAGAAACACGCACTATCAATTTAGGTACCAAACCTGTAATGATAGAAGTAAGATGGAAATATATAAATGTAAAAATAAATAAATGCCTCTCTATCTTCCACTAAAGCGAACGGTTTTAGGCGATAATTCTCCTGTCTCTAGGCTGTGTATAAAATATAAAATTAATTGTCCGCCTGGTTAGCTACCCCCATCTTATCTAAATCTGACAAAGCAGCTGACATAGAACATATTTTTATTTTGCAAAAGAGAGCAATACGAGCAATTTATAATCTGCGTCGACATGACTCTCTCCGGGACAGGTTTAAAGAAATTAATATTTTAACTGTTCCTTCACTGTACACATTTACGAAAATATTATGTACATTCGAAAAAATATTTCTACGTTCCCGAAAAATAGTGACAAGCATAATTTAAATTTGAGATATTAGATCAAATTGGCTACCCCTATGTTCAGACTAAGCAAAGTTAATACATCATTTGTGGGACACTGTATACGCTTTTATAACCTTATACCTGAGAATATCATTAATCTAACTGAGAAAAAATTTCTAGATTATGTCAAAATAACATTAGCAAAAAAGGGTTATTATAAAATTAGTGACTACCTGAATGGCAAACACGCTTGGTGTACTTCGACCAGCTCCCCAAAATTATAAAATTGTATTAGTTATATACTTTATTTAAAAAAAAAGAACAACAATGATCCTGTGGGTTTCTTGCGCCGCTTCTTTTCCCACAGATGAATTCCCTTTCCGAAGCGGTAGTAGCTTGGACATACCGACTGACAGATAAATGCAATAAACTTTTTTTATTTCCAGTAGATTTAAATTGACATTCAACAAATGATATCATGTATCTTACGTTAAAATAAATGCTTGAAGTTTGAAGTTTGAAGTCTGCCGCCAAACAGCAATGTTAATAGCATTGTTGTGTTCCGGTTGTCAGAGATAAGATAGTCAGTCCCCCAAATGTGTTGGGGTTTCCGGGTCAGTACGCTTCCACCTTTGACCTCATCTTCACTTAACATCAGGTGTGATTGAGGTCAAGTACCAACCCGTTATGCATAAAAAAAGAAAAAGTATGTACATGCACGTAAAAATGCGACGTTGCTATCACTCATTGTAAATGCACCCTTAACAAATTATTGTTTATTTGCTTTATATTTAAACAAAGGAACTATTCTTTACACCAAGGTTGTTATAGTGACACTGAAATGTCTTGGAGTTGTCTGTACGTTCGTAACTCATATAAATTGGTCAACGACATCCTGTGGGGGGCCATCGGCCCAAGCCAGAGAGTATAGATAACATTTTATTCTCTTGACTTTGAAGACGATGTAGATCATACTAGTCTTTAATATTTTTTTGCGGCATTTGTCGTGGCCAAATTTTTTTAATGGAGACGGTCGGATTGATTATCAAAATATTATAGTATTAGGTCCTTACCTATGAAATTGGCGTTTTGTATGAACAATTTCATTAAGGCTGTTTTCTCCATACAAACATTTTTGAATTTTTTTTGGGAACGGCAAATCCAAATTTAGCTAAACTTTGTGTGTATTATCGGATAACATTAAGTTAAATATAGGTAGTGTTAATTTTTAAAAGTAACCGCTTTATAAAAGTTTCTGCGAATATAAGAAATAATATGGGAAGCTCATGAAAAGAGTTCTGTTCAATTTTTATTATGTGAGCCCAGAAATTAAAAAATATTTCATGTGAAGCCTTGAAATAATATTCCATTTTCCAAATATAAAACAAATTTGGAAATAGCTATAGAATCGTAGGAGTTGGTACATTATGATTAACGAAGAAAAAAATCTGCAATTTCATAGGTAAAGATCTAATATAATCTCAATCCTAAGATACAGATTGTCCTAGTTTAGGTTTCACTTCTCTTACAAAACCACTTTTACTACATATCGCTACAATTTCCGAGCGTTCAAGCGTTTTTTCCATATCTACTATTGGCACTTTTACCTACAGTAGCCTTCTGCTACCGCACCATCAACGTTCATCGCATTCTAGCGCTGTCCATGGTGTATTAAACTTCAGTTAACTCTCTCGCCAATGGGGTTAGCCTTTAGGCTTTTTATTTCACATTAGATACACGCATTTGCTGTAGGGGGGTGAATGTAGGACGTTCATTCTTTCCTACTTTTTCACCTTATTTTTTTTCTATAGATTACACAATTTTTAAATTACAAAGAAATATTGACGACCGATTGGTGTAGTGGATAGTGACCCTGCATGACGCAATCGATGGTTTCGGGTTCGAATGCCGCGAGGGGTAAATGTTTGTATGATGAATACGAACATTTATTCCCGAGTCATGGATGTTTTTATAAATATTTATGTATGTTTATCCGTTATCTAGTATCCATAGTACAAGCTTTGCTTAGTTTCGGACTAGATGATTGGTGTTAGTGCACCAAATATTTATTATTATTATTATATACATACAAATAAAAGTAAAGAATAGAAAATACAAAGAGCGAGTGTGTGCCGCAGCAGCACAAATGGGTTATAACTCAGTGTGGCACATCACTCAAAGAGCGAAACACTGGTTTTCAGTTACAACCCCTACAAGTACGAGTGCATAAAATCTATAAATAGTCTGGGGTCCAAGGTAGCAATAAAGTCAAGTAGGGCACCGTCTTCCTTCAGTAGGCATCGTGCAGAGTACCACTGTTGATCCTGGTTTACAGGAGGAGGAGTGTCGGACTTTTGGTGAGAAGAAATAGTCGACTGAAGTATAAATACAACAAAACTGTGAATATAGTAAACTAGAAATATAGAAGCAAAACCAATCAAACCAAATACTCCAAAAGAAGTATTCAGCCTCACAATCTAAGCAAGATAGAAAACGTATTCAAGATCGATATTATGTGGGAGTGTCTCTAGATGCATTAACTAAGGTAGACACCACCTCAACGATCGCCGAATACCTCAATAAGGGGAGTGGATAAATCCCTAAAAGCATTCGAGGTTCCACGAAGCCAATGTCTCCACACCAAATGGCAAAAATATTGGGTCTTTACCTATGAAATTGGAGTTTTTTTTCTTCGTTAATCATATGTACCAATTCCTGCGATTTTCAAAGCTATATCCAAATTTGTTTTTTATTTGGAAAATGGAATATTATTTCAAGGCTTCACATGAAATATTCTTTAATTTCTGGGCTAAATCACATAATAAAAAAAAATTGAACAGAGCTCTTTTCATGTGCTTCCCATAATTTATAAATCATTATTTTAATTTATAAATCATTTGTTTTTCTTTTTTTTTGGCGATGATTGAATCTGGTATATGTACCGCGAGGGCAAAAAATGTACAAGTGTGATAATGGATGTTATTGAATTATATAATGTATTTCTATTTGTGAGGACCTATAATTGGCTCTCTGTTTCCTATAATAGTTTCTATTAGTGTTATTGTAGCTGTCGGTTTTACGAATAAATAAAAATAAAATAATATTTCTATCCTCGTACTTTAGTCATACATTCATCGTCAACAGCCTCTCTACTAGACATAAGCCTTTCCTATGGAGCGATTATCATCGCTTTCGGACGGATTTGCCCTAATTGCAACACTGGTTAGGCAGATTGACAATGGCAGATTTTTTTGGGAGCACCGCAGTAGTGACGCTCCTGTCCATATTATTACGAATTATAATACAAATCAAATCAAAAATGTTTAATTTCGTAAGTTATAAGAATAACATTTGAAATCGTCATGACAAACAGTTATCGCTCATTCACTAGGCAATCTCTCCAGAGAAGAAGGAGCAAGAAACTCAGGGGTTGCATGTAAGCCCAAAAGCCCGGTTTGCCTTACTAAATACTGTATATAAGGACTGGACTATTAACTTTTAAAACAGTTTATGAAATCTTTGATTTATTTATTAATTAAAAAGATTAAAAAAACACTTTCATTGTCAAACTGAACTGTCGTGTTTGATTAGTTATCTAATTTCACTATCTGTGTAAGAAAGAACCACAAAAACATTGTCTAGCTTGCTCTATTTTGAATCCCTGGGCACGCCACTGTCACATCAACTTACTATACCGCTGGGCTATGTGGGTGACTTTATACATATATAAGGTCTTACAAAATTAACCCGACAAAAGTTGCAGAGTGTATGCATAGGATGTATCTACCTATTACGAAAAAAATAAAACATTAAAGTTAATAGATTTAATTCAAAAAATAAAATTTAGAAATGTAAATTTTGTGAATTCGGGCATTAATCTCAAAAATTCATGTTGTCCTGCGTATTTACTAAATTAACAATACTAATCTAGTATACTAATTACAAATTGTTACTAACTCACTAATAAATTATGGATTGTATTTATTGTAAAAAATTATTATTTATTTATTTAACAAGCAAGAATGGACCATAAAAGGCCCATCATACTTGCTGTAAGTATATGATGACTAAACTAAAACTTCTTAGCACTAAACATAAGGAAGAAAACACCGAAAAACAAGCAAAGTGTGTTCAGATAAAGAATGTTTATTTGGTACATGGATAAAGGCAAAGATAACCTTAATCTAAAGGTTAGTTTAATCGTCCGTAGCTCAAGGTGAACAATATAAGGTTTAAAAGGGAGGTCGCGGGTTCGATTCTCTGCGGGGTACATGTTTATATCGGTCCGGTGGGTGGTACTTTTAAGTCCCGACGAAGAAAGACGGGTGTTATAGGTTTTGGCGGTGTTGTGTGTGTCTTTGTCCGGATGGATTTTGTGGTATTAAAGATGGTGGTTGGTCGGGGACGGAGGGTTCCGTAAATAGGACTCGTTATTTTTTTTATTTTTTTTTTTATGCACAACGGGTTTGTACTTGACCTCAATCACACCTGATGTTAAGTGAAGATGAAGTCGAAGGTGGAAGCGTACTGACCCGGAAACCCCAATACATTTGGGGGACTCGCTATCTTACCTCCGACAACCGGAACACAACAATGCTATTAACATTGCTGGTAAGATGGTGTTAGCTAGCCAGGCGGACATATCAAATGCCCTACCACCAAACAAACCGAGTACTAAACATGTACCCCGCAGGGAAGCGAACCCGCGACCTCCGATTCGTAAACACTGTTGTTTACATTGAGCCACGGAGGCGATTAAAACTTTGAGCAATTGAAAGAAAAGGTGAATGTCGTGTCGTACCGAGAGGTTAAATCGACGGCGGTAAGCAGAGAGACGTGGTCATTATACTCCAACGATAAGAGCATAGCTCTTAAATTGAAGAAGAAGAAACAGCTCATCTATCATTAAATGCGGGAAAATCCGCAACCAAACAATAGGTACTTAATAAAGGTGTTAGTTGTACCCGTATTACATACCTACAGAGATATGACGTCATATAGTATAAACGAGATCGTTCACTTTTATTTTGAACCATCTCTCTATGTGGATGGACTTAACTTTTTTTATAATGTGTATTTCATATGAAATCTAAAATTGCAATAACTTCTTAATTTTTAATTAAATTAAATAAATAATTAAATGTCCTTAGACATACACACAGCGCCATCTAGTTCCACAGTAAGCAACTATAGGCTTATGTTTTGGATACCAGTTGGTTGATATACTACATAAATACATGTAAATAAATACTTATTATAAATGAAAACATCCATAACTGGGGTCCGTATTCATCACAAAAACATATGCCCCTAGCGGGATTCGAACCCTCAACCTTTTGGTATAGTGGTCAGAGCTGCTAACCACTACACCAAACGGTCGTCATATGAAACATTAATTAGATAGATAGATAAAGCATTTATTTACGCCACTGCGTTCACACAATTACACAATTTTTAAATTACAAAGAAATATACATACAAATAAACGTAAAGACTAGAAAATACAAAGAGCGAGTGTGTGCCGCAGTAGCACAAATGGGTTATAACTCAGTGTGGCACATCACTCAAGAGCGAAACACTGGTTTTGAGTTACAACCCCTACACTTGTAGTGTGCATAGAGTGCTTAAAAGTGCGTGCATGTTCCCGTCTGCGTGTACATTTGTGGTCAATCGTGAGTGAAAAGTGTCGGTTGTTGATACAGCTAGTGTTGAGTGGTAATTTAAATTAATGACAATGATGTGACAAAAAGAAAAAGAGAAGTGCATAGGCAGTTCCACTGCAGGTAACGCTTTGGAACTCCAATTTTTTGTTTTTCCATTAAATGTGCCCTAAGGTGTTTTTTGAACAAGCTCAATGTTCCTCCTTTAATTCATTATTAATTTATTCTATAGTTATAATAATTTGTTCAATAACTTAATTGGGTATATTTTATTAATTGAATCCAATATGGTACGGGAATATACTATATTTTTATATATACCGGATGAGTTTTTTTACCGTAAGGGTAAAGTAGGGCATTAGGTAAGTAAATGTAAGGTAGGTAGTTTAATTTTTTTTTCTGGAAAACCATAATAGTACATTATGATACAAGTGTGCTATGGTGATCATTACATACGAGGCGATATTGTGCGCGCGAGCTGCAAGCGAGCGCGCAATAAGATAGCCGAGTTGGTAATGATCAGGCACACGCGTTTCATACGACGTTTTTCAACACACTTGAGAGGAAGAAAACAAAACTCATGTAGGTATTAACACAATTTTAATTATTAAAACAATTAGTAAAAGTACAATTTTCAAAACGGTAATTAACAGTTTTTGTTGGTATTTGAACAGTTTGTGTTATAGTATTGGTATTATTAATTATTTCAGTATCTTGGGTGAAAGTTGGCGATGAACTAATATTTTCGGAGAAAGAGTGTTCTTGCTGCTTTTTCCATTGTACAAAAGTTTCATATGCCGCTAAGTACTTCTCACTTGATTTTGATGGTAAAAGGCTATCACTCGCATTTCTTACCTCGTTAAGTATATCCGGCGTCGTCAAATTTTGGTTAGGTTCATTTTCTTCACTTGAAGTAAACATTTTCGATAATATTCTAGCTCAAAGTAACTAAAACTTCGTTGTAACCAACAAATATTTACGAAAAACGTTGCATTTTTTTTCTTGGCGCGCGATATCTATGCGCGCGCATGGAAAATGGCGCGAACTACATCGACCAACAGCCAATATTAAAAGTGAAAAAGTAGTAGTTTGTTTTTGTAACTTATTTAAGTGAATTAAGGCTAGGTATATCAGTAAATTTCAATATTCGTTTATCAACACAATTTAGAAAACGCATTTTCTGTTTCCTTCATTATGTAGAATATATTTTGCCACATGAAAACCGAAAAAAAAAACATTAATACCCGACTAAATACGAAAGGCTTTGTCTTCATACACCTAACTTGCAATGAGAGACATGTTTAACTTAGTCAGGTTGTTATTATAGCACTTGTGCTGTAATATAATGAAAAAGCACGCGTGTTTAATATCATAGATTATGAGCCTAAAGGCGGTGTAATAAGAACAACCTTACGAGCAAGTGTGTTGAAAAATATTTTAAAACATTGTTGTCATTTGACGGTCGCGTTTGTAGCCTATTCCCCATAATTACATCACTAAACTCTCTCTTTCGCAGGTCTGCTGGAAGAAATTTCATTGTAGAAATAAGCAGAACCTGTTGTGTCGTCTCTATTATGTTGTATCTGTATGTTTTTTTTTCTTGTGTGCAATAAATGATAAATAAATAAATAAATAAATCAGAATCCCTCCAGTCGCATATCAATCTCCGGCAGGCACGGGGGTCGGTAATGGATTTGGAAAAAAAAAAAAAAAAACTATCTATGCCAATACCTTCTATTTCACTTACTTAATATATCCTATTTTTTCCTTACGGTAAAAAACTCACCGATATATGAACAATAGTATATTTCAATACAAGTGCGGAAAGCCTGTCATTGCAAAGAGTTCCGACAAATGTCACCCGAGCCGAGGCGCAGCCGAAGGTGAGGGTTGACAGTCGGAACGAGTTGCAATGACGGTTCCGCACGTGTACTGAACGACTATTTTTGATACAGTTGCGAAAAAAATAAGCAATTTAATAAAATAATAAAATTTTTGGAAAATGGCGCCAACCGTAAAAGAATACAAGCAGAGACTATGGCAGTATACGTCATACAGCCAACTTTTTTATATTTATAAATTTAATTTGGCCGATACTAATATTAATTTAATGTTTAAATTTCAATTAAAATTGCTTTTAAATCTGATATTGAAACAAATTAGTAGCTTTTTTTAGAAATATTTGCATAAATCATAAAAACTTCTATGATTTTTTTTAGTAAAAACTTCATGGTTGGTTTTTTCTTTTTAATAGACATTATTTTGACAGTTTGCAAAGAAATAGCACTAGTTCGGGAAATCCCACTTCCCGCACGCTATACGTCCCTGCAATATGCCACTTTTTGAGCATGTATTAAAAAGTATTTTTCCTTATTACTTACTATTATTCAGTTTAGCTATCGAACCCTAAGTTAGGACACTGGCTACGGCCCTAAGTCCCTACAACCCTATAGCTCTAACCTAACCATATAATATATTATACACAAATATATATGTGCAGGAACTGTGCTATCGTGAGCCCTAAGGTAGCACGTGGATAGTGGTAGGATCAAGGGGGCTGGTGTGGTGGTTTCCTCACTGTTAGTATGCCAGGCTCAACAGACTGGCACTTTGTTCTGCAGAAACGAGCGGTTCGCGCGATTTACAAACTGGGCCCCAGAGTGTCTCTTAGGAATAAATTTAAAGAAATTAATATATTAACATTAGCATCGCAATATATTTACGAAAACTTAATGTATGTAAGAAAAAATATAGAATCGTTTAAGAAAAATAGTGATATACATAATGTTAATACCAGATATAAAAATAAACTTGCTGTTCATGCCAGCCGTTTACACTAAGTCATTTAAGGGGCAATGTATGCGCTTTTATAATAAGGTTCCAGTGGAAATTCAAAATTTACCTTTAAATAAATTCAAAACCATCATAAAACAGACATTATTTACCAAAGGCTATTATAAAATTTCTGACTATCTGGATGATAAGCAAGCATGGACATAGACCGCTCGGCGATATTCAGCCTAATTATACAATATAATATAATTGTAACCCAAACTTATTTAAAAGAGCAACCCTTGAGTTTCTTGCTCGTTCTTCTCTGGGGAATCTGCTTTGCGAATGAGCAAAAATGTCAATAATTTTAATATTAAGATAAAAAATGTGACGTTTTCAAGTGATAATCTTTATCCTACGAAATAAATATTTTTTAACTTTGACTTTGACTGACACTTGAAGGTGTCTTCGGCCACAGTGAGAGGTAATGGTTGAGAGTGGTTCTGGGAAGGATGTACTGTCAGAGAGTCGCCCTGACCAAGTACTATGGTAGTGCGCTGCCAGAGAGTAGCCCTGGGCCAGCTGGGTGTAATGGGAGGTACAAGGGGTTGGTGATGGTGTTGTTCTCACTGCTAATCTGTCAGGCTCAACAGATTAATATAATAGGTACTTAATAATATCAAGTGTGTTTGAGGTCAACCGAAGTACATAAAAAAGACTAAGTCTTTGGCTTGAGCCGAGCGCCCCCCGACCTATTTGCTTACATCAATTCAATCGTTCAAATTTGTCCGTGATCTTAGATCCACGCTGCGAAGCTATCGTGTACCAAGTTCAGATAAAATGTAGTAAAAAAAAATACAATTTAATTCTTTGCACCAAATGAAAACACATCAAAATCGAGTTCCACGATCAAACACGTTAATCGATAAGCAAACTACCAATCAATCAAACTGAAAATGAATGACGAATCAAAATTAAACTTCGCGCATAAATTTAAATATCGATCGCCGTTGTGGATCGAATCGGACTCAGATATAAGCAAGTCCAGTAGTGACAGTGGTGGAGACGGTTTGTGCAACAGTGACGACAGTATAGCGCATAGTAGTGACAGTTCAGGAAGCATTAACAACTTTCTGGATTCTAAGGTTAGTGAGAGTTACACCGTTTGGAATGAATAAGCCTCAGCAATTTTCTGTCATTGAAAGGTTATACTGGACATCAGACGTCACAAAATTTATTTATTTATTTACCAAGTTTATAACTATCATTACAGATTACTCCAATGCGATAGTTAACTAATAACAATTATGTATACCAACTATATCTACCTATACTAAATAACATAGTACAAATAACGCGACTTTTTGAAAAATGCTCATACTGAATATGAGAATATGTTCTGTCTGCTATCTCATTGAGTGTGTGTAGTGCTCGTGTCATTGACCCTTTATTTAAAAGATTAGTATTGCCTCTTGATACTTTAAATAGTCGAGGCATCCTTCTCCTATCTATATACCCAGCAGGTACGCACAATATTAATTGCTGTAACATTGTCGGATTACAAATTGTACCACGAAATACCTTCCACAAGTACAATGCCATCGCTAATACCCTTCTAACTTCCAGTTTATTATATCCCGTCATCATCAATACGTACTCCGGTCTTTAAGCAGAGAGAATTTTGGTTCGGATACTCTGTTGGTCGACACATTGCTTGTGCGATGAACCATACAGCGATAGAACACGAACGAACGTTGGAACTCCCCATTATGTTCAACATGTTCAACCTAACTTTCAAGGCTTAGGTGGGAACGAAGCAAAGCTCGCTACAAAGGTGCCATTCGCACTAGCGTTCGTCGAAGAACTATTCTGTCGCTGTATGGTTTATAACACAAGCAATGTGTCGACCAACAGATCGGAACTACGATCTTTCGAACCAAGTTCTTCGCACGTTTGTAGTTCGAAGCGCATATCTTCTTTCGAGTCGATTGCAAAAAAAAACAAATTCTTGACGACCAGAATATGGCAATACAGTTGGCTCTTATGTAAGAATTTATGAAGGTCACTAGCGCCACCGTTTAGGCATATGGTCCGAGAGAGCCAGAGTGACTTTGTTAGGTACACCTTCTGCTCTATCTTTAAGAGGCTAGATGTTTCGAACATTTTAAAATCAGAGGGCGGAGTGCAAGGTTTGTTTCGACTTAACTTTACTACCCCGTTCACGTTTACGTGACGATTTGTATGAAGAAATGTGCAGCGCCTCTAGCGGATAGTTTGCAAAACGATTTTTTTCATAGATACTTTTTGCGTAAACGCTAACGCGATGGTAAAGTTAAAAACGAGACAAAACTCATACTCCGCCCTCAGGAGGCGGCACGTGTCTTTTTTCTTGTGTACAACGGGTTAGTGCTCTTGACCTTAATCTTGCTTGATGTTAATTCGGAACGGATGAACCAATTTTCATCAAAGATAGCTAAGAACCTTCTCCTGGTTAATCTTAAATAATAATAATTGAATATGGGAATGTGTGAATTGGTGTAAGAAGGTACGCGAACTCACGCTTGAGAGTCTAATGCCCGAATTAATAAACCGCTCTCAAGATTGAGATGACCTTAAGTTGACGCTTGAGAATCTGTGGCACATTTAGTTTAAAAAAAAATTGTATAGAGACTGAGACGCGATCTCAATTTCAAGATCGATTTATTGATACGTCCCAATGTTTAGTAGCCACTTCGGTGCTCTGTGGCGATCTGGGTCTCAAACTTCTGAGTTTCGTTCTTATTATTGGAACTATGAGTTGCTTACCTGCTAGCGATAGCCTTTTACGCCTCTCTTCCTATATCTAATTGCAGTCCGTGGTGTATATTTTCATTTAGAGATCGAGCCTCCCTTTTTGGGGTAATGTGGGAGACTGTTTCTCCTACTTACACACCTTATTTATTTAGTCTGGGGTCAATAAAGCCACGTAGAACTCGGTCAACCTGACTGAAGGCACCGTGTCGAGTGCCACAGATTCGATTCTACATTCTTCTAAAGGAGTTATAGTGGATGGAGTGTGGAGGTCTGATTGACTAGTCAAAATCAAAATCAAAAAATGCTTTATTTTGTAGGTACACAGGGTACACTTAAAATAGTCAGATTTTACATTTTTAAAGCTACTGCTTGTTCAAAAGGCAATTTTCGCCTGAGAAGAACAAGCAAGAAACTCGAGAGGTCGCTCTTTTAAAAAAGGTTTTTATATTACAAAATTATTATTTTATATTAAGTATAATATTTCATTATTAATTGTGAAATAGCCTGGTTATGCGAACGGGCTGGTTATATCCATGATTGTTTATCATCTAAATAATCTGATATTTTATAATATGCTTTCTTAATAACTTTCCGTTATAAAGTATCTTTAAATTTATTGAAAGGAAGATTTTGTGTATCAACAGGAACCCTATTGAAAAAGCGTCATCTAGTCATAGACATAGTCAACTATCAAAAATTCTTTATTTTGTGTTTATCTTTTATTTCTCAGGCCTTTTTTAAGCTACTGTTTGTTCAGAAGGCAATTTAATTTAAGGCAATAAATTAAAAAGTTGCTTTTTAAAAAAACGGTTTGATAAGGTTTTCATTACTAATTATCAAATAGCCTGGTATGCGAACAACCCAACTAAATTTCATCGAAAATAAACTTATTAAGAAATATTGTTTGTGTTTTATAGTATCATTAAATTTATTGAAACGAAGATTTTGTATATCAACGGGAACCTTATTGAAAAAGCGTATACATAGCCCTTTGAATGAATTATTAACTTTGCGGAGGCGACTTATGTGACCTGCAAGTTTATCTCTATTTCTTGTATTGCCACCATTTTTATCGCTATGACGTAGGTAATATATTTTTGACATAATTTTAAATTTTCTAGAATGTAGGTACTGTCTCTAAATCCATTGATAAATCGCGTCGGCTCATTTCTGTATAACAAAAATTATATTTATATACGCGGCTTTTGCCGCAGATACAAACACATCAGATATCGCATGATTGTTGAAAAGGAAAGATATTACAAAACAAATGTAGAGCGCCATCTGTTTATTACATGTAGTAACCACTACATTATAGCCATTACGCTGTATCCCATACATTGTTCGAAACATGTTCTTGTTCTAGTTCTGAGTGAAATCGCTAGATGTCAGTCTTGTTGCGTACAGTCATGTACACAAATTAGTTATGACATCGACGTCAGAATTACTCTTATAGATTTTTGAATTCAGACGTTTGAAATATAACTGCTCAAAAAAGAATTGCTCTCCGCTTTGTTTTATTTACTTGAGAATTAAAATTCCTCGTCGTCTGACATGTAGGACAACGTTGTTTTGAGGGATTTATTCCCAAGGTAGTTAGGTTATGCTACTCATTGCTTTTATTTTGAAGATTGTTTGTATGTCTTTTTTTAATTTGAGAGCTAAATGCGAGTCGCCCTCGTTATTATTATAGATAATATAGAGATTCGAATTGAACTACACTTGCAGATACAAACTTTTAAAAAAATATAACCTCGATTAAACAACTTTGGTTTACTTTCTATATTTTAATTTAATTTTTATTTGAGATAATAACAACTAATATTACATTAGTTTACAATAAATAGTTACTTCTCATACAGTCAAAATAGTTATCCACTACTTAAATAATACAAACATTTTGTTGTTGAGAGAAAGATCAGAGACAATTTCTTGAAAATAAATCATTAATTTATTCACAAGGTAGCTTAGATAGGTTTTTATTTCACAGATTTTTAGTAAATGAAATTCAGTGTGATGATTTCAATATGGATTTTTTTAACCTTATTAAAACATCCCAGGAGACCAATCCAACCTTATAGTTTAGGTATAAAAGAAATGTATTAAGCCGTTGTTTAAAATTAAGGCATATCCTGAATAATAATAGAAAATAACGTCATCAGATTATTTCTCATCACATTTCCTCATGTACATTTTTTTCGCGAATTTGTGTGCAGTTGTGTACGTGGATGTACTTCAATCAACAGTGATTCTTCGGTTACAAAAGATCAACCTACTTCGTACTTCGAGTGGGTGCATAACTGATTGTGAGATTTATCATCATAATGTCATATTAGATAGATATATATATTTATTACTTATACATTAAACAACTCATCGTTACCTATCATGGTAATATGTTATCTTGTAGGCAGATTTTTAATTCAAGTGTGATGCTTTTTATCATACATTACGTATATGTATGCGTACGTATTTATTAGACCAGTAAGGATACATTTTTAACTTTTTATAATTTTAACGGCCGTGATTTTTTGCACATGGATAAGAGTACCTGTCAGTGATAGAATAAAAAAAAATCTAACAAATCTGTAGCTTGCTTTAGTTATAATATACATATTTAGTAATAAAACATAGACTACATTGCGTCGGAGAATATACTTAGATCCCCTGTAACTATTTTCAAAAAAATCGAACAATAAGTTCTTTACAATTATGAAAAATGTCACCGAGGGCAAGTATCACGATTCAATAAACTATTTTTAGAAAATATAAAGTAGCTATTGCATATTTTTTAGAAAATAGTTTTAGAAGATCTTAGCATCTTCTACAACGCAATGAAGTGCACAGTGGTAACTTTAATTTAATATTGTAGGTTTTATAACTAAATACCTACACTGTACCTAAAGCAAACTCCTGATCCGTTAGAAAATATTTTTTACAATATCACTGATAGGTACTCTGTCTATGTACAAAAAATCAGGGCCTTTAAGATTATAGGAAGTTACACCCCTAAATATGCATATCTCGACTGGACTATATGTCGTAGCCCGATGGGTAATTTAAGGCATTCAATTAAATGCCGAGACGGATTGTTTATCGGAGATTTCCGCTTTTATAGAAAACTATGCTACTCAGAGTATCATAGGTTCCATAAATACTAATGGTGCTGCCGTTTGGGCAGCGCAGTGTCCTACTATCCAGAAAATGTTCGTCATATAACATTGAGCTTGTTCAAAAAACATCTTAGGGCACATTTAATGGAAAAACAAAAAATTGGAATTCCAAAGCGTTACCTGTAGTGGACCTGCCTATGTACTTCTCTTTTTCTTTCTGTCACATCATTGCCATTAATTTAAATTACTACTCAACACTAGCTGTATCAACAACCGACGCTTTTCACTCACGATTGACCACAAATGTACACGCAGACGGGAACATGCACGTACTTTTATGCACTCGTACTTGTAGGGGTTGTAACTGAAAACCAGTGTTTCGCTCTTTGAGTGATGTGCCACACTGAGTTATAACCCATTTGTGCTACTGCGGCACACACTCGCTCTTTGTATTTTCTAGTCTTTACGTTTATTTGTATGTATATTTCTTTGTCATTTAAAAATTGTGTAATTGTGTGAACGCGTGGCGTAAATAAATGCTTTATCTATCTATCTATCTATCATATTTCAAATCCCACTTAAGCGTTCCTACGAATTTGTCGTAGGATATTAAGGTATTCCGATTAGAGTCGCCATATTCAATTTTCCTCTACGCACTATACAGGGCGTCCCACGGCTATGCCACATGGAGGGAAAGTACCTTGAATTTTGTAGATGGAACATTTTACTGAAAGAAGACATTATTTTAATTTAACAAACAATTTAAACTGCATTCATAGATTTTTAAATAAGTACATGGTTGAACCGGGAATCGAACCCTTTATTTATAAAAAAAAAATTACCATGTAACTTTATCATACCGATCGAAGGGCTTCATCATAAGGATAATTTTTTGCTAAACAACAAAGTGTCAGAAATAAAAGGAAAACCATGAATTTTAACATTTTTAATACAAAATTAATCAAATTTATCAAATGCTCAAAATGAGTCCCATCCTGTTCAATACAAAGTCGCACTCTTTTGATTATTTCGCTCCCTGTCGATTTTTTGATCATGTTGTGGTGGATATTTAGAATAATACGTCGAAGTTCAGTTTGTAGCTCGTGGACACTTTGACACTGGTTCTTGTAAAGTAAATTTTTTACTTAGTCCCATAAAAAAAATCTAACGGGGTTAGATCTGGGGATCTCGGCGGCCATTTTTTCGTCCATTTGTCCCGATCCAGGAAAGAAAATGTTCATTGAGATAGTCCTACTTACTAATTACGTATCTCTTTATCATTTTATCATGAACTTAAATTATAATAGGGAAATGATGCATACTTCTCGAGTGGGTAATTAGTATTAGTAATGATAATGTCAGTTGTATGTCCTTACGGCAATGTCAGCTTTTCATTTTTCTGAACAAAATTGAACATCTAATGTTAAAATTCATGGTCTTCCTTTTATTTCTGACAATATGTTATTTAGCAAAAAATAATCCTTATGATGAAGCCTTTCGATCGGTATGATAAAGCTACATGGTAATTTTTTTTTATAAATAAATGGTTCGATTCCCGGTTCAACCATGTACTTATTTAAAAATCTATGAATGCAGTTTAAATTGTTTTTTAAATTAAAATAATGTCTTCTTTCAGTAAAATGTTCCATCTACAAAATTCAAGGTACTTTCCCTCCATGTGGCATAGCCGTGGGACGCCCTGTATATACGTAGTTTATGACAAACAAATATTGATGTGCAAAATCAAAATCAGTTAAACAAACGATGCTGCAGGCTATCAATACATCCATAGATACCATATTATAGGTCGTTTTGTCTACAGATTCCTAATTCTACAGATTTCCAATATTACAGGAACCCTTGTCTACAGATTGTCAATACTACAGATTCCCATACTTATAGTATAAACGAACTTCCCAAGTGAAGTTCGATCATTATTAAATGAGTCGTTTCATTCGAAGATATAATATTAACTACAGGTAGTTTCTTTAACTTGCTACGCAACTTCGCACGTATTTAGAGAAAATAAACAATTTTTTTGTGTAAAAGTATTGTTTTTGATTTCCTGTCATATTAATTCCACCGATCCGCCATATTTATCGTTATTCTTTTTTCGTGTGAGGCAGCGACCGCACGCGCCCAGTCAGTCCATCACATCCATAGATACCATATTATTCATATATCTACTGTTGCAATCGTAATAACCCCTTTTTAGGAGTCCTTGACAAAGGCAAATGCGGAAACTTTTTAGTTTCGTCATGTCCATCTGTCTATCCGTCCACTTTCCTCATAACGAAATAACCGCCTCCGTGGCTCAATGTAAACAACATTGGGGTTACGATTCGGAACTCCCGGGTTCGAACCCTAGCGGGTTACATGTTTATGTACTCGATTTGGTTGGTGGTAGGGCATTTTAAATGTCCGCCTGGCTAGCTACCACCATCTTATCTGAATATGCCGCCAAGCAGCAATGTTAATAGCGTTGTTGTGTTCCGGTTGTCAGAGATAAAATAGCCAGTCCCCCAAATGTGTTGGGGTTACCGGGTCAGTACGTTTCACCTTCGACTTCATCTTCACTTAACATCAGGTATGATTGAGGTAAAGTACGAACCCGTCGTGCATAAAAAAAAACTCTCCGTGTGTGTCTGTGTGAATCCTAAAGGTAGCTTTCATTACACACGTCACATCACAACAATTATGACGTCCCACTTCTCGTAAAACACGTTTGAACCATATTATAATGCAGATCTGTTTTGTTTATTTATTTTCTAACATAATATTTGTTTTGGACCGGTGAAACGGACGTGTGGACTTTATAGGAGAAAAGTTGTTCGCATTGTTCTTACGTGAAGTTAGTGAGGTACTATGGTAAGATATACTCGTCTAATCGAAATAGGGTTGTATATTAGGTCCTTACCTATGAAATTGGCGACTGTTTTCTCCATACAAACATTTTTGTTTTTTTTTTTTTGGGAACAGCAAATCCAAATTTAACTACGCTTTGTGTGTATTATCGGATAACATTAAGTTAAGTATAGGCAGCGTTAATTTTTAAAAGTAACCGCTTTATAAAAGTTTCAGCGAATCTAAGAAATGATTATGGGAAGCACATGAAAAGAGCTCTGTTCAAATTTTTTTTATTATGTGATTTGGACTAGAAATTAAAAAAATATTTCATTTAAAACCTTGAAATAAAAAAATTTGGATATTGCTTTGAAAATCGCAGGAATTGGTACATATGATTAACGAAGAAAAAAAGCTCCAATTTCATAGGTAAAGACCCAATACTTTTAACCCCCGGCGAAACACGATGGGTGTTCTGTGTTTGATGGCGTTAAGTGTGTGTGTCCAGCCTTTGTCCAGGTGTATCTCTGGTCGGATTTGAGTGCGGTTTATTTCATGTCAACCACTAAGCCAGGGGACAGGTTCTTGGCCATGCAGGGTGAAATTTAACAATAAATAACAAAAAACAATATTTTATTGAACCGAAATAAATTACACAACTTGTTGAAGCTTTGTTGTCTGTGGTAGTTAAAAACTGTGTTACAGACAACAATGTCTTCCCCATATATTTTGTACAATAAGTAAATTTGGTAGGTACTCGTATTTGCCAATTATGTTTGCCATCTAAAGGTGTAGAGAGTTTGGTAAGTATATAAATATAAGTAAATAATATACAGGGCGTCCCAAAGTTATGGGACATGAAGGGGAAGTACCTTAAATATCGTAGATAGTGAATTTTGCTCAAAGAAGACTTTATGTTATTTTTAAAAGTTAGTAATTCTGCATTCATAGATTTTCTAAAAATTATTTGCTTCGGCTGGGAATCGAACCGACTCAAATGTGAAAAAAAAAACACCCTACTTTTATGATGCCAATCGAAAGAATAGCTAAAAAATAATAACTCTGCCTAAGTAACATAGTATTTTAAAAGAAAGGAACAACATAAAATGATTGAGTCAAATTTCAAGAAAGTTATTTATTGCCGACGACGTTCGAAAAGTAGCGATATTATCATTCCAAAGATAGCATTGATTATTCGTAAATAAGTACCCACTTCATAAAATAGGTACTAACATAGTTTTCCTTATTATAAGTGCACGTGTAGATGAAATGATAAAACTTGTATTGACTACGGCAGTTTCATGTATGTTTTTTATTTGATTAAAATGATTAATTTCACGTTGTTCCTTTCTTTTAAAATACTATGTTACTTAGGCAGAGTTATTATTTTTTAGCTATTCTTTCGATTGGCATCATAAAAGTAGGGTGTTTTTTTTTTCACATTTGAGTCGGTTCGATTCCCAGCCGAAGCAAATAATTTTTAGAAAATCTATGAATGCAGAATTACTAACTTTTAAAAATAACATAAAGTCTTCTTTGAGCAAAATTCACTATCTACGATATTTAAGGTACTTCCCCTTCATGTCCCATAACTTTGGGACGCCCTGTATATATCTACAAAAATCTTTGTTGCACTTATGTTATATTTCATTTATATAGTAATGTATACATATAAGTTGATAGACATCTGTATACATAAATACATACCTCTATATTAATATATTTAATTAGGTTAGGTTAGGTTAATTATTTAATTCATGGAACTCCTGTTTACTGGTGAATCTACTTCGAATTGTAAACTACTTTCCACTAGGAATTATTGGCGATACTAAAGATTGTGTCAGTATGTTTACTTTGTGTGTGTAATCCACTTTTTTTTTTGATCAAATTCGACTATAGTTCCTTGGGGAAAGTTGTTCGTAATGAAGAGTGGCATCACCATTAATGGAAATTACACGAAATCAAATTCACCCTGTATATCATGGAAATTGGTTAAGCATATCGAAAATATTTAGCTTGAAATAGAGTTTCTTGATGTATTTCGAGGATAATGATAATTTTTCGAAGGATTTCAAATTTTTATTATACGTAGGTACGTAACATTGTACCTACTCAGAGATAGCTTCTTAGCAAATCAAATCAAATCAAAAATGCTTTATTTTGTACGTACATTTAAAATAGTCAGATTTTACATTTTTAAAGCTACTGCTTGTTCAAAAGGCAATTTTCCCCTGAGAAGAACAAGCAAGAAACTCGAGAGGTTGCTCTTTAAAAAAAAAAGGTTTTTATATTACAAAATTATTATTTATTATTATTTGATATTATAATGTTTCACTATTAATTGTGAAATAGACTTGTTAGGCGAACGGAATGTCCATGAATGTTTATCATCTAAATAGTCTGATATTTTGTAATATGCTTTCTTAATAAGTTGTGTTTTATAGTATCTTTAAATTTATTGAAAGGAAGATTTTGTATATCAACAGGAACGTTATTGAAAAAGCGTATACATAGCTCTTTGAATGAATTACTGACTTAGCGGAGGCGACTTATGTGACCTGCAAGTTTATCTTTATTTCTTGAATTGACATCATGTTTATCACTATTTTTCCTAAATGATGCTATATTTTTTTGACATATATTAGATTTTCAAAAATGTACTGTGACGAAAAGGTTAGAATATTATACTCTTTAAATCTGTCTCTAAGTGACACTGCAGGCATAGAGTAATAACAGCTGCAGGTCTCAATTGATAAATTGCGCGAACGGCTCGTTTTTGTAAGACAAAGATTGTATTTATGTCCGCAGCATTTCCCCACAGCAAGATACCGTAAGACATTAGGTTATGGAAATAACTAAAATAACTAATATATAGCCATGTTTCATGCAAATCAGTTAAGCCATTTCGAAAACATTTAGGTTTTTACACAAAGTTGGTTTGGTTAATCTGGTGGACATAATAATAATCCCTCAATTACGAATAACATTAATGTATACCTGTTTGTTATCCTTATAGCGATTTTTTATCAAACCCAACAACCGCCTCCGTGGCTCAATGTAAATAACATTGGGTTTACGATTCGGAGGTTCGATCTCAGCAGGGTAAATGTTTTGTACTCTTATTTGGTTGGCGGGTATTTTAAATGTCCGCCTGGCTAGCTATCACCATTTTATCTAAGTCTGCCGCCAAACAGCAATGTTAATAGCATTGTTGTGTGCCGGTTGTCAGAGACAAGATAGCTAGTTCCCCAATTAGGATGGGGTTTCCGAGTCAGTACGCTTCCAAGTTCGGCTCATCTTCATTTAACATCAGTGTGATTGAGGTCAAGTTCTAACCCGTTGTGTAAACAAAACACTTACTGCAAGAATTTCTTCATTATAATTTTCCGCTCTTGTATGGTTGCATAACAATTTTTCTCAGCCCTAGAGTAGACCTGCGACAGACGCTGCATGACTGCCCTTGATCAATTAACACATCAACTTATTAGCTTCATTACCTATTTACTTCTGTCTGATGCACATTGCATTCTGCATAGCCCTGTGACTGTGTGGCTGAGTGTCGTGTTCGATATGCCTGGAGTGAAACGACGCAGTGACTGTATTCCTTTGACAGAGGTTTGAAAACATGTCTCTTTATTAACCATGAAAATGTTTTTGGTCGCTCATATTTATGGGGAAAAAGTGGGACGTTGATAAAACGTCGCGAAGAGAGAGATTAGGGGATAAATGTGAATATGAAGAAGAGAATATAAATTTATTTTAAAAACTTTCAAAAATCGTGTAGAATTTTTAAACGATTTGTCTCCCAATGAAGTGTATTTTATTGCACAATAAATACGGATTACATTTAATAAACGAACCGTGCATCTTAGTTGTGCTTTTGGAATTTTCTAAATTTGTAAACCGATGTGAAATTACAGAGGATTGTTCCGAAAACTCAGCCGACGATTTTTTTCTTTTACGTTCATCAAATCCATTTTCAGATAGTGATCTGTGAATTGTTGTTTACTATCGCCTCGGTGATTCAATGTTGACAAAGATCTCAGAGAAAAAAAAAAGTATTAGACCATCAAAAGGTACAAATGTTGTAGAGCCAAGAATTCGATAAAAAAGCTAACGTGATTTTGGTTATAGATATCATTAACATCCTATCTTTTATTTATAACTCTATGGCTCACTTTGTAGCAAAAGTGACATTGAAAGCGGAACAATAAATGACCATTTCATAGTGTAAAAGCTGTGACGCCTATAAACTGTTTATAACTAAACGGTGTCGCCCATTCAGTGAGATTTTCAAAACCCAATAAAATTGTCGTCAATTTATTACTTAACTAGCTTTTCGCCCGCGGATTCGCCTGCCTGGAAATATTTTTTTTTTTTTTTTTTATTTGGAACAACAAACAGTAGTACAATATGTATATCTTAAATTAGCATTAAACTACAGAGTGGAGGTAATTGTACAACCAGCATTATCCACGAATTACAAAAATATTCTAGTACAGAAATAGATATTAATGTATAACAATTGAGCTAGAGTAGTGCAAACCCTGTGGAACGGACTTCCGGCAGCGGTATTCCCGAACGAGTACGACATTGGAACCTTCAAGAAACGAGCCTACACCTTCCTCAAAGGCCGGCAACGCATCTGTGACCCTTTTGGTGTTGCGGGTGTCCATGGGCGGCGGTGATTGCTTTCCATCAGGTGACCCGCATGCTCGTTTGCCGCCCTCTCATATAAAAAAAAAAAAAAAAAAAACCATAAACAAGGTTGTACTGCGTAGTGCATTTTCGTTTAAACTATAATAACAATTAGAATTGCAAGTCATGTATAAGAATACATACAGTAGCTACTTTATCGCGGAAATTTGTTGCTTTCGCAGGGACTACTCACTTTATCAGGATAAAAAATATCCTATGTCCTAATGCAGGTTATATTCTATCTATATACCAAATTTCATCCAAATCCGTTCCTCGGTTTCGCCGTGATTGAGCAACAAGCAAACATACAAACTTTCGTATTTGTAATATTAGTTAGATATTTTTTTTTTTTTATGATGACTGGATTCGCGTTTGACCACAATCTCACCTGATGGAAAGTGACGATGTGGTCGGAGATGAAGCACGCGATCTCAGTAATTTTTTTTTTTTTTTATGATGACTGGATTTGCGTTTGACCACAATCTCACCTGATGGAAAGTGACGATGTGGTCGGAGATGAAGCACGCGATCTCAGTAATTTTTTTTTTTTTTATGATGACTGGATTCGCGTTTGACCACAATCTCACCTGATGGAAAGTTACGATGTGGTCGGAGATGAAGCGCGCGATCTCAGTAATTTTTTTTTTTTATGATGACTGGATTCGCGTTTGACCACAATCTCACCTGATGGAAAGTGACGATGTGGTCGGAGATGAAGCACGCGATCTCAGTAATTTGTATCATCTCAATTTCTTACAATATCAAGCTAGTTTCAATGGTATTGTAATTTTACATGATGACTGTGTTTAAACGATGTCAATAATTACAGGCCCATCTCCATTCTACCTGTACTTAGTAAAATTTTTGAGAAACTTATTCTCGGTCAAATACTGTGTCATTTCAATACAAATGGACTACTACATGATAAACAGTTTGGCTTTACTAACGGTCGCTCTCATAATACTATTGTTTTTATATTGTTTAATATGCAATAGATTCACAAGAGTCAACCTACGCTCAACCTCAATCTTGAGAACGGTTTATCAATACGGGCCTTAGTGTAACCCCGAGAAGGTTCCTTAAACCGTCTCTGGAAACAAATTTAACTACTCATGTTTACATACTTCCGTTTACATTTCACACTCTCATTTTGCTTTAGATAACAATTTAGTGTAACAATATACGTGATATCAGCACAATGGACTTTGTGGAATATATCTGCTTTAAAATTTACATTAACTAGCAATGCGCAGTAAAGGGTTGGTAGTTTATTGCTCTGGATATGGATTTGAATGCGCTACAAGCTTCAGGGATGTACCGGGTACGTACTGTGGACCATCATCACACTGCTGGGGCATAGCCTTCTCTCACTGGGAGAAGGTCACCACGCTAGTCCAATGTGGATTGGTGATTTGTGGGTCATTGGCCTTCTAGGCCTTGAATTTTCAAATCCGTGGGTATTTATCCAAAATACACTCTTTAAAGTGCCTTCTGAATCATGAAGATATTCGTATGTAAATTCCACGAATGGGCCACCTATCTAACTACTAACATTGCTTAACTTCGGTAATCGAAAATGAATAGCGATATGCGATTGATATTCCTTCTAAGTAAAATCAAATTAAAAATAATTTGTTTCGTAATTTATAAAAAATTGTGATATCCTCATATGAGAAATTACCGCTCGCTCACAAAGCTGACTCACCGCGGGGAATGAGCAAGAAACTCAAGGGTCAAATCGGATGAGTTTTTTTACCGTAAAGAAAAAAATAGGGCATATTAGGTAAGTGAAATCGAAGGTATTGGTATAGGTAGATTAATTATTTCTTTTCACAACCATCATCGAATTATGCATTAATTGTTAATTGTACATACATACATACATAATGTCACGCCTGTTTCCCGTAGCGGTAGGCAGAGACCACAGACTTCCACTTGCTACGATCTTGACACACCTCTTCTGCTTCCTTCACTCTCATAAGGTTGTTCATACATGCTCGTCGGTTTAGGGTACCTACTCTTGACTTGGCCTTTCTTTAAGACGTCCCCGATTTGATCATGGTACGTTCGCCGTGGTCTTCCCCTACCAACACTACCATCCACATTCGCTTTGTATATCTCTTTCGTAAGTCTTCTTTCATTGTATTGTTAATTGTCTTGTTAATTGTATTCCACATAATCAAATCATTAAATTAAATATTTAAAACTTAGAAAAAATATGAGTTCCACATAAATTTCACATGTTAGGAACCCTACGAATCCCACCAGTCGTATACCAATCACCGGAGTGAGCGGGCGTTATTGGACAAAAAAAACGACCTATGCCAATAACTTCTATTTCACTAACCTAATATGCTTTTTTCCCTTACGAAAAAAATACTCCTCCGGTATATGTATTAGAATTACAACAATTTGCGATTGGATAAAACAAAGAAAAAAAATTATTAGACTATCATGTTCCCCGAGGTAAACCTTGCAGAACAACCACATCCCTCATACTTAAATGCCGATCACACTTCACAACACGTTATAGTGATTCGTTCACGATTCGGTCACTGTGACTATGGAACGCACTACCGCATGCAATCCGCACAAGTCCATCGTTAGAAATTTTCAAGAAAAGAGTAAAAGAGCATTATTTGTCTTTATGATTTCTCCTCAGTATTATAGTAATTATTTAATTATTTATCATAATATGAGTATTGATAATGTATATACTTGTTTATACTTCGTACTATATATATATTGGATAGGTTATGTGGTATATTTATTTATATATATTATTATTTTATTTTATTTATTTATTTTTTATAAAATAATTTTCAATTGTTGTGTACACAATTTTCTGGCCAATCATTAGATTGGCCAGAAAATTGTGTACACTATGTATCTCTAAGGTTTGCTGGTAGAAAACTCTATCGGAGTTAAGCTGGCCTTTGTACATTTTATATACAATGCATATTTCTGTAACAATTTTGTGTACAATAAAGATATTAAGATATTAAGACTGAATATCGCTGGGCGGTTCATATGCATGCTTGCTCATCATTTCAATAGACAGTATGCACATAATTAACGGTTAGTTTTATCTGATCTAGTGATAGAATACTTAACAGTAAACTAAGCGTGAAAAAGATCCCATACTTTTTCTTATCTATCATAATAGGTATCACTGAATAATGAATAACTAATGAGACTTGCTCTGATGCTTTGGGGATGAGCAGCTGATATAGAACACATTTTTATTTTGCAAAAGAGAGCAATACGACCAATTTATAATCTGCATCGACATGACTCTCTCCGGGACGGATTTAAAGAAATTAATATACTTTAATTGTTCCTTCACTGTTTATTTACGAAAGTATTATGTACGTTCGAAAAAAATTTCTACGTTCAAGAAAAATAGTGACAGGTATAATTTAAATTTGAGATATAAGAACAAATTGGCTACCCCTATGTTCAGACTAAGCAAAGGTGAGGTTGGATCAGTGTTGAAACGGTTGCTCATTTTATCTCACTTCTAAAAAGAGGTTGTGATTTCGATGCGTATTTTTCTGTTTTTTTTTTGGTTTATTTATTGAACATTATTTGAACAAACTTCACTATAAGACGCCTACGAAAACCTGTAAAGGTTTGTGTGTAGTGCGAATGAGGTCACTGACCCGCCGCATTATTAATTATTACAAAAAGTATGTAACGTAACTTAAATATCTAGATACATAAAATAATGTGCGAAAGCAAGTAGACATGTGTCTCTCTATCGAAATAAAATTTTTTGGAAAGGCACTTCCTACATAGTTCCATCTATAAAGTAAGTAAGTTCTTCAATACATGTTTACATTGTTTTATGTTATGTGAATATAGTTCACCAGGAATACTATTTAAAATATCTGGTAAAATATAATCCCATATTCTCATGCCATATACATTATTAAATTTAGGTAGTTGATATGGTGGCAGGTATGCCAAATTACGTAGATGACTTGGTCTACTTGTTTTTGTTAACAATGCTATGTTCGGATTTTTTTGCAAAACTATTGACTATATGTGTATGACCTCATATCTCTAAGACTTAGCGAAGATAGACATGTCCATTGAAGACGGTTCATTCTTCTCTGAATTTATCCTGACAATGAAAAAACAATTTCTCCTGAACGCAGTAGAATCGCAAATAGAAGAACAAATAGATACGTATACGTTATGAAGATGAGCATTTAAGCAATAATAATTTATAATTGTATTCCACCCTTTTCCCCAGATTCCGGAGCACCACCAGAGTTCTGTGTCGGCGTTCAGCGAAGGCGACAACACAGCTGACGACAGCCATGTGCTTTCAGACGATGAGGCTAGGGTCAAGTGAGTATTTTATTCTTTTTTTATTGTATGACAAACTCACAAAAAGGTTGTTAATATAAATAACAACACCAGCTTAACACTATACAGGACAATTTGTGATAAATTAGCTGTGCTTCTGTTGTATATCAAACAAACGTACTTTTTTTAATATAAATTTTCTTGGACATGCACACAGCAAGATAGCAGTTCGATACTAAGATAATGGAAAGCTAAAAAATTTTCAAAAATAACTAGCAAAATAGGAAAAATGATCTTCAACCTTCAGCAGAATTAGTTTTCTTTGGGAATTCTTGTACCTAAATGATTCCCACGATGCAGAGGTCTATTCTCTACCGAAAATAGCTTCGGGCGACCGTAACTTTGGACTATTTTTTTTGCTAAGAATCTTTTATTTGCATAACTTCAGACGTTCCTTACATCCCGTACTAATTTGTGATGTTCAACTATATAAAACAAAAGTAAAATAATGACGATTGATTTATAATTGACGCTTACGTGGTACCAAATTTAGAGATCGAACACAAGCGAGCTAAACGTCAAATTATAAGCGGTTTTTTTATGTGGTACGACGACAGGCTTGTGGTAGGTAATTAATTAATTCTTACAATACAATACACACAATATAATAAAATACACTTTATTGCACAACAGAAAAGAATTGAATGATTAACTATTTGAGTTTATTTTTCATGAATTAAATCTCAATTTCTCAGACGTATTACATTCATAGTCAAAAGTCCCATCGCAACGGTGTAGTCAGTACTGGACGGGTCGAGGCCCTGAAGGGGGGGGGTTTAAATGCATTGATTCTGACCAGTCTCAAGAGAGCTGACGATAATAAGGAAGCGCGTCCGGCCATTGACCGCTTGCATTGCGAAATTACTGAGATACGTGTCTGTGAGGGCTACTAACAACTGCATCTTGGGAGATTGTTAACTTATTTGACGAAACTCGAAAATCATGGTCTATTCAAAAGGTTAAATATTCTTTATTTCACCAGTAAAGTCACACCTGTTTCCCGTTGGGATATGCAGAGACTATGCACAGACTTCCACTTGCTACGATCCTGACACACCTCTTTTGCTTCATTCGCTCTCTTAAGGTTGTTCATACATGCTCGTCGGTTTAGTGTACTCTTGACTTGGCCTTTCTTTAAGACGTCCCCGATTTGATCATGGTACGTTCGCCGTGGTCTTCCCTTAACAACACTTCCATCCACATTCGCATCGTATATGTCTTTCGTAAGTCTTCTTTCATTCATCCCCTCCACATGTCCAAACCATCTCAGCATGCTTTTTCAATCTTTGTCACTACGTCTTCTTTCACACTTCTTAATTACCTATTACTCTATTCTTGATTCTATTTTTCCATTACTATCATGATCATCATGTTTTAAGAAATATATAAATTTATAAATATATGAATTTAACCGCCTCCGTGGCTCAATGTAAACAACGTTTACGATTCGGGGGTACATCTTTAACATGTTTAATTACTCGGTTTGGTTGGTGGTAGGTCATTTTAAATGTCCGCCTGGCTAGCTACCACCATCTTATCTAAATCTGCCGCCAAGCAGCAATGTTAATAGCATTGTTGTGTTCCGGTTGTCAGAGATAAGATAGCCAGTCCCCCAAAATGTGTTGGGGTTTCCGGGTCAGTACGATTCCACCTTCGACCTCATCTCCACTTAACATCAGGTGTGATTGAGGTCAAGTACGAACCCGTTATGCATAAAAAAAATGAATTTAAAGATAGGTATAATTATTGAGGACAAGTATTATATTGTTTTGTAGTTGTATCAATTAGTAATCCGTATATTTATGTGCATGCATTTTAAATTTATTTGTTCTGCCCTAGCAGGGTTTACGTTTGATACCTAAAAATATTTTAAGATCATTTATTATGTACAACATAAATGCATTTTTTTTTTTTGAATTTTTTTTTAATAAATTGAAATTGAAAATATTTAAGAGCCATGATCTTGACGGTGGAGATTTATCCATATCTCTTTGCTCTCAGTCTTCCTCTTGACATATAACAGAGTAGAAACCATAGGTCATGTACAAAGGTGGACTTATCTCTATTGGAGTGCTATTCTATTCAACTTGAGCATTGAAGTATGAAACGGAATTTCGAGTTTAGCAAACTCCAATTGCAATTATAATTATTCCAATTATTGTGCAAAAGAAAACAATACGAATAATAAATAAATATAAAAAAATAACCAAATAATAACGTGATATAAAGAATAAATAAATATTTCGGACACTTACACTTATTTACTTAGAAATTTTCAAGAAAAGAGTAAAAGAGCATTATTTGTCTTTATGATTTCTCCTCAGTATTATAGTAATTATTTAATTATTTATCATAGTATGTGTATTGGTAATGTATATACTTGTTTATGCTTCGTACTATATATATATATATATATATATATTGTATAGGTTATGTGGTATATTTATTTATATATATTATTATTTTATTTTAAATAATTTTCAATTGTTGTGTACACTATTTTCTGCCCAATCTAATAAACACTATGTATCTCTAAGGTTTGCTGGTAGAAAACTCTATCGGAGTTAAGCTCGCCTTTGTACATTTTATATACAATGCATATTTCTGTAACAATTTTGTGTAGAATAAAGATATTAAAGATATTAAAGATATTACACCAATCATCATATCCCAAACTAAGCAAAGCTTGTGCTATAGATACTAGATAACGGATAAACATACATAAATATTTATATAAACATCCAAGACTCGGGAATAAATTCAAATTCAAATACGCTTTATTATTTAAATAAGGTAGGTACGTAAATTTAAATATCTTATAGAAACTACAAATTAGGCGGCCTTATCGCTAACAGCGATCTCTTCCAGGCAAACCTATCATCACGGAATTCAATGCGAGTAATTAAGTATTAAGTAATAGATGTTCGTATTCATCACACAAACATTTACCCCTCGCGGGATTCGAACCCGCAACCGTTGGTTTCGCTGACAGGGTCACTATCAACTACACCAATCGGTCGTCATATAGAATATAATGTTATTACATTATACACCTACCTCATAACTACTACGAAATGTACGTGTGTAATATACAGGTTGAGTTTTTTTACAGTAAGGAAAAAAATAGAGCATATTAGGTTTTTTTTTTTTCAAAACCAAACAACCGAGGCGCCATTTTAAATTTTTTACCAATCTTACACTTTTTTTTATGCACAACGGGTTAGCACCTGACGTCAATCATACCTGATGTTAAGTGACCCCATCTTATTTAGGGAACTGGCTATCTTATCTCTGACAACCGGAACACAACAATGCTATTAACATTGCTGTTTGGCGGTAGATTTAGATAAGATGGTGGTAGCTACCCAGGCGGACATTTAATATGCCCTAACACCAACCAAACCGAGTACTAAATTATGTACCCCACTGGGGATCGAACCGAATCGTAAACCCAATGTTGTTTACATTGAGACACGGAGGCGGTTAAAAGACACTGAGAGGACCAAGACGAATATAATAACATATTGCACTTCAAAATCGGTCATGGCAATTAGATTAGGTTATACTAGGACTAGGAGGTGACAGAGAAATCGATATACAGAGGTACATACGTACCCACGGACATGTGTACCCGAGTTATGGATGTTTTTATTTATAATAAGTATTTATTTACAAAAAAAATATATATTTATGTATTATATCAACCATCTGGTATCCACAACACAAGCATATAGTTGCTTACTGTGGAACTAGATGGCGCTGTGTGTATGTCTAAGGATATTTTATTTATTATTATTTATATTATTATCACATACACTCGAAAAACATTATCCTCCTTGGGCAGTGCGGTAAAGATGCCACTGAGCCACAACTGTTTCATTTCATAAGGGGGTCTACTCTCTAATGAAAATAGCTTCGGATGGCCGTAACTTCGGACTTTTACTTTTGCTAAGAATCCTTTATTTGCATAACTTCAAACGTTCCTTGCGTCCAGCACTAACTTGTGATGTCCAACTATATACAAAAAAGGTAAAATAATGACGATATGTTTTACTCTCTAATGAAAATAGCTTCGGATGGCCGTAACTTCGGACTTTTACTTTTGCTAAGAATCCTTTATTTGCATAACTTCAAACGTTCCTTGCGTCCAGCACTAACTTGTGATGTCCAACTATATACAAAAAAGGTAAAATAATGACGATATGTTTTACTCTCTAATGAAAATAGCTTCGGATGGCCGTAACTTCGGACTTTTACTTTTGCTAAGAATCCTTTATTTGCATAACTTCAAACGTTCCTTGCGTCCAGCACTAACTTGTGATGTCCAACTATATACAAAAAAGGTAAAATAATGACGATATGTTTATAACTGACACAGCAAATTTCAAAACAAAAAGTCCGAAGTTACGGCCGTCCGAAGCTATTTTCCTTAGAGAGTAGACCCCAAGGTGGGTTTGAGTCGTAATGCTGTAATGTTTATGACGCGCTGTCGGAAATACGCAGTAAACTTTGAAATGAAAGGAATTTTAAGTAGGTAGGTATCTACATCCCACACAGACGCCGCCGGCGACCGATGATATTAATACAATAAATGTTTTTTTTTTATGCACAACTGGTTGGTACTTGACCGCAATCACACCTGATGTTAAGTGAAGATGAAGTCGAAGGTGGAAGCGTACTGACCCGGAAATTCCAACACATTTGGAGGATTGGCTATCTTATCTCTGACAACCGGAACACAACAATTCTGTTAACATTGCTGCTTGGCGGCAGATTTAGATAAGATGGTGGTAGCTAGCCAGGCGGACATTTGAAATACCCTACCACCAACCAAACCGAGTACTTAAACTAGTACCCCGCTGGGGATCGAACCCGCGACCTCCGAATCGACTGTGATCGACCTGGCAATATCCAGAGACAGACCATCAATCCTGAAAAGAAACTTCTTTATCTGACTGCGTCAAGAAAGAGGGTAATGTTTATCGGGTGTATGTAGATTTCTTATGTTACCTCCTGTAGCCTTATATGATTTTTTACGGCTGGGCTAGTAGAGAAAAATCCATTTTGGCGCCCGCAAAATTCATTTTATGCACAACGGGTTAGACTTGACCTCAATCACACCTGATGTTAAGTGAAGATGAGGCCGAAGGTGGAAGTGCATTAAAAACCGAACATGTGAAACCCCATCTTCCATCTTATCTCTAACAACCGGAGCACAACAATGTTATTAACATTGCTGTTTGGCGACAGACTTAGATAAGATGGTGGTAGCTAACCAGGCGGACATTTAAAATGCTCTACCACCAACCAAGCAGAGTACCTTTTTTTTCGCGGGGAAATGCTTTACGCGTACCGCTCGCCTGGGGGACGGCGAGACGGTTATGTGGGACTCCCCTCTCTAACGGGAGGGATACCCACTAAAACCCCGCGGCGACCTTCTTCGGCAGTAGGGAGGACCTGGGAACGCATAGGCGGCTCCAGGTCCCCCCATCACAAGGGGAGGCCCGTTCCCGGAGGGCGTCTAGCGCACCCTCCGTAGGGGGCGCTGTCGTGCCCCACACCGCGATCAGCAGCGGTATGAGGCGCGACAGGGCCCGATGCGACGACACCCCCCCCGGTCGCTCCGGGGGTTGTCATCCTCTCCCGGGCCGCGTCCGACGACTACATCGCCCCGACATTGCTGTTTGGCGACAGACATAAGATGGTGGTAGCTAACCAGGCGGACATTTAAAATGCTCTACCACCAACCAAGCAGAGTACCTATACAGGGCGTCCCAAAGTTATGGGACATGAAGGGGAAGTACCTTAAATATTGTAGATAGTGAGTTTTGCTCAAAGAAGACTTTATGTTATTTTTAAAAGTTAGTAATTCTGCATTCATAGATTTTCTAAAAATTACTTGCTTCGGCTGGGAATCGAACCGACTTAAATGTGAAAAAAAAAACACCCTACTTTTATGATGCCAATCGAAAGAATAGCTAAAAAATAATAACTCTGCCTAAGTAACATAGTATTTTAAAAGAAAGGAACAACATAAAATGATTGAGTCAAATTTCAAGAAAGTTATTTATTGCCGACGACGTTCGAAAAGTAGCGATATTATCATTCCAAAGATAGCATTGATTATTCGTAAATAAGTACCCACTTCATAAAATCAACAGGCAGCGGGCTCATTAAAAGATTGGCGATTTGCGTAAAACAAGAGGGATCACATTTTGAGCATTTAATTAATTAATTTACAAAAAAATACCTACTTAATTGACTACGGCAGTTTCATGTATGTTTTTTATTTGATTAAAATGATTAATTTCACGTTGTTCCTTTCTTTTAAAATACTATGTTACTTAGGCAGAGTTATTATTTTTTAGCTATTCTTTCGATTGGCATCATAAAAGTAGGGTGTTTTTTTTTCACATTTGAGTCGGTTCGATTCCCAGCCGAAGCAAATAATTTTTAGAAAATCTATGAATGCAGAATTACTAACTTTTAAAAATAACATAAAGTCTTCTTTGAGCAAAATTCACTATCTACGATATTTAAGGTACTTCCCCTTCATGTCCCATAACTTTGGGACGCCCTGTATATCCCCCTGGTGATCGATCGTGATCGACGACATATGCCCTTAGATTACGTAACGTCATCGGTATCGTTATCGATTACGTTGACCAATGAGAAACCGTCGAATTGCCGAGCGAGCGATGAGCCAACCAATCACATGTTAGAACGTTACCGATGACGATAACGATGAATTTATGTATTAGAACCTCTGATTCGTAAACCCTATGTTGTTGATATTGAGCCACGGAGGCGGTTTTTTGTTTTTTACCCGATGGCTCCAGGAAGGAGGGTAGTGTTTTTGACGTGTATATATTATGTAGATTTATGTAGTGTCCCTAAACGTGTTAATAATGTCTTCCATAAGGTAACAAGAAGGCCCTGTATTTACAACATAATAATAATAAATAATAAATGTCTTTGCACAAACACACAGCGCCATCGAGGTCCACAGTAATGGTTGATAAACTACACTGTGACTCCCATTTTAAATTTAATCATGTAAGTCCTATAGACATCTTAAAAGCATTTCGTTCTTTAGACAATAAAAAAACTGCCGACCTTCACGGTTTATCAGTAAAAATTATTAGTGCCGTAATTGATTGTATTTCACCACACTTAGCTTATATCTTTAATAAATGTACTGATGATGGCATATTTCCTGATCTGATGAAGCACAGTAAAGTCATACCTTCTTTTAAAGCCGGTAGTACATCAGACCCCTCTAATTTTAGACCTATTTCAATACTACCGACTCTCAGCAAAATCTTTGAAAAAATTATGTTAAATCAGATATCGAGTTATTTTTACAGTAACAATCTAATGTCATATAAACAATTCGGTTTTACTAGGGGCCGCTCGACAACCGATGCAGGTGTCGAGCTCTTACAATATATTTTTGAGGCTTGGGAAGATGCGCAGGATGCAATAGGAGTATTTTGCGACTTGTCCAAGGCCTTTGATTGCGTTCATCACGACATTTTAATCAGGAAATTACGTCATTATGGTGTAACCGGCCGAGCTCTCGACCTTCTGAATTCTTATTTGAGTAACCGAGTTCAGAGGGTTGATATCAGTGGCAATACATCGTCAGGGTCGACAGTCTGTATGGGCGTCCCACAAGGCTCCATTCTCGGACCATTTTTGTTTTTGGTTTACATAAATGACTTGCCAAACCTTGTAAACGATAAACATGAAATAGTATTGTTTGCTGACGATACCTCTGTATTGTTTAAAGTAAATAGACTAAAATTAAATTATGACGACGTGAACAACGCTATTTCTCAAATAGTAGAATGGTTTACGGCAAATAATTTGATACTGAATGAGAAAAAAACTAAATGTGTTAAATTTGTACTGCCTAATGTCAGGGAGGTGCCCACAAATATAATGATAAAAAATGTCACTCTAGACCTTGTTGAGTCCACTATATTTTTGGGCATTACTTTGGACGCCAAATTACAATGGGGTCCTCATATCCATAAATTGGCGAAGAAGCTCAGCTCTGCAGCGTATGCAGACAAAAAAATTAGACAAATATCGGACGTAAATACTGCTAGATTAGTATATTTTAGTTATTTCCATAGCCTGATGTCTTACGGTATCTTGCTGTGGGGAAATGCCGCGGATATCAATACAATCTTTGTTTTACAAAAACGAGCCGTTCGCGCAATTTATCAATTGAGACCTGCAGTGTCACTTAGAGATAGATTTAAAGAGTATAATATTCTAACCTTTTCGTCACAGTACATTTTTGAAAATCTAATATACGTCAAAAAAAATATAGCATCATTTAGGAAAATAGTGATAAACATGATGTCAATACAAGAAATAAAGATAAACTTGCAGGTCACATAAGTCGCCTCCACAAAGTCAGTAATTCATTCAAAGGGTTATGTATACGCTTTTTCAATAAAGTTCCTGTTGATATACAAAATCTTCCTTTCAATAAATTTAAAGATACTATAAAACAGAAACTTATTAAGAAAGCATATTATAAAATATCAGATTATTTAGATGATAAACAATCATGGACATAACCAGCCCGTTCGCATAACCAGGCTATTTCACAATTAATAATGAAATATTATAATATAAAATAATAATTTTGTAATATAACAACCTTTTTTTAAAAGAGCGACCTCTCGAGTTTCTTGCTTGTTCTTCTCAGGGGAAAATTGCCTTTTGAACAAGCAGTAGCTTTAAAAATGTAAAATCTGACTATTTTAAGTGTACCCTGTGTACCGAATAAATGTATTCTATTCTATTCTACAAAATAAAGCATTTTTTGATTTTGATTTTGATTTGACACAAATACTTTTTTTTTTTTAAATAAATACATGTATAAATGAAAAACATTCATAACATAAGCACAAATAATTGAACTGGACATTACAAAAACAAAACATTAGATACAGTTACTTATATATGTTAATTACTTTCCACAATATTCCACATAAGCAATTAGTTACGTAGACTCTATACTCGAGTGGAATCAAGACGACAGTATGTGCGCTAAATGCATGTGATAATTTTATCTAAGTCTGCCGTCAAGCAACAATATTGACAGCATTATATAGTGATCCAGTGTTGTGTGGTTTCGGCACTCTTATAGAATAGAACCAACCCGTCTCTTCCCGTGGGTGTCGTAAAAGGCAACTATGGACCTTTCCATAAAAAAAACATCATAGTCATAGTCATAGTCATAGTCATATCATTTATTGCTCATGTGGTAAATATAGGATGTTAAAGACATCTATATGTCGGAGATGGTGGATTCGGGGGTGGGCGTTGCTAGCGACCGGGACGGTGCCAGTCGCGTGGTAAAGGGTGGCTCGGGCAAAGGCGATATTATTGCAAGCTACCATAGGCACATCGACAACGTATTCACATTCGATAATGACCATGAAACCTGAGATGCTTTCTGTTGAAGAGAAAACATGTGCACGCCCCTTGTGCCATACAACTTGGCCCCCGCGTGCAGCCTGTGGAATTCAACCGGACCTGGTATTCAATTCCTCCTTGCTCAAATCCTATGACCAACTTCTTATTAGCTAACGACTCACCGGATTCTTCCACGCGTCGGTGATAGTAGGTAATCAGAATCACTCACACTCGTTGAAGTGTTCAGTGGAGTTCCGGCTTCTTTGAATGCTCATAGTAAAGTGTGTCCCATTTTCGATGTGAAGACCTAATATAACTGTTAACGTCGTCACCGCGCCATTTCCGGCGACACCAGCGCCACCGGGTTTACTTCCCATTAACCACGTATTATGATAGTCAGTTGACCCGTCGAACTATGAATTCCATCGCTAATTTATCTCCATCTGCGACATATAGTTTTGCACGTTTCAACGGCGATGTGCTCACCCCCTGTCACGTGTGCATCTCTGTATATTTCATAAGGTGAACCGTGAATGTTGTTTCAATCATTATACTTTTAATGTTTGGAACACCCAAACACTATTGTTTGGGATATCTCTGACTACCCCATTTGGGACAAAGGGCGTGGTATTATGTATGTATGTATTATAGTGATCCGAATGTTTGAGGTAAGATACACACGTCAAATAAGTTGTTTCACTCCCACCTTCGGTGTAATCTTCACTTCTGGTATTATTCTTCGTGCATAATACAAAAAATATATAAATTTTAAGAGCTTAGTGTGGACCTAGATGGCGCTGTGTGTATGTCTAAGGATATTATTATTATTATATATTTTTGTATTGACTGCTATCTCTAAGTTGAGTTTGCATCGCTTCTATTTTATACTATAACGCAATACTACTCGCACTTTGTCTACCTTTTCTTATTTAAGGATCGCACTGTAATTCCGCGAACAGACAAAAACATCTGCTCATGATTTGACACTTAGTTCAGTGCGCTTGCACAGGTCCACTGTGCGCGTTGCCACCGCGCAGTCTCTACTTTCTTGATCCTCGTAACTAGATCATTATTCACGTTAAACCAAAGTGATGTGACAACGTTTAAAACCACCGAGTGTGTAAAGTTACTTACTAATTACTAACTGAGTAACCAGCTAGTTGGGTGTCATCAATTTACAAATGCAGCGGTTTTGGTGAAATTTAAAAATTTGCATTCCATTTGTGTGAGTTTTTGATTATTTAAAATAAATTATCCTGACCAAGTTTTCTCGCCGTTGACGTCAGCGAACGAGCCGGTTTCCTCGTAACGTAATTTGAGACAGGTTAAGGATGCGTCAGAACTAGTCAGAACCTCAGAAAGTTTAAGAGCTACCAGTATTTATGATGATATGAATTTTTTATTCGGTTGACCCTGTTTTTTAAAATGATTCATTATTTAATTATTGTAACGTACACAGAATACAAACGTGACTTTATGCAATTTCACGCATAGGTATACATAGCGTCACAAACATTAGTGTTTAGGTGTCGCAAACATTAAACGTTTAATGATTAAAATAGTGGACAATTCACCTTTTGAAATATACAAAATCACACACGTGAGCCCATCACTGTTAAAACGTGTAAGTCGATGTTTTTTGGTGGTAAGTATAACGGGAAGAGTCGGGTTTGTTCTATTATTTTACGTGCCGAAACCAGCGTATACAATACAATACAAATACACTTTATTGCACAACAGAAAAGAAAATACAGCTTCAGAAAAGTGGTAAGAATAGAATGTACAATTTGGCGATCTTATCACTAAAAGCGATCTCTTCCAGGCAACCTTTGGGTATAAGGACAGTACATTTGAAATAGGTAGGTTGTGCAGTATTAAATAGGGATGCAGATACAAACTACGTGAATAAATTTCATATATATTTACATACACATACATACATAGATCAATAGATAAATATACCTACTTAAATATAACATCTATAAAATAGCAACAAAATACAAATATAAATATATATGTGTACTAAATACATATTTATTGATATATAAAATAATAATAATAAGCGACAACAGGATTGTGCTCAGGTATAGAGAGAAGCTAAGAAGAGAGCACAGATTAAAGCACCAGGAAATGCTCTTTGACGGCGACTTTGAAAGCATTCAAAGTTTGAGCTCGTCTGATGGACTCGGGTAGGGAGTTCCAGAGACGAATGGCTTGAAGGGTAAATGATTGGCTATAGAATTTTGAGGTGTTCGGCGAACGTAAAGTCGTAAATTGTCCGTCGAACGAAGGCGGCGATTGTGGGTGGAGGAAAGAAATTCAAAGCACGTTTTGAGATATACACTGACGAGCAAAAATAGCGTGCCAACCCATAAATCTCCGCACAACCTGTAGTCTGGCGTTACTAACTACTTAATAAGCTACTCAAAAATGAAAATAAGTACCGGATAGTTCAAGATAAAGGAGGATTGACGCTTTTCTTTATCTAAATCTTTACGAGAAATATCCATAATATGAAGGATTATCTATGGGATATACCTACATTCATAAGTTAGTTTACGTTACCACAATATCTATAATCTAAAACCTCGTACCGTACGTCATGGTATGTAATTTGTCGACATAAAAAGTTTCATTTCGGTAAAGCACTTTCAAATTATCTACATCGAATCAATCAAAAACTAGGAAAACATTATAGGTATAGTTAACTAAAAAGTAACTTAAAGTATTAACCTACAAGCCCTGTGTTATCTCATCATTTTGTTTAGAAGGTAGCACAAATTCGGCTCGTGTGACAGTGTCCAAGATGTTCGCTGTTTACAACTGGATGATATTGCCATTCAATCAGGTCTAATTGTTACAGCGAGATAAGTGCCGGCTCTCGCTTCGCCCGAGACGTCGACAAGTCTCGTCTCCAACTAGTTTGTAAAAACATACAGGTTGTTGTATGGAGATTTCTTGATGACCCATTACTTTTGCTCTTCAGTGTATAATTATTTCAGTGTATAGTTATAGTGTTTGGATGACAATGCTTATTCTTTGTGCGAGTTAAGTACTGGTTCTCGCGTCGCCTGAGACGTCGACAAGGCTCGTCGCAAACTAGTTTATACAGGGCGTCCCAAAGTTATGGGACATGAAGGGGAAGTACCTTAAATATTGTAGATAGTGAATTTTGCTCAAAGAAGACTTTATGTTATTTTTAAAAGTTAGTAATTCTGCATTCATAGATTTTCTAAAAATTACTTGCTTCGGCTGGGAATCGAACCGACTTAAATGTGAAAAAAAAACACCCTACTTTTATGATGCCAATCGAAAGAATAGCTAAAAAATAATAACTCTGCCTAAGTAACATAGTATTTTAAAAGAAAGGAACAACATAAAATGATTGAGTCAAATTTCAAGAAAGTTATTTATTGCCGACGACGTTCGAAAAGTAGCGATATTATCATTCCAAAGATAGCATTGATTATTCGTAAATAAGTACCCACTTCATAAAATAGGTACTAACATAGTTTTCCTTATTATAAGTGCACGTGTAGATGAAATGATAACAAGAGGGATCACATTTTGAGCATTTAATTAATTAATTTACAAAAAAATACCTACTTAATTGACTACGGCAGTTTCATGTATGTTTTTTATTTGATTAAAATGATTAATTTCACGTTGTTCCTTTCTTTTAAAATACTATGTTACTTAGGCAGAGTTATTATTTTTTAGCTATTCTTTCGATTGGCATCATAAAAGTAGGGTGTTTTTTTTTTCACATTTGAGTCGGTTCGATTCCCAGCCGAAGCAAATAATTTTTAGAAAATCTATGAATGCAGAATTACTAACTTTTAAAAATAACATAAAGTCTTCTTTGAGCAAAATTCACTATCTACGATATTTAAGGTACTTCCCCTTCATGTCCCATAACTTTGGGACGCCCTGTATAAACATGTAGGCAGTCGAGATTTTTTGTGTGACCCGTTACTTTTGCTCATAAGTGTATTTTTTTCTAGCACATCAAATATTTTATGTAGAGTTGTACCAATTGAAAAGTTATACTGCATAATACCGATTTCAGTGTTGGGATGCCTCTGGTCTTTCACTAAACTTCTTCATCATCAACCTGCCCTTAAATTATGTAATTTGGCCAATGACACACCGTCAAATTCAAGTCTCGACATGTCACTATCGATAGCTTTGTCACTTTAACACACGCCTATAAGTGCGAAAGGGATAGACATGCCAAATTCACTCGACAGTGACACTTTAAGGCCCGTATTAATAAAACAATCTCAATACAAGTCTTGAGGCTGTATCAACCGAGATGCTTCTTAAGAAGTTGACGCTATCTCAAGCTCCGTGCTAATTTATAAACCAATCTTGACGTCTACTCAGCTGAGAACACTTCTCAAGTATTTGCCTCAGCGGCGAATGAATGATAGTCTTGAGTTTCGTTTATTAATACGTGAAACTCGGCGGACATCTCAAGTGAGTACTGCTTGAGTATGCACGTGCGTTTCTGGTCTCAAGTAAGGTTTATTAATCAACACGTTGACTTGAGATCGGTCACAAAAGTATTCTCAATCTTGAGAACGGTTTATTAATACGGGCCTAAGTCGACTGTGCGGGAATCAGGATCCTGGATCCAAAGTCCCTAATTTTTGCTAATAGTGAGTGCGTCTGCGCCACGAGATTTCATAAATAACACACTATTGATCGACTTGCAATGTAAATAATTACTAAATATACATTACCTACTATCTACTAGCGATAACAATGCAGTCACTAATTGATGGTCGAGCAATATAGTAGAACATTGCTCAGTTGTTGTTTTGATTTGTCCAAAACATGTTGACATTAAAAAAGAACAACCTTGAAGTTTCTTGGGACTTCTTCCTCAAAAGAACACGAATTCCGAATGCCTGCCCTCTGTGTCACAAAAGTGACAATTGTAATTTACGAAGACAATTCGCCGTACATTGCTGGTCATGTTTAAACATATTACGTAGCTAGTAACAAACCGCCCAATATTCTCGGTAATGTACCCCGAATTGTCATGGTAAAATAAAATTGTCACATTTCCTTATTTCTGATCTACAGACCTTCTCGCAGACCAACTAGTTGGTCCGTGGCGAAAAAATATGTAATTTTATGCCCATCGGACCAACTCTCAGTTGGTCAGTTGGTCATAGTCAATTTGGGTTCAGACTTATGCCTATCCGTACCAAAGTATTCCCAAACTACGCGACTTTGGTAGGGATAATATCAACAAATACCACGGTCAATTTCTATCGTAAAAGAAAAACAAAAGACGATCGGTAGATATTTAATCAAACTTATATCAAAAAATTACTCAATGACTACTCCTTTTATAAAAATTACTTAAGTTATCGACGATTAGTAGCTGATAGTTGATCCGGTTTTGTATCGCCTCTATTTGACTAATTGAGGGGGTACCCCATGCAATGAAAATCAACAATGCTGCAACTCAAGTAAATAATATATCTGACTAATATTATAAATGCGAAGTATGGATATGTGTTTGTTTTTTTTTTACGGGTTGGTACTTGACCTCAATCACATCTGATGTTAAGTGAAGATGAGGTCGAAGGTGGAAGCGTACTGACCCCGGGAACCTCAACACATTTGGGGGACTTGCTATCTTATCTCTGACAACCGCAAGACAACAATGCTATTAACATTGCTGCTTGGCGGCAGATTTAGACAAGATGGTGGTCAGGCGGACGTTTAAAACCAAAGTTTGTTACTCAATCACGGCGAAACTAATGAACGGATTTGGTTGAAATTTGGTGATCAGATTCGACCATTTGGGAGATGGTTCTTAGCTTTGTTTGTTTGTAAAGCTTTGTTTGAAGTCAAAGATATTTAACTTTTAACACAGTTGTTTGTATACATAGATGATATGTTTTTCAAAACTAAAAAACTATGTATTTTATTGTATTTATGTGCTAATATATTCATAGATTGGTATGCATCATTATTGACATTTCCGTCTAGATTATGATATCTGTATTGCATTGATATAAACTAAGATAGAATAATTAACAACGTTATATTATAATCTATCTATCATGTTTACTTCTTTGAGTTTATCGTCTTTTATCTTAATTGTGTGTTGAGGTGGTGGTTATTATGTTGTTCTGTTTGTCCTTTCTCCAACTACACAAACTAGAGAAGCTTAAATCACCGCATAATCGTCAACTTTAGCATTGTGAACTTCAACCCTGACATTGGCAGAATCATCGTGCACAACGATACAGCCATAACACTAAATTGGAATTGGAAGATAGAATAATATTATTGACGTAATAAAATAACTTTAAATTCTAACTTACGGTTTAAATAATCTTTTAAATGAATCTAGGAAATGTAATAATATTGCTTGTGTAGGTATCGAAAGGTAGGAATATGTAAATGAGATAAATATTATATTACTAACTTTCTGTCAGCGAGTCCGACCTCGTGGATAAAATGACTTAGCTGTATGAACTCCGCACCCGTTGCCTGTCCAAAAGCAAACAATTTACCGAAAAAAAAATATTCCTTACCATAGTCCACATAGGTCCACATCCACATTGTATTTAGAATAGAACAATATAATGGAATATGGGCCTTAATTTTTTTTTTATTTTGTTGTTGATTCTTTATTATTTTAAGTTTTTATTTAGACATTTTTTTGTAAACACATTTACGCATATACAACAAAATCAAAATCAAAAACGTTTTATTCCGTAAGTTATAAGAATAACATTTAAAATCGTCGTGACATACAGTTATCGCTCATTCACTAGGCAGTCTCCCCAGAGAAGAACGAGCAAGAAACTCAGGGGTTGCTCTTTTTAAATAAGCCAATACAAATACAATTTGGAATGATTGTTGATTTATGATTCGACAAAGAAAAATAAGAATAGAATATACTGGATATTGCCGAGCGCATTCTTATCATCCAGATAGTCAGAAATTTTATAATAGCCTTTGGCACATAGTTTCTGTTTAATGGTTGTTTTAAAGTTATTTAAAGGCAAATTTTGAATGTCTACCGGAACCTTATTATAAAAGCGTATACATTGTCCCTTGTATGACTTTGTGACTTTGTGTAAGCAACTGCTATGGTCAGCAAGTTTATTTTTATATCTTGTATTAACATTGTGTATTTCACAATTTTTCCTAAACAAATGCAGATTCTTTCTTACGTACATTAAGTTTTCGAAAATATATTGCGATGCCAAAGTTAATATATTGATTTGGTGGAATTTATTCCTCAGAGACACTCTGTATACATATATATCGGTATACTCGGAATTATTTGTTGATATCACAAAATGGGTGCTAGCGTCCGCCATATTGTATTTATCTAAATGTCGTTCAAATGTAACAATGCGGATTATAATAGTAGGTACTCTACAATAAATCAAATCGCAATGTATGTGACGTAAGAGCTGCCTGCCATGACCTTGCGTCAAAGATTACAGATGTCTCAGATTAGGAGACTGGAAGTCAGAAGCATTTACCTTAACGAGGAACTGGCTAAGTGGTTCCCACGACCTCATTTACCTCTCAAGTTCACATCATTTCGCATTGCGATTTACGACTCCTCCCACTAGGACAGTGCACGGGCGAGCCCAGTGCAGATTGGGGGATTTATGTCAGGTCCAAAATGCTTAAATATTAGTGTTATTTAAGCATTTGGACCTGACTTAAATATTAGTGTTATTTAAGCGTTTTGGATCTGACATAAATATTAGTGTTATTTAAGTATTTTGGACCTGACACAAATATTAGTGTTATTTAAGCATATTGGACCTGACTTAAATATTAGTGTTATTTAAGCATATTGGACCTGACATAAATATTAGTGTTATTTAAGCATTTTGGACCTGACTTAAATATTAGTGTTATTTAAGCATTTTGGTCCTGACTTAAATATTAGTGTTATTTAAGCGTTTTGGATCTGACATAAATATTAGTGTTATTTAAGTATTTTGGACCTGACATAAATATTAGTGTTATTTAAGCATATTGGACCTGACTTAAATATTAGTGTTATTTAAGCGTTTTGGATCTGACATAAATATTAGTGTTATTTAAGCATTTTGGACCTGACTTAAATATTAGTGTTATTTAAGCATTTTGGACCTGACATAAATATTAGTGTTATTTAAGCATATTGGACCTGACTTAAATATTAGTGTTATTTAAGCGTTTTGGATCTGACATAAATATTAGTGTTATTTAAGTATTTTGGACCTGACATAAATATTAGTGTTATTTAAGCATATTGGACCTGACTTAAATATTAGTGTTATTTAAGCGTTTTGGATCTGACATAAATATTAGTATTATTTAAGTATTTTGGACCTGACTTAAATATTAGTGTTATTTAAGCATATTGAACCTGACTTAAATATTAGTGTTATTTAAGTATTTTGGACCTAACATAAATATCAGTGTTATTTAAGCATTTTGGACCAGACATAAATCCCCCAATCTCCACTGGGCCCGCCCGTGCACTGTCCTAGTGGGAGGAGTCGTAAATAGCAATGCCTAATTACATTCCACATAACTATTTTGTTTTTGCCATATTTACCGGTTAAGTGTGAGTGAATTTACTCATACATGATTTAATATATTATAACATAGCATATCTTCAAATACATTGAATGTGTTAACTCAATGCAAACGTATTATCTTTATCGATGGAAGCTTTGTTGCCTAATGTACTATGCATACTGTAACAAATAGTCCTGTAATATTTATAGCTGTTTGCTTTCCTTTTAATAAAAAAAAATAGTGGCCATCTGAGAGTCAGTGATGTTCTTGGATTGTTTTTATTAACTGTCTTGCCAAAATATCACCATCATATCAGTCGAAAGACGTCCACTGCTGGACAAAGGCCTCCCCCAAGGATCTCCACAACGATCGGTCTTGCGCTGCCCGCATCCAGCGGCTAGACAAATAACAATAAATAAATAAATAAATATTTCGTACACTTACACCAATCATCTAGTCCCAAATTAAGCAAAGCTTGTACTATGGATACTAGATAACGGATAATCATACATAAATATTTATATAAACATCCATGACTCAGGAATAAATGTTCGTATCCATCACACAAACATTTACCCGTCGCGGGATTCGAATCAGCAACCGCTGGTTTCGCTGACAGGTTACTAAACACTACACAAAATATACAATGTATAAATTTAAGTAGGTAGCTTTTGCTCGACAGCCCCAAAAAGGAGTTATGTTTTTCGAGTGTATGTAGATTTCTATGTTACCTCCTGTAGCCTGAACGACTTTGAAATGCAAGGTGTCGTTCAATTGGAGTCGTTCATAGGATAAATTTTATGATAAAAAATCCAACATGGCGCCCGCAAAATACAAAATATGTTGTTGGGTTTTTAAATACTTAAATAGTTTTTTTTTTATGTACAGTCGAATCTCCCTAAAAGTATTATATGGACCGTATGGACCGAAGCACTCTAGCACCATCTATTAGAAAGTATTCATACAATATCAACACTCAAACCAAATCAATAATAATATGTCACATATGAATGAGTAAGAAAATTTCGTCAGCTCTGCTGCAGTATCTACTGAGGTTTGAATTTGCACAACTTTGTTTTAATGACTGATGCTACTGTTCACTATACTACGACGTCTATTAACAATGTGGACGAAATTTTGCTACACATCTCAGTAGCGGATGCTTATGGATGGTATCTATACTCCTATATGTGTAAACACTTTGCTCTGTGAGTAGCTAGTGTAGTTGGTTTCGTGGTTGTTGTAATGCGAATACTTTCTAATAGATATCGATGCCGCGGCACTTTAGCCCATGTGATAGTTTTAGGATGATTGGATTGTACGTTGTACACCTCTTTTTGGTACTTGACCTCAATCACACCTGATGTTAAGTGAAGATGAATTACACAACGACTACTCTTTTTATAAAAATTACTTAACTTATCGACGATTAGTAGCCGATAGATGATCCCGTTTTGTATCTCCCCTATTTGACTAATTAAGTGGGTGCGCCATGAAAAGAAAATCAACAGTGCTGCAACTCAAGTAAATAATATATCTAACTAATATTATAAATGCGTATGTTGGGATACATAAAAAAAAAAAAAAAAATGTCTTTGTTTTTTTTTATGCACTTCGGGTTCGTACTTGACCTCAATGACACCTGATGTTAAGTGAAAATGAGGTCGAAGGTGGAAGCGTACTGACCCGGAATCCTCAACATATTTGGGGGACTGGCTATCTTATCTCTGACAACCGGAACACAACAATGCTATTAACATTGCTGCTTGGCGGTAGATTTAGATGGTGGTAGCTAGCCAGGGGGACATTTAAAATGCCCGACCACCAACCAAACCGTACTGGTACTGTACTGCTGGGGATCGAACCCGCGACCTCCAAATCGTAAACCCAATGTTGATTACATTGAGCCACGGAGGCGGTTATCGTCTGAAATAAAACAGTGACGACATTATGAGCTTGTGAGTCTTGGCAATCTAATTTGCATTAATGCATTTTGTTTGTGTGATGAACACGGACATATGTACCCGAGTTATTGGATGTTTTCATTTATAATAGTATTTATCTACAAAAAAAATGTATTTATGTAGTATATCAACCATCTGGTATTCACAACACAAGCCTATAGTTGCTTACTGTGGAACTAGATGGCGCTGTGTGTATGTCTAAGGACATTTATTATTATTATTAAATGTTTCTGGTAGGATTCTACTTTATTAGGAATCATACGACGGAATGTAACGATGAAATTATTATGCTGCATACTGACGGATGCAGTAAAAAGACAAATGACGAATGCGACCTTGTGTAGAGCATGCTCATGCATTGATAAGCATGACTATTAGTATAACTATGTCTAATAATAGAATAACAATATCTTCGCTAAACATTGATCAAATCAAATACCTACGCTTTATTGTTTAAATAAGGAAGGTACATTTAAATAAATTGATAGTAAATCTTCATATTCAATTTTCATTTGAAACATTTGAAATAATAATAATAATAACTATTTTTTGCACATACACACAGCGCCATCTCTAGGTCCACAGAAAGCATCTAGGCTTTTGTTATGGATACCAGATGGTTGATAATCGACAGACATACATTTTTTTTTTGTAAATAAATAAACATCCATGAATGGGTGGGGGCATATGTCTGTATTCATCATACAAACATATGCCCCCACCGGGATTCGAACCCGCAACGTTTTGGTATAGTGGTCAGAGTTTCTAACCACTACACCAAACACAAAATAATAGAAGTAAAAATAAAAAACAGAGTTACAATACAAGGAACAATGTAGGGAGCTTTACGGCCCGTATTTATAAATCAATCTCAATAGAAGTCTTGAGGCTGTATCAACCGAGATGCGTCTTAAGCAGTTGACGCTATCTCAAGCTCCGTGCTAATTTATAAACCAATCTTGAGGTCTACTCAACTGAGATCACTTCTCAAGTATATCAGCGGGGAATGAATGATAGTCTTGAGTTTCGTTTATTAATACGCGCACCTCTCAAGTGAGTACTGCTTGAGTATGCACGTGCTTTTCAGGTCTGAAGTTAGGTTTATTAATCAACACGTTTACTTGAGACCGGTCACAAGACCGTTCTCAATCTTGAGAATGGTTTATTAATACGGGCCCAGGATTCCCTGGGTTATGGGTAACCAGTCTCTTTCCTATACAAGAAATAAAAGTAATCAAAGAGAATAATTCTTCTAAAGTAAGTCTGACTATAGATTTTTTATGCACAACGGGTTAGCACTTGACCATCACACCTGATGTTAAGTGAAGATGAGGCCGAGTGTGGAAACGTACTGACCCGGACACGCCACTTGACCATCACACCTGATGTTAAGTGAAGATGAGGCCGAGTGTGGAAACGTACTGACCCGGACACGCCAACATATTTGGCGGACTGGCTGTATTATCCCTGACAACCGGAACACAACAATGCTATTAACATTGATGTTTGGCGTCAGATTTAGACAAGATGGTCAGGCGGACTTTTCATTGCAAAGTCAAAGTACATTTATTGTGAATCACAGGTAGCATTTGGTTTTACAATATCCTTAGAGCGCTAAAGGCATACAATATTTCAGCAGTTACAATTTTAAAAAAACTTTACTTAATTTATTAATACAATTCTTTATGTCAAATAAAATACATTACATATGTTGGTTACAATACAATTATATGGACTTTTTTTTTTTTTTTATATATGAGAGGGCGGCAAACGAGCATGCGGGTCACCTGATGGAAAGCAATCACCGCCGCCCATGGAAACACCAAAAGGGTCACAGATGCGTTGCCGGCCTTTGAGGAAGGTGTCCACCCCAGAATAAGTAGGGCAGCCTGAGCGATGAGGGATTCTCCAGCACTAATAGACGTCGGTCTTCTGCGACCTTCTTCGGTCTTGTCATTGCTCTCATGCAAAGAGTTTGTTATTTCTTCCGTGAGCAGCGGTTGGATAAACCTACAAAATGTCAGATTGGTATCTCTTTGGGATTCGAAAATTTCAGCCCGAGTATGGACTACTTATTTATTTACCGATTTTTATTTGCTCACCCGCTGTTATCTTTACATTTCCACACAGTGGATATTGTTTCACGTATTAAACTTTATGTTTCAAGTTTGGGATATCTCTGATTACCCTATTTGGGAGTTGTCCCACGACAGTTGTGTCGTAATAACGTTATGTTTGTATTTTGAATTCGCCTTCTATATAGAAAACTTTAACGCGGCTAACCGGAGATTTAATATTAGGCAAATGGATGACAATAAAAATTCCGAAAACTTTTTGTAAATTTCACACGCTGAATTAATTATAATTCATTTGGCAATTAATTTTAATTCCAGAGTCCCCCTCCGCTCCCCCCGACGCAAAGGCCCCCGCCGGCTAGGCCGCTCAGAGTTCAGTATGGACGACGATGACTACTCGCCAAGCAACTCGGTCACGTCAGTCAACTCGCTCGCCAGCTTACTGCGAGAGAAGCTGCAAGTAAGTTTGGGCATTTAATACATACACACAAATGCTCACACCTTTTTCCTGTTGCGGTAGGCAAGGACTACATTTCCACTTACAACGATCCTGACATATTACTTCTGCTTCTTCCACTCTCATCAAAAAAGGGCCTTAACATACGCACAAACAAAAAGACGGACATTACCAAAGGAATCCCATAAGGGTTCCGCTTTTCAAAATGAGGTACCCCATAAAAGACAAATTTTCTCCATCAGTCGTAATATACTCACACCCATGTCATCTTTCATAATCCATCCTTTCTTTTCTAGTTCCAACCTGGTTTGGTGATAATTGGCTTCCGTTTCCATGTCATTAAATATTTTATTTAGCATCATCTTTGTTTTCAAATTCCAGGCCATACCACAGAAGATCCGTAAGAAGAAACCAGATTTCCGTGTCCAGGCGTTCGTATTACTCATGTTCCTTGCCGTGGCGTTCTTTATCGGCTTCGCTTATGTGCTGTACCATCGGCAGGCAAATACTAAATCATACTTCGGCACTGTCCAGTACAACATGCCAAAGAGACTTGTCAGGATATTCAATAAAGATGATGTGGAGATATTTAGAGCTGCTCTAGGTGAGTGAAATTTGAAGGATTACTAGGTCATTTGTTTACTAGATTATTACCGATTTATGTCTGAATCTGAAAGATTACTAGTTTATTTGTAAACCACTAAACAATTTTCGACGGAATTTATAATAAGTATTTATTTACTAAATAAAAATGTATTTATGTAGTGTATCAACCATCTGGTATCCACAACACAAGCCTATAGTTGCTTACTGTGGAACTAGATGGCGCTGTGTGTATGTCTAAGGATATTATTATTATCAATTCCTATTATTAAAACAAACGATTTGTATTTTAATTGACAAGCGATTTCCCGCGAAAAGTTATTTTACCATAAATGATATTTGAATATCAAGAGCATGACAATGACAATATGATATTTAAAGAGATTGAGCACGAAGAAACAAAAATTGAGGGCGGGCATAATGAAAGAGATAAGATAGCTAGTCCCCCAAATGTGTTGGGGTTGCTGGGTCAGTACGCTTCCACCTTCGATCTCATCTTCACTTAACATCAGGTGTGATTGAGGCCAAGTACCAATCCGTTAAGCATTAAAAAAAACAATTTCATGGTCTCCACAGCTGTGAACCTACCACCGAAATCGAAGGCGTTCCCCTGCCTTCCAGAGCATCGGCTTTCAGACGGATCAGAATGCATGGAGTGGCAAAAGAATTATCGATTCTACTTGAAGAGTTTCCCTCATGACCCAGGCGCCGATAACACCACTTGCTATTCGGTGCATTGGAAGGCTTTGAGGCACGGTACGTACCTATAGTACATTGTATTGTAGTCGTATTCACTTCTCGTTTTTGTTTCGTTTCCGTACTTCGAGGGAACGTTAAGTTGTCATTTCCGATTTGTTTTCAATTAAATACCTTAAACCAAGGCATCTCCAGGCCATAGTGTATTGGAACTATTTACTAAAACTATAATGTGTTCAATTTCAGATGTAACACCAAACGACTGCTTCGACTGGACAGATACAAAAGTCAACTGGTATGGATTAGGACAGTCCGCCAATGTGACTTGGCCACTTAACACAGGCTCTATAGACTACACACCTTTTATGACTGGAGACATACAGAAGTCACAATGGGGTAACGTCCTCACCAGGTACTTGATCAATTCCAAAGGAGCTGCTGTGATTATTGACGACGAGACACCTCTGCATGTGTCAGTTAACAGTGAAAATAAACAAATTTGTATCAAAGCGATGTATGACGAATTTGCTTACGCAAATAAATTAACGGAATATGCAGAAATGAAGTACAATATTTGCACTTCAAGAGACATGCATAGTCTACACACGTCTATTCACAGTCACAGGAGTGCGCCTCTATGGGATGGATTGAAGCCAACTGACATGCAAACCCTGGAGTCTCTTATATCAGAACCAGTCTGGCAGATAGCGCCACGATTCAGACACGAATTACAAACGGAAACAATATCGAAATACACCGAGGACGTTATAAACTTGGGTTTCCTAAAGCAAGGTCATGTTCTAATTAACGAATATTGGCAAAACGAAATTGGTGATCTCACAGTTGATACAACTAGATTCGAAGCCTTGAATGAAACTGTTGATAAGCTTCATAGGAGAGGGTTCAAAGTTGCATTTACTGTGCAACCTTATATAAGTACTGAAAGTAAGAATTTCGCCGAGTGTGTTCAGAAAAGACTGCTCGTAAGTGAAAGAAGCAGTGATAGAAGAATACCAGCATTAACAAGATTTAAATCATTACCCAGTGCTGGGGTGTTAGATATTACTAACAATAGGACAATTCCTTGGTTCCTAGATAAACTTCAGACAGTCGTGGACGAGTATCACATTGATGCTTTCTATTTAGATTTAGGGCTAGCATACGACATGCCACATTATTACCAATGTGAAAAGCAATTGAGAAATCCTGACCAATATAAAACTATCTTTACCCAAACCTTTGAGAAAACTTTGAGCATCATTGGTGTGTCATCGGCAGTATCACTTCCACGACCACCGATTTTCATTTCGTTACCCCCATTTGAGTCTTCATGGGAATCAATGAGGCAAGTTATACCGACAATGCTGACTTACGGTGTAAATGGATATCCATTTATAATGCCCGGAGCAGTTGGTGGAGATATTTATTGGCCTGGAAGTGAGCAATTCCTACCGAAATTGACAGTAAAACCGCTTCACGCGAATTTCACACAACCAGAGAAGAAGAATACAACAAGCTTGCCAGACATAGAGCTGTACATGAGATGGTTGCAGATGGCCACATTCTTACCAGTGATGAAGTTCACGCACCTGCCGAGCAAATACAATGACGAGAAAGTGTTGGAAATGGCGAAAAACTTGACATCGCTCAGGCAGAAGCTTGTAAGTTACATTTCAGTTTCTTTTACAATTCATTATCAGATCCAACAAAATAACGAACCTACGTACCTAATATTTTTTCAATATGAAGTGCAACTTTTTTTTATGAACTACGGGTTGGTACTTGACCTCAATCACACCTGATGTTAAGTGAAGATTAGGTCGAAGGTGGAAGCGTACTAACCCGGAAACCCCAACACATTTGGGGGACTGGTTATCTTATCTCTGACAACAGGAACACAACAATGCTATTAACATTGTTGCTTGGCGGCAGATTTAGATAAGATGGTGGTAGCCAGGCGGACATTTAAAATGCCCAACCACCAACCAAACCGAGTACTTAAACATGCACCCCGCTGGGGATCGTACCCGCGACCTCCGAATCGTAAACCCAACGTTGTTTACATTGAGCCACGAAGGCGGTTACGTAGTATCCAATTTAGACTTCAATTGATTGGTCCAAAGTCAAAATTTTCTTCTTTAATTCATTATAAAGTATTAGTTATTAATAGTCAAAATGTTTATTTTTATTTTGAAACGTATCCAAATTACTTTCTGTATTTATTGAGTTAAAATCAAATGCAGAGAATGGAATCTTCCCCACTTTGGTACACAATGCGACGTATCGATGAAGAGACAGCGGAAATAGAAAATATATTTGCAATAACCACTTTTCCATAAAATAACTTTCCAGGTGACCCCTCTCCTGCTGAAGTACAAACGCGAGGCCCTGGAGGAAGGACTGCCCCTGATCAGGCCGCTGTGGCTGGTGACGGGAGGGGACGCCGCGCTGTCGGTGCAGGACGAGTTTGCGCTCGGAGACGAGATCGTCGTAGCTCCAGTACTGAATAAGGGAGAAACAACCAGAGAAGGTAGATTTAACTATGCATTTTTAGTTTTTTTTTATTCACAACGGGTTAGCACTTGACCTCAATCACAACTGATGTTTAGTGAAGATGAGGCCGAAGGTGGGTGCGTACTGACCCGGAAACCCAAATATTTGGGGAACTGGCTATCTTATCACTGACAACCGGAACACAACAATGCTATCAACATTGCTGTTTGGCGGCAGATTTAGATAAGATGGTGTTAGCTAGCCAGGCGGACATTTAAAATGCCCTACCACAAACCTGATATGTTGTTTGTATGATAGTTAGTTTTATTTAACCCGTTTCACGGCATAAAGAATCAGATATACATACTAGAGAAACAATACTTAATTATGTACAAAAAGAAAGGCACATGATGTTTCTGGTCTAATTGTCGGTGTCGCAAAGTGGAGCCAAAACGGTCTTCAAATCAGTATGAGCTGTTGCACGCTTGTTTTCATTGGAGCATCCAAATGGCACCCATACATTTGTTTTTAAGAGGTAATCTCTGGAACTAGACATCCGGACATAGGCTTTAAATATAGCCATGCTTATGTGAACTCTCTCTTCCTCTTCTTCCTAGCATTAAACAAACAGGTTTTATTCTAAGACTTAAAAATCTGGTTCCTTAGTTTCGTGAATAATTGGTTGGCAGGCAGTTCTTAAGCTAAGTTGCCGAACTTGAAAAACATTGAGTGGCAAGAGTAGTGGCGTACCTAAGTTACAAAATAGGGCAAGTCTGACATATGTTTTTGTAGTTTTAGTACAGTAATGGATAGGTACATACCTACGGTTGCCCTTTTTCACTTTAGCGCAGTTTCATATGCACTTGCTTGTTCCTTCATAACCGAGTGTTTTATATCTATTGCAAATGTTTTTATCGACCGATGAAGCTGATATTGCTGATTGCGTATAGGTATAGCAAGCCAGGCTTTTGGGCATATATGAAGGTATCGCTACTGATCGAGAGGTTACTTTTTTTATGCACAACGGGTTGGTACTTGACCTATCTCTGACAACCGGAACACAACAATATTATTAACATTGCTGCTTGGCGGCAGACTTAGATAAAATGGTGGTAGCTAGCCAGGCGGACATTTTAAAATGCCCTACCACCAACCAAACCGATAACTTAAACATGTACCCCGCTGAGGATCGAACCCGCGACCTCCGAATCGTAAGCCTAATGTTGTTTACATTGAGCCATGGAGGCGGTTACTAGTTTAATACAAATCACCAATACGTACTGGACCGGCATAGTCCACCGGTATAATCTATTATAGCCCATACCCTCTCCTAATGAGCGATGGCTAGCTATATAGCTAGGCCTTTGTCAAAGAGTGGACTTTTTTTATATATTTTTTTCTATGAGAGGGCGGCAAACGAGCACGCGGGTCACCTGATGGAAAGCAATCCACCGCCCATGGACACCCGCAACACCAAAAGGGTCACAGATGCGTTCGACTTCGATGGATTGCTGATAATCATTCCGTATTCTTCTTATTTCGATTCATTCAGCAATTATCATTTTTAAAGCCTCAATATATAGTCACAGCATATTAGGACTTGAGAAATGATATTGCGAAAAAAAAATTTCACAATTTTGTATTCTTTTTCAGTTTACCTCCCAGCAGGATTATGGCAAGATGGCATTGATGGATCTCTACGCAAAGGCAACCGCTGGATGCACGAATATAAAGTGCCCCTCGATCGCGTCGCCTACTTCCTCAGGAAACCAGACGATATGAGGTTCAAATGAAGCTACGACAAGCACTAATCCTGAGGAATTGAGCCAATTGTTACACCAAAGAAAAGTCCGTTTAGCACAAATTAGGCGATGTGACCGTGTTTAAGCTAATCATCTCATCATCATGTTCAAAGAGATGTAATGCACTTACTGTCACAAGTAATCACTCTCTGCAATATAAGGTCTAACAAAATTAAGCCGACAAACGTTGCATAGTGTATGTATAGGATGCACCTATTACGAAAAAAATAAAACATTAAAGTTAATAGATTTTAATCCCAAAATAAAATTTAGAAATGTAAATTTTGTGAGTTGGACCTTAATGGTACCCACTCGCTGCTCGCCGACGGCGCGGGCGTTTGCTGTGATTGGTTGCGCCCTGTGCCCGGCCACCCGCTATCCCCTTTGGCGTCTTCCATATCAATGGAACGTTGCTTGTTTTTTCTCATTGATAAAACAAGGTACAATCGAAATGAAGTAAGTCTATTAATGTCTATTTTCATTTGCACTTACATTGAATTATTTTACTCGGAAACAAAATTTTTAAGGCTAGTTTTTTTAATGAATATATTATTTTATTGTCATGTACGTGCAATTGCCAAAGTTTGTCGGGTTAATTTTGTTAGACTATAGTAATAAAGGAGTAGGTTTGTTGCTAAATGACGTTTATATCTAGTCTGAAATGTAAGTTGTCTACAACCAGTTAAATTATGTTGGTCGGCAGGAACATATTTGATGGGGAGTACAGTTTTAAATAATCAATGAACCATGCTAATCACCGGGACTAAGTTTTGTGTCTGCTGAACGTTGAAAACAACACGCGTCGTTTTGTTGGGTAGCTGATCTCTGCAAACCCAGATCTCCATGATCCTGGTCACGTATTGCATCACACTTACTCCATTCATTCACGCTTTCACTTTTCATTATCGTGTGAGCATTTGACCGGCATGATTTAGTTAGCAGCGTTTGAAATAGGTTGGCTTTTACAGTCTTACCTCAGAAACGTTATACAAGTGTTTAATAATTATTTTGTGCTACCAAAAATTCATGTTTGCTCTATGGTTGCACATTCGCATTTATTCTCTAAAACTATACAAGAAGAGTGTTTATTTGTGTTCACATATTGCTTCACTTCAGCGTCTGTATTGTAAATTGCTCGAACGTCGATTTGGTACCGAAAACTTTAAAATTTCGAATGTATTTCGTCAACAAAAATGCTTTCCACAATCTGAAACACTCCAATATCATTTAGATCAAACCTTTTAGAATACGGAGATAGATCTTAGATACTGTTCTAAATTGTGTTTCTTGTGGGACAATGTGGTCAATGTTATATATCTGAATGTCAATTTAAATCTAAGTATTGAAAATAGGGTTTATGCAATTTGTCTGTCAATAAATATAAAACTATTTACCACCGCTTGGGCAAAAGAAATCGAAATGTCATCTGCAAGAAACCTGAGTGTTCTTTCTGTACATTTTTTTAATAATATTAGTAAATAATGCAATATAATAGCCAATTTGTCCTTATGTCTCTATCTTTGTTTGCCTGGATGAATGTGGACTAAACCTGTTGCTTTGCGGCACCGTACTGCACACAGAAATTGAATGAGACCTTGAATGAGGCATTAATATATTAGCAATAACTTAAGAAATAAAACGAATTCGAAACGACTACAAGCGCGCATAAAACGCTTATTACACTATCCTATTTGTAAGAAATCTAATTAGTAAATAGGAAGGTGTAATAGAAGATAAAGCAGTTAGATGATTTAGTGGATGGGAAGGTCCCGACCGCACTACTTAGATAGATAGATAGATAAAGCGTTTATTTGCATATTACAGAAACACATACAAAAATATTCGACGCAACAATCATTCTGCTTGGTGTTATTCTTACACAATGTAGCCTTATTTCACAGTAATAAAAGTAACAACAAAAATTAAGTACAACTGTTACAACTTATAATAGAGTTGTATGTGTATCTGTACCACAAATGGGCCATCGCTCAGTGTGGATCCTCACCTATAGCGGTAAGACACTGATTTTCAGCTAGTGCCCTGCGAAAGAAAGCGAGGGTAGGGTACTAGTGCAAAAATTTTCAATAACAACCGTAAGTGTGTATTCTATAAAGATCATGTTGTACGGTATAGTAATTGTATGGATACTTCCATCCTAAATGCAGAGACTAAAGGTCTTAGCATACGTGACGGGTAATTTCTCGGACGGAACGACATCAATAGGTTTGTCACTTTTACACACGTGTATAAGTGTGAAAGAGATAGACATGCCAATGTCTATCGATAGACAAATGTCGAGTGTGCGAGAATAGGGGTCCAGGTATAGTTCCTAACGTGAAAGTGGTTTTAAAACATACGTACAGGACGGTGTTCAACGATAGTCGTGCTAGTGCTGCAACCATATTTCAGCACAAAATGTTCGATTTTACTTTTGAAGAACTAGCAATGGTTGCCGTAGTATTAGATGAAGAAGATGCCATAACGATGTTTTTTCTATTTCCGTCCCGTTCCGCCCGTGTTTCTCGCCACGTGTATTTTATTGCTATGTTTTTAAATGCAACGATGTCAAAAAATCGTCCCGTTCCGTCCGGCACGAGAATAAACACGTCACGTATGCTAAGACTAAGGTCATACAGTGCTGGGAGGCTTGGTTCTGTGTATTCAAATATCCTTGCTTCAACTAGCGATGTATCCGGAATTCCTTTCTGCATATAAAATAATGTAATAAGCGCTTTCTTAGCTTCTAATTTCCTTATTAGAATATTCCTAACAGACTTCCTACAAATAAGATAGTGTAGTAACCGCTTTACGATTACCAGTTTGCGGCCCCCCTCATTCATACGTCGAGGACATTAAAATCCTAGATAAAGTAAATCTATCATAATGATTTGTATACGTATTTCCAAACAATGTTTTTAATCATTTGTGTATGCGCTTTCTTGCGTGTGATTGCTTAGGAATGTATGTCTCGTAAAACCTGTTAGTAACTTCTGGGCTCCTGGTATTTTAAAAGTACTAGGGCGGTGCAAATATCGCTCTGAAAGTACGAATGTTGTGTTGTAATGAAGTATTATGCTTATATGAAATATTTCCTATACAAATGATACATCATTAGAAAAATTACGTAAAATGGAAATAAATATTATATTATCTATTATAATTCCTACAGTTGTGATTTATTACTAGACCATTCCAAAGCTAGTTGTATGTAATTGTTAAGTACATTGTAGTTATTGCTTTTAAATGAATATTAGTGTAATATTCCTTAGTGCCTTTGAATAGTTAGGTTACCTGTGGTCTTAGCACGATTATCCACATTTATAAGGAAACTCTTGACAGCGCCATCTAGGAAGCATATATTGAACTAAGATTTACATATAAAACTAAGTATTTAACGTCACCGTATAAAAGTGGGATAGATTCTTGCTAGGGCCGCAGTACTCATATTATTTTCTATTTATAAGACAGCAAGTTTTATATTTCATTCTTTACCGAATATAATATTTAAAAGTAAATTGTTCTGATATAATTTCACTGCCAAATTAAAAACAATTAAAATCAATGTTGTACATACCTACGAGTACATAAAATTATCGTGCGTAAATATAGCTTCATTTATTGTTATTTTTTTAAATACATTATTATTATTTATTATTGTTTAACAAACGACGAAGTATTGTTAATGTGACTGTTTATTATAAAAATATACTAATAAAATATGAAATGCCATAAAAGTGAATTAATTTTGAAACTTTAATTAATGGTTTTATTTCTGACGTCTTGCCAAGTTACATGTACCCCGCTGGGGATCGAAACTGCGATCTCCGAATCGTAAACCCAATGTTGTTTACATTGAGCCACGGAGGCGGTCAAATCGCAGATAATAGTAGTAGCCTGCTCATCTTTTCGATCAGAGACAATCCTCCCACAGAAAGCGTTGCTCATCACGCCATAGCAGAGGCTGTCCAGTTGATGTAAAGGAAGGTAATGGAAGTGGGCCATAAATAATAAAAATGCAATGGTAATATTTTGAAATATTTTTTTTTATTTAAATGACTCTTACACTTTCATCAAACACGCTGAATGGAGAATAGCGACATGACTGATACAATGAATGGTCTGTTAATTACTTTTTTTTTTACTTTTTAATTTTAATTATTACATTAATACAAATACCTAAAGGTCCGATTGAGGACTAACATCATTATTTAAATTATTAAATTTCATTTCTCAAACCAGAGACAGTTTGAAAATTTCCATATTTTGCAAATATGACTGTGCTTAATATTCGCCAAGAGAATTAACAAATACAGAAAGGATATTCTGCGAAGTATCTGTCGTAAAAGAGTCTGTATTATTAAATATAAGTAGAGGAGAACTTGCTGTATTCAGTGGACACAGTCATTTTTACACCTCAATCACTCTTCTGTACCATTAAGCGTGTTACTAAGTTTTCCCTAGTAAATGGCAATTGAGTAATTTGGATTTTTACGACGTCTAATTATTAAATAACACAAAAAGCCACTTTCTTTACATTTGAATTTTGTGGAACACAGCTCTCCTATAAACTGTCATTCATCATTATTACATGTGCCTAAAGCTAATTTTGGTTTTGCGTTAAATTAATTAGACGTTATTACAAACAGTGGTGATACATTAATTTTCCAATTAGAAGTACTTCAGTTTTTCACCATTTACATAGGAAAATTGTAGGATTGTCAATAATAACACATTATACTTGCCTAGCACATCAGTTGTTAGCACCACAAAGCTTATACACTTGTTTGTCATACATCTACTTACCCCCAATTTGGTCCAGTTTAAGTCGATGATTTTCGACATGTGATCGTGTCATCGACGTAAACTAAAACACCAAACTAGCATCACAATTATATATAGCATCACCATGCCTTCACAAACCAATTACTTTTAAAAATATTGCCCAAATAAAGCTGAAGTTTCACGGAGAGGGGATTCTAATGAAAACAAAAACAATTATTATTCAATGTTTCGTTACAGATCGATCTGATGATGGCTTTGGAATAGTTTCAGATTCCCGAATAACCTCTCTGTGAAGCCAAATTGAATTTTGGAATTTATTTATTTTTGAAATATATGACCCAATCACAATATCTTCCATGGCCACAATGGGACATAGTATCGTGTAAATTAATTACGGCAGTGAATATATTTTTTCATACTAAATGTTCTAAAGACTTCACTTTTAAGTATGGCGCGTCAAAGGTAAGGCAAAGCGACCGCTTGCGTTTGATCCCGCCCACTACCCGGCCGCACGCGCCATTTTTCAACGCTTGCAATTCCTGCCGGGCTTCAACCCTGTGGTGTCTGTAATGCCGTGTGCATTGTATCCATAAATCATGTAGAATATTTGGACATGATACTCTACTACCTTTAGTGTAATAAAGTGACCGCACATGTGAGCTTAATTTGTTATTTCGGGGCATAAAATTTCTTCACTGTCGTCATTAATATAAACGATACTATCTCCCATTGGAGCCGTGGCCGATGTTTTGATATACCTTATATACATTGTAACAGTAATAGAATCCGTTGTTTAGATTACTTAATAGGAAGAATAATTACTCTTAGTCAGTAGTAATAATAGAATTAAATGAACATTTTACGGAACGCAATGTCGTGCATATCAACGAGTATTGACGATTTATTATCTCGTTTAGTAAAAGTAACAATGCGTTTCGTATCCATTTAAGATTAGCTATAACATGTTTCATTTGTGACCACAGCCGGAAGAATACAACATTTAATAATTTCAATAATGATTTATTTCTCAGAGCTATTGATGTTCACTAAGCTGATACAATTCTTAACTTTAATAACATTTTTAATATTCCTAATAATATGCATTATTTAGAGTTCTAGCTATAAAATACAATAGTAAATTTTTGGATCAGGCTTCAGAGCCAGCTAATGTGGATGCTGGCCGAAATCAATACAAAGCCTATATAATATAACATATATACCTATCCAGAACATTTCGAAGCATTTAACATAGATCGTTACCGATGCCTTCTTAGGTCGTGCTAAGTAAAATACACGAAGTAAATACATGAAGAAGCTGTGCCAAAAGGTGTGATATCATGAGTTTGATGCTCCGGTGTGTATACATATAACGGAACTCTTCTCATAGAAACAACCATTTATAATAATAAGCATAACAGCAGCATCTATTTCATAAAACCTAAGAAAGACACCGGTTTTCTGACTTCTTTTCCTCGATATTGAATCGCCTCCCTGTTTAGTCCCATCCACAACTACCTAAAGCATAGATTTACATAATCAAACATAATTATTTATTGTGCTCACATCAACCGACACACAGTTAAACACATACTATATAATTATAATCATGTTTACTATAAAATAAACTATCATTCATACTCTAATAAAAGTATTACAAAAAATTAAATATATAATACCATACTTTATGTATTTGATAATATTTTTACGTTAAACATTGTGCTGGTGCGTTCAGAGATTTATGAATTTGTTTTCGCTATTTTATCTATAATTAGAAGGATGTTAGCAAAGAAAGCGATGAACGGCGAGTGATCGGCTTAACTCTACGGATGACTTAAAATTAATTGACTCAAAACCTTCCGTTTGATATTTTGGCAAATAACAAAAAGAGAAAGAATAATAGAAAGAACCTTAGTCCTGATCAAATAGCTTACTTGCTAAATGGTAAGTAAATTAACTTTATGATTTTTATCATTATCACATTCGCTCACATCATCCGACCGAACATAACAGTTTAATTGAAATAAATCTAACGGAGAACCTAATAATTACATTGAGGGCTTAGGTATCCCAAAAGTATTACATCTCTATAACGCAATTCAGTTAGGAACGAATAATACGACTATAACGTCTTTATAAGTATTTGGGTCACTTCGACTAGAAATTTTAAAATAATGCAACAACAGACCAAAAAATTTAAAAATAAATGCCAAAGAAATTAAATTTCAGAGAGATTCACTTTTTCACCATCACTTTAAGAGTCATTTTTTTCAAATGAGTAAAATTTATAATAACATTACAACTATGTTATAGGAATCTTCGACGCAACAAGCGAAATTCAACTTAAACAAAGGTAAATAGAGTGTTCCGTTTATAGTAATAGTTCTACTAAAACATTTATTTCATATGGGTTTAAGCTCTCTATCATTTTAGGCTCATTGTTTTTCTAGAAAAACAGAGATCACTTCATCATTGTCTCTATCCAATTTACATATCAAGCTTGACATAAATTTTCATGTCACAAAGTCATGAGGAATGTAAAAATATTGATAAATGCAGGTTTTCATTAATATTTTTACATTGTGTTTCAAGCATCTTTCAAGTTTTTGATGGATTTTGTGATCTTTAGTTGTTTTACAGAAGTCGTATGAACCAAGTTATTGTAAGTGCGTAGTTCTAATAAGAACTTGCTATGAATCAAATAGGCTAAAACCAATTAACAATTAATAATCTTTAAATTTACTCACTTATTTGATTAGATTAAAGAAGTTATCTTTGTTATTCTAGAGTTACGTAACAACTGTAATTACGTCACATCTAACAAATAGGTTATTACTAGCGCAAGCGGCACTAGCATGTACAGCAACTTTCATAATCTTTTAGAAAGTCTTTAAAAGACAATTATTTAAATATATTTTAAACTCTGATTATAAAAAAGTACATCAGATGTTACATTTTAACATTTTGTCATAGATTTTATCGACATTCGTATGTCAAGTTTGTTTTTTATCACGTCCCTTTGCCTCCGCTAAAATTAAACATGGCCGTCCACACTAATATTTTGTATAATAATTCTATTTAAAATTTCACAATGCGATAGCAAAATAATTTTTTCAAAAATTTCGACATACGCACAAGCGGTGTTCTGGCTAAATAAAATGGACTGGTTATGCTAAAAATCGTGTATAAAAGCACTACTGATTGTATAACACCGAATTCAAAAATATTATCAGAAATATATTTTTAAATGGCGTGTACTATTTTATGAAGCTACTAGAAAACGGTTTTAGAAAAAAATGGACGTTTCTGTTCTTAGGTCGAGAATTTGGTTATTGACATTTATCTGGATACGGTTAAGGTCTTGTCAATTTAGGGTTAAGTTTGACCGTGGACCAACACACACTTTTCGAGTAGAACACACACGATGATCACCAGCACTTCGTTCATTTCGTATAACTCTTGATTCAGTTACGTTATTATTAATTACGACTTTATCAAACTCATTAACAGTCTGTTGATTACATTCAATTATCACATTGTCTTTGTTATTTCTATTTGCAAACTATCTCATTCGGAGTAGCGGCTTCTGGTATATTTAAATGCTTATGTATGCTCTTTTCTTTATCACAGCCTATTTTTTTCCTACAACAACAAATGACATTTTTGGTACCCTCCATACATAAGCATTTTCAAAACAGCGAGCTCACTTCTTCGATGAGAAGGCTACAAATAGGCCCGACACCTAGAACTCGAGTCTATACGCCGCGCACGACGTCTCATGGTCTTGCAGGTTAATTGTGCAGCGGGATGCAGACGGGGAGAGATCAATCTTATACTTCTCCAGCGCCTCTTCATTTTCAGTTACCCAGTAGCCAAGGACGTCGGTGTCATAAGTGGGGATTATTGTTACTTCTGTAAAAATAAAATGTTACATTATAGTCCCAAAATTTACAAGACGTTTTAAATTACATAAAAGTAGACGGCACTCACCCAATTCTTTGTTTTCCCAAGTCTTCTTGGCATCAAGTAGAGCATTGTAAATTTCCTTTGATGGTTCAGTTCCAGAGAATACATAATAACGAGCTCGAACTCGTTTGAAGAACTCCACCGCTGAATAGTATGAGTTGCCATGATGAGGGACATAGGTCAGCTCCAAGTAAACTGGGGTTGAAATCTTTTTTTTGCTAGGTGATTCCGAAACGCGGCTTTTTGCTTCTTTGCTTTTCTCCTGGTTGATCTTATTCTTATTCAAAACAGCAGAATTAGCTGCTTGTTTCTTTGGTGTACTTTTACCATCGGTTTGAGTTGGCGGAACGATTGGACTCGGAAGACCAAGCGGTTTTCCCCAAGATTCGATCGGATCTTTGGCACTTGCCTTAGACGCTCGTAAAGAGGTTTGTCCGGTTATTTCGGACTTCGATACCTGTTTACTGCTGCTAGATGACGAACTCGACTCCGATACCTTTTTAGCTTCAGATTTGATGTCTTTTAGAGTAATAGTCTCTTGTTTTGAACTCGTTTCTTGACTCATAGTCGAATGACTTTGATGACCTAATTCGTATTTAGCGGTGATGTTTGAAATCACATCGGAACCACTTACTTTTTTGTGCTCTTCAATTGCCTTTTCAAAATGTTCATCGGCTTCTTTTAAGAAAGTAGCATCAGAAGACTTGCTACTACTCTGTGACGTATGATCAGATTTGAATTTTTCGTTAGTTAAAAATTCTTGAGACATTTCGGTTACTGATTTATCTGTAACAAGAACATCAGTCTCAACTTCGGAATGAGATGAGGATGTACAGAAATCGTCTTCCGGTAATTTTCCGTAAATTGAAGTAGACATCGGGTCCTTCGGCAACATTGATGGACCCAGATCATGTTTATCGTATAACATTTCTTGGTAACCATCTCTTTGTTGTGGTAATTTTGTCGAGTCTAATTCGAAACTTAGATTTGATCTAGGGGAATGTGCGATTTGTGATTTTGTGCTACTTGGACTCCCTTGACCATCATCATCACTATAATACATGCCACTACTTTCGGTACCCCATACATGAGTTGCAGCTCGCGAACCTCTAGAACTTATGTCAGAAGGGGGGGAGGAGATCCCTGGGTGATCATCATCACTAGCAGCTGACGAACTACGTAAATCTCCAGTTCTTGACGAATGTTTAGAGAAAGACTTTTCACTCTCACCCGTATCTATGGTCTCTTCAAACTCTTCTTTAAATTCTGATATTGTAGTTTTTGTTGATTTGGTTGTTTTTGTTACACCGTCACTGCCTTTACTAACAGTTGTGGTTTCAACAGTTACCTTGACCTTTTCTGGGCTTATGACTTCTTTTGTGGTTACCACAGTAATTGTTTGAATAATTTCGTTATCACCTTCCTTAATGACTTTAGTATATGTGTCAGTATCAGTTGATATTTCACCTACAGGAGATCTCTGTTTCTTTGGCCTTGCTTCTGATTTAGGTTCCGCTTTAGATGTTAAAGGTAGATTTTCTAGCTTAGGCTTATCTTCTTGAACGTTTGGTTGTTTTTCTATTTCTTCTAATTCTTCGGGTGACCAATCATCCAATCCAGTACCAAATGGCAAATAAGTAATTTGCGTACGCACGTCTTTCGTAGTTTCAATAGAACCATCTTCTTTTGCATTTTCTGTGAGTGTTACAGTAACAGTCTTTACAGCAATTTCGTTGGTTTCGTTGTTTTTTAGTTCCTCTTTGCTTACATGAGTTGTAATAGTTTCAGTAATTTTATCTCCACGTTCGGTAATAATATTGACTTTCTTATCAACTGATGTTTTAATTTTCCCGGTTGAGTGTAAGCCTTGAAGAGCGGCTTGCAAGTAAGTATCGGATGTCTTTTGGAATTCAGATATTGTGATCTTGACATCTTTTGTAGTTTCAGTAGAGCCGTCTGGATACTCATCCACTGTTGTTGTTTCGACAGTTGTTCTTACACGTTTAATATTTTTATCCTTACTGGCTAACGTTTCTCGTTTAGTTTTAGTTGTTATTGTGCGATTAATCAATACCGATCCCTGTTGTATTTGTTCATTTTTCACGTCAGATTCTTCTGTTGTATCTTCTACAGTTTCGGATTCATCAATATAAGACTCTGGAAGTTCGGTATCACCATCTTGTGCAGATATTGGAGTTTTCAGAAATACATCAGCAATAGACACCTTTTCACTCTTTTTAGTAATCACTGTTCCATCAGGGTGCTCATCCTCTATCACTGTTTTTACAGTAGTCTTAATTTTCTTTGACCTCATAGATTTATTTTCAAATTCTTGTCTTATAGTGGTAACACTAGTTTTCCTTATAATATATATACCATTTTCATTAACGTTTTCCACATCTGACGTAGTATGTTCATCAGGTTTACCAACTGGGGTAAATCCATCTAGATTTTCATCAATACCATGTTTGCCGTAATCAGCCACTGAAACTTTGACGTCTTTTGTAATTTCAATTACGCTATTCGGCAATTTTGTTTCTGTCATTGTTTCTGTAGTAGTTTTGATCTTTTTCTTGGAACTATCTGAAGAGGATAATATCTCCTTAGTTGTGGTTACAGTAATTTTTTGTTGAACTTCTTTACCTTCCCTTACAACTACCTTTTCTTGCGTATCAACGTTTACAGATTTGTCTTCTAATTTTGAATATTCATTTAAATCGTGTGGATCAATTTCGTCTCCTGCTTCAATGTCACTTATGGAAGTACTTGTATCTACAGTTGTGCGCGAAGAACTATCAGGGAAATGGTCTGTGGTTGTAACTGTAGTAACAGTTTTTAATTTCTTTATTTTACCCTGACTGTCAGAATATTTAGTTTTAACGACTCTTGTCAAAATAGTCCTTCGGATAGTGATGCCTTTTACTTCAATCTCTTCAGTTTGAGTAGTTTCAGTTTGTTCAGGTTTACCTCTTGGAGTCAATTGTTTGAGAATAGTTTCCACTTTGCTAGATTCTGTAGACGATTCCTCAGTCTCGGTCAATTGTTCATCAGTGATTAACACTTGATCATCAGTTTTAAAGGCATTTATGTTCTCAATGTTTTCAGTTATTGTTTGGCTATTAGTACTGATCTCGTCTTTCGATTTACCCACTTGTTTGGTGCCTTCTTTTGTCTCCTCAATTTCATAGTCGGATATTAATACTTTGACGTCTTTAGTTATTTCAGTCATGCCGTTTGGTAATGCTGTTTCGTTTACAGTTTCAATAGTAGTTTTGAGTTTTTTCTTAGATTTATCTCTATTTAACAAAATTTGTTCAGTTGTGGTAGTAGTTACAATTTGCAATACATTTTTCCCATCAATAACTATATAATGATCCTGTTTAGAAACATCAACGGATTTGTCTTCAACGCACGTAAATTCACTAAGTTCAGTGGCTTCTTTTATATCTTCAGTTTCAATGTCAGATAAAGAAGTGCTACTGTCAATTTTAGTATTTGATGAACCATCAGGGAAGTTGTCTATAGTTTTTACTGTGGTAGCAGTTTTTAATTTTTTAGGTTTACCAGTACTATCAGTGTATTTAGTTTTGGTAATAGTTGTAACTATAATCCTCCTGATAATCATGTCATCTTGTACTACTTTCTGATTACTGGTCATAACACTTTCTTCGGGTTCACCACATACTTCATATTCGCTTAATATTTTCTCAAGATTATTACTAGAGTCTATATTCAATTCTTCAGTTTTTACCTCAACATTCTTTCTAACATCTTTTGTACCATCTGGATGATCTTTAGTAATATTAGTTTCAATTGTGGTTCGAATGACTTTTCTATTATCATCTAGTTTTAATGTCTCTTTCTTAGTTACAGTGGTCACAGTTTCAATAATGTCAATATTGTTTTCTCTTATAATTCTCTTACTCACATCTGTGTCGATAATTGTATCTTCTATATTGTCATCAGGCTCATCAGATTCACTAATAAATGAGCATTTGAGTTGAGATTCAGATTCTAACAAACCTTTACTCATGAAGGAAGACTCTGGATCTTGTATTTTATCTATGGCATCCGGAGTTTGGCTAGTGGTAGAATCAGACTTATCATCACTGGTATCGGGATGTGTTTTATCTACTTTATTATCTTTGGCATACAAATCCATTTGTGAGGTAGATCTAAGACTGGAAGAACATTCTGAGAGTAAAGTTTGTGTATCTGTTGTGGTAATAGTTGAACCATCAGACCCTTTACTTAATGTGGTAGTTTCAATTGTAGTTTTAACGTTCTGTGGTGTACCATCTGCTCGAGAAATTATTTCCTTTGTTGTCACCGTTGTTATCGTTTGAGTAACAACATTTTCACCTTCTTTTATAACTTTAGTTACTGTATCAGTCTCTGTTTTAATTTTTCCCATATTTTTCATGAGAGTCATAAGCTCAGTATCACCATCTACATCAACCATTGAGCTCCTGATAGCTTTAGGAACTTTCTCCGTTGAAGTAGATATCTTCTGAGTTAGGACATCGTCTCCAACATGGACAACCTTTGTAATTATTTCCTCAGCTCCATCGGATTTGTCATACGAAACTTCACTTTGCACACCTTCGCTTACTTTGATATCTTGGAAACTACTGGGTGTCTTCGGTAGGGGGCTAACTGGTACAGTTGGCGGAGTCGATACTCTCTCGAAATCTGAGTGCATTACTAATGATTCAAGGCCTTCTGTTTTTATACCTTGCTGCACAGCTTCATCACCAAATGCTTTGTGAATGGATTCCATGAGATGTACAGCATTATCTTTCATAGCCTGTGACACAGACTTATCATCCAAACTAGACACTACTTGATCGGTATCGATTGGTATACTATGCACTCCCGAGTCAGATGCCTCAGACAGTGGTATTTCTTCTTTTGGTGATCCTATTTCAGTAAATGTAGTAGTTGATCGTTTTCTTTCATCATCTGGTAATGATTTTGTTACTCCTGTTTCTTTAAGAGTTGATGAAAACGATATGTCTTCACCAGTTAACATTTCTTGATCAAGCTTATGGCTACTTATTGATTGGATCGAATCAATGTAACTCCTTGAATCGTCTAAAGGTATCTTACATTTCGGTACAAATTTCTTGTCCCCTTTTTCTGTACTCTCAAAACTATATTTTTCCTCTAGACTAACCTCTTTTGAGACATCCTCCGAGCTACTACCGTGCAGCAAAGCATGTGTTGTACTGTCTCGATCAACTATACCACTATCAACTGTTGATATAGAAGATAACTTTTCTACGGCATCATGACTTGTGCTGGTTGATTCCTGTTCCTCTAAAGCAGACCTTTTCTTAATTACATGTTGTGTAGTATCCGCAAAGTTACTCTCGATCTTCGTAACAAACGACCTTTCTTGCATCAGCATGGCTTCTGATTCTTTAGCTAATTTAGTAAGTGATTCCTCTTTTCTTATCCCAATATTTCTGTAATCTATTTGGCTATCTTCACTAAGCGAATCACCATCATCTTTATCATCAATCAAATTTGAGTCAACATGTTTATTTTCTAATTCTAAAAGAGATTCAAATCCATTTATGTCTATAGCCTTTTGTTCTGTTAAATTTTCTAATTCTGAGGTAATATCTTTTGGTTTGGTCTGAAATATATCTGGTTTAGATTCAGAAATAAGGCTTTCTGTTTTTGAAATCACCATATCTGCAACGCAATCTTTCTTTTCCGGAACAAGATCGTCTTTCATTGTTCTAAATTTTTCTTCAAATTTTGGCTCTTCTGTTAATGATATTGTTTCTTCTGTAATGGCTATCTTTGATGAGCTGCAAGCCGATACATTCTTATCTATTATTGTTTCTAACCCTTCTCGTTTACTTCTTGATAAGGCATCATCGAGCGTAGTATCTTTTTCATCAATATCTTTTTCGTCATATCTGGAAATCGTTTCAATTTCTTTTTTTGTAATTGTGTCAATGTTATCTTGTAACTTATTATTAAGGTTATCCGTGTCATCTGATAAGTCACTTAATTTTCCAAGGGTTGATATGTTTTGATTTGGATTATCAGGTAGTAGTGATTCATCGACTGCCATTCCGGGAGTAGATGTTATGTCCTTTGGTTGTTCATGTATCAATGGTATTAGCGTTTTGTCCTCGGGCTGGATAGGTGAAAGACCTTTTGTATAAAAATTTTCTGGAGATGGAACTTTATCTGGAGATACCTTAGTAGGTGTTGGCGCACCCGTATCAAATTTTACCGGAGGTAGCGTATCATCCTCGGATACTACGTCGAGCAGAATAGGTTGTGGCGGTTTCGTGTCTAATATCACAGAGGTTACTGTAATATCTTCAGACACCTCACGTAATTTGTTAGATATAGTCGTTTTCTCCGGAGTGTGAATAAGTGAAGGCATCGTCACATATTTCTTTTCTGGAGATATCATTTTATCTGTGTGAACTTCACCTATTTCAGTAAGTGTTGTAATTTTTTCTTCAGGTTGGATTAGCAAAGGCGCTTTCTCATCTAATTTCATTAAACATGGTGACTTATCCTCAGGTACTTCTTTAGCTCTAGTGGATTTTGGAGCTACATCATCTAGTTGTGCTGAGGACGATGCTATATATTCAGATACAAGATGTACTCCAGTGGTTATTTCATCTACTTTTGCTGGTGAGCTTACTTTATCTTCAGGTAGGCCATCCGCCACAGTAGATGTAAAAGTTTCATCCGATTGAACAGACGATGGTGCCTTGTCTAATGTCATTGGTGAGGGCAATTTATGCTGAGGTACCTCGTCCATCGTGATGACTTTAGGTGATTTTACATCTGCACGGTGAGGGGGTGACCCTATTTCATCTAACTTTGTTGGAGAAGGTATTTCAATTTCAAGCACCTTGTCATCTTTTGTGGATTTGGGTACTTTCTCTTTTGATAGGATAGGAGATGATACTTTCACATCTAATTTTGCTGAAGACGGTGCTTTCTCTTGAGGCACCTCACCGAATTCAGTGGCTGTTGGTGACTTCACATCTAGTTTTGCTGGTAAAGGTGTTTTGTCCTCAAATTCCTCAACCTTAGTGTTATCCGCAGACAACTGTTCCATCGTTATAGATGTTAGTGCATTTTCATCAGGCTGGACAGGATACGACACTATTATATCTGCGGATTGTGTCTTGCCTTCAGATACATTATCAACTTCGGTTGTTGATGGTGACTTTTCAATTTGTTTTGTTGATAAAGGTGCTTTCTCTTCAGGCACTCTATCTATCTCAGAGAGTTTCTGATGTGGTTGTAGAGGACATGATGCTTTCGCATCTACTTGCATTGGAGGTGGCACTTTGTCATCCAATTTTGCTGGGGATGGTGACTTGTCTTCAGGCAACTTATCTCCTTCAATGGTTGTTAGTGACTTTCCATGTAATTTTGTTGGTGAAGGTACTTCCTCTTCAGACACTCCGTCTATCTTAGATAGTGTAGGCTCTTTCTCGTCCGGTTGTACAAGAGATGATGCTTTCTCATCTAATATTGGTGCTCTCTCATCTATATGAAGAGGAGATGACACTTGTTCATCCAATTTTGCTTTTCCTGGGGACGGTGACTTGTCTTCAGGCACCTTACAAACTTCACTGGTTGTTGGTGACTGTAGATTTGTTGGCACTCCATCAATCTTAGAGAGTGTAGGTACTTTCTCGTCTGGTTGAAGAGATGATGTTTTCCCATCTAATATTGATGCTTTCTCATGTAATTGGATTGGAGATGGCACTTTTTCATCCAATTTTGGTGAAGACAGTGACTTGTCTTCAGGCATCTTATCTCGTTCAATGGTTGTTGGTGACTTTTCATGTAATTTTGTTGGTGAAGGTACTTTCTCTTCAGGCACTCCATCTATCTTAGAGAGTTTAGGCTCTTTCTCGTCTGGCTGTACAGGAGATAATACTTTCTCATCTAGTGATGATGCTTTCTCATCTAATGTTGATACTTTCTCATCAAATTGGAGAGGAGAGGTTACATCTAAGTTTGAAGGGGACGGTGACTTGTCTTCAAGCACTTTATCAACGTGAGTGGTGGTTTGTGACTTTTCATATAGTTTTGTTGGTGAAGGTACTTTTTCTTCAGACACTCCATCTATCTTAAAAGGTGTAAGCTCCTCGTCTGGTTGCACAGGATATGGTGCTTTCTCATCCAATTTTGATTTGTCTTCATGCACCTTATCTACTTTTGTACTTGTAGGTGACTTTTCATGTAGTTTGGTTGGTGGTGGAGCTTTCTCGTCAATCACTACATCTATCTTAGAGAGTATAGGCTTTTTTTCGTCTGGTTGTACCGGAGATGGAACTGTGTCATCTAAAGTTGATGCTTTCTCATCTATTGGTGGATGTGGAGACACTTTGTCATGTAATTTTACTGGCGATGGTGATTTGTCTTCAGACACCATATACTCTTCAGGGGTTGCTGGAGACTTTTCATGTAGTTTTGTTGCTGAAAGTACTATCTCTTCAGGCATTCCATCTATCTTAGAGAGTGTAAGCTCTACGTCTGGTTGTGCAGGTGATGGTGCTTTCCCATCTAATTTTGATTTGTCTTCTCGCACCTTATCTACTTTAGTGCTTGTAGATGACTTTTCAAATAGTTTAATTGGTGAAGGTGCTTTCTCTGCAGTCACTTCATCTATCTTAGAGAGTGTAGTCTCTGTCTCATCTGGTGGTACAGGAGATAGAGCTTTCTCATCTAATTGGAGAGAAGATGTCACTTTTTCATCTAATTCTGCTGGTGACGGTGACTTGTTTTCTGACATCTTGTCTATTACAGTGGTTGTTGGTGACGTTTCATGTAGTTCGGTTGGTGGTGGATCTTTCTCGTCAGTCACTACATCTATCTTTGAGAGTGTAGTGTTTTTCTCGTCTGATTGTACCGGAGATGGAACTGTGTCATCAAAAGTTGATGCTTTCTCATCGAATAGGGGAGTTGATGACACTTTGTCATCTAATTTTGCTGGGGATGGTGATTTGTCTTTAAACGCTTTATCCACTTCAGGGGTTGTTTGTGACTTATCGTGTACTTTGGTTGTTGAAGGTCCTTTCTCTTCAGTCACTCCATCTATCTTTGAGAGTGTAGTTTCTTTCTCAACTCGTACGGGAGGCAAAGATGTCTCATCTAATTGGAGAGGAGAAGACACTTTTTCATTTGATTCTGCTGGTGACGGTGACTTGTGTTCAGGCACCTTATCTACTTCAATGATTGCAGGTGACTTATCATGAACTTTTGTTGGTGAAGGCACTTTTTCTTCAGGCACTGGATCTATGTTAGAAAGTATAAGCTCCATCTCGTTTGGTTGTACAGGGGATGGTTCTTTATCTTCTAATTTCATTCTCGAGGGCGTTCTACCCTCATGCACCTCAGTAGATATTGGTGTTTTCTCATTTAATTGTAGATGAGGTGACATTATTTTTTCTAATGTTGCTGGGGACGGTGCCTTGTCTTGAAACTCCTTAGCTACTTCGGTAGTTGTTGGTATATTTTCATGTAGTTTTATAGGTGCAAATGCTTTCTCGTCAGGCACTCGATCTATCTTAGAAAGTGTAGGCTCTTTCTCGTCTGGTTGTAGAGGAGATGATGCTTTCTCATCTACTTGCATTGGAGGTGGCAATTTGTCATCCAATTTTGCTGAGGACGGTGACTTGTCTTCAGGCAACTTATCTCCTTCAATGGTTGTTGGTGACCTTACTTGTAATTTTGTTGGGGAAGTTACTTCCTCTTCAGACACTCCATCTATCTTAGATAGTGTAGGCTCTTTCTCGTCTGCTTGTACGAGAGATGACGCTTTCTCATCTAATGTGGGTACTCCATCATCTATATGGAGAGGACATGACACTTCTTCACTTAATTTTGATGAGGACGGTGATTTGTCTTCAGGTACCTTATCAACTTCAGTGGTTGTTGGTGACTTTTCGAATTGTTTTGTTGGTGAAGGTGCTTTCTCTTCAGGCACTCTATCTATCTTACAAAGTGTAAGCTCATTCTCGTCTGGTTGTAGAGGAGATGATGTTTTCTCATCCAATATAGATGCTTTTCCATCTAATATTGATGGTTTTTCATCTACTTGGATTGGAGGTGGCACTTTGTCATCCAATTTTGCTGGGAACGGTGACTTGTCTTCTGGCATCTCATCTCCTTCAATGGTTGTTGGTGACTTTCCATGTAATTTTGTTGGCGAAGGGACTTTCTCTTCAGGCACTCCGCCTATCTTAGATAATGTAGGCTCTTTCTCGTCTGGTTGTACAGGAGATGATGCTTTCTCGTCTAATGTTGGTGCTTTCTCATCTAAATGGAGAGGAGATGAAATTTTTTCATCCCATTTTGCTGGGGACGGTGACTTGTCTTCAGGCACCTTATCAAATTCGGAGGTTGTTGGTGACTTTTCAAATTGTTTTGTTGGTGAAGGTGCTTTCTCTTCAGGCACTCTATCTATCTTAGAAAGTGTAGGCACTTTCTCGTCTGGTTGTAGAGGAGATGATGCTTTCTCATCTAAATGGAGAGGAGATGACACTTTTTCATCCAATTTTGCTGGAGACGGTGACTTCTCTTCGGGCACCTTATCTACTTCCGTGGTTGCTGGTGACTTTTCGAATTCTTTTGTTGGTGAAGGTGCTTTCCCTTCAGGCACTCTATCTATCTTAGAAAGTGTAGGCTCGTTCTTGTCTGGTTGTAGAGGAGAGGATGCTTTCTCATCTAATATAGATGCTGTTCCATCTAATATTGATGGTTTTTCATCTACTTGGATTGGAGGTGGCACTTTGTCATCCAATTTTGCTGGGGACGGTGACTTGTCTTCTGGCATCTCATCTCCTTCAATGGTTGTTGGTGACTTTCCATGTAAGTTTGTTGGTGAAGGTACTTTCTCTTCAGGCACTCTGCCTATCTTAGATAGTGTAGGCTCTTTCTCATCTGGTTGTACAGGAGATGATGCTTTCTCGTCTAATGTTGGTGCTTTCTCATCTAAATGGAGAGGCGATGACATTTTTTCATCCGATTTTGCTGGGGACGGTGACTTGTCTTCAGGCACCTTATCAAATTCGGAGGTTGTTGCTGACTTTTCAAATTGTTTTGTTGGTGAAGGTGCTTTCTCTTCAGGCACTCTATCTATGTTACAAAGTGTAAGCTCATTCTCGTCTGGTTGTAGAGGAGATGATGCTTTCTCATCTAATATAGATGCTTTTCCATCTAATATTGATGGTTTTTCATCTACTTGGATTGGAGGTGGCACTTTGTCATCCAATTTTGCTGGGGACGGTGACTTGTCTTCTGGCATCTCATCTCCTTCAATGGTTGTTGGTGACTTTCCACGTAATTTTGTTGGTGAAGGTACTTTCTCTTCAGGCACTCTATCTATCTTAGAAAGTGTAAGCACTTTCTCGTCTGGTTGTAGAGGAGATGATGCTTTCTCATCGAAATGGAGAGGAGATGACACTTTTTCGTCCAATTTTGCTGGGGACGGTGACTTGTCTTCGGGCACCTTATCTACTTCCGTGGTTGTTGGTGACTTTTCGAATTCTTTTGTTAGTGAAGGTGCTTTCCCTTCAGGCACTCTATCTATCTTAGAAAGTGTAGGCTCGTTCTTGTCTGGTTGTAGAGGAGATGATGTTTTCTCATCTAATATAGATGCTTTCCCATCTAATATTAAAGGTTTCTCATCTACTTGGATTGGTGGTGGCACTTTGTCATCCAATTTTGCTGGGGACGGTGACTTGTCTTCTGGCATCTTATCTCCTTCAATGGTTGTTGGTGACTTTAAATGTAATTTTGTTGGTGAAGGTACTTTCTCTTCAGGCACTCCGTCTATCTCGGATAGTGCAGGCTCTTTCTCGTCTGGTTGTACAGGAGATAATGCTTTCTCATCTAATGTTGGTGCTTTCTTATCTACATGGAGAGGAGATGACATTTTTTCATCCAATTTTGCTAGGGACGGTGATTTCTCTTCAGGCACCTTATCTACGTCAGTGATTGTAGGTGACATTTCATGTACTTTTGTTGGTGAAGTCACTGTCTCTTTAGACACTCCATCTATTTGAGAAAGTGTAGGCTCTTTTTTGTCTAGATGTACAGGAGATGGTATTTTCTCATCTATTGTCGTTTTCGAATGCATTATATCTACAGGTACCTTAGTAGATATTAGTGCTATCTCATCAAATTGGAGTGGAGATGACAATGTCACATCTTCATCCAATTTTGGTGAAGATGGTGACTTTTGTTCGGGCAACCTATCTACTTCAGTGGCTCTTGGTGATTTTTCATGTAGTTTTGTTGGTGAAGGTGCTTTCTCGTCCGACTCTTCATCTATCTTGGATAGTGTAGACTCATTCTCGTTTAGTTGTACTGGATATTGAGTTTCCTCATGTAATTCTGACTTGCCAACAGGCACTTCAAGTACTTCAGTGGTTGTTGGTGACTTTTCATGTAGTTTGGCTGGTGAAAGTGATTTCTCTTCAGTCTCTTCATCTATCTTAGAGAGTGTAGGCTCTTTCTCATCTGTTTGTATAGGAGATAGAGCTCTTTCATCTAATTGGAGAGCTGACGACACCTTTCCATCTAATTTTGCAGGTGACGGTAACTTGTGTTCAGACGTCTTATCTACTACAGTGCTTGCTGCGGACTTGTCATGTAGGTTGGTAGGTGGTGGAGGGTTGTCGTCAGTCACTACATCTATATTAGAGAGTGTAAGCTCTTTCTCGTCTGGTTGTACAGGAGATGGTGATTTCTCATCCAATTTAGATTTGTCTTTAGGCTCCTTATCTACTTCAGTGCTTGTAGGTGACTTTTCAAGTAGTTTGGTTAGGGATGGAGCTTTCTCTTCAGTTACTCCATCTATCATAGGGAGTGTAGTTTCTTTCTCATCTGGTTGTGCGTGTGATAGAGGTTTCTCATCTAATTGGATAGGAGGTGACACTTTCTCATCTAATTCTGCTGGTGACGGTGACTTGTGTTCAGGCATCTTGTCTACTACAGTGGTTGTTGGTGACTTCTCATGTAGTTTGGTTGGTGGTGGAACTTTCTCGTCAGTCACTACCTCTACCATAGAGAGATCAGGCTTTTTCTCGTCTGGTTGTCCAGGAGATGGGACTGTCTCATCTAATGTTGCTGCTTTCTCATCTAATTGGAGAGGTGGTAATCCCTTTTCAATTAATTTTGCTGGGGATGGTGACTTGTCTTCAGATACCTTACCTACTTCAGGGGTTGTTGGTGACTTTTCGTGTAGTTTTGTTGTAGAAAATGCTTTGTCTTCAGTCCTTACATCAATCTGAGAGAGTGTAACCTCTTTCTCGTCTGGTTGTACAGCAGATGTTGCTTTCCCATCCAATTTTGATTCGTCTTCAGGCACCTTATCTACTTCAGTGCTTGCAGGTGACTTTTCTAGTGGATTGATTGGTGAAGATGTTTCTTCTTCAGTCACTCCATCTATTTTACAGGGACTAGTCTCTCTCTCATCTGGTTGTACGGGAGATAGAGCCTTGTCATCTAATTGAATAAGTGATGATACTTCCTCATCTAATTCTGCTGGTGACTGTGACTTGTGTTCAGACATCTTGTCAACTTCAGTGGTTGTGGGTGACTTTTCATGTAGTATGGATGGTGGTGGAGCTTTCTCGTCAGTCACTACCTCTACCTTAGAGAGATCAGGCTTTTTCTCGTCTGGTTGTCCAGGAGATGGAACTGTGTCATCTAATGTTGCTGCTTTCTCATCTAATTGGAGAGGTGGTAACCCCTTTTCAATTAATTTTGCTGGGGATTGTGACATGTCTTCAGACACCTTACCTACTTCAGGGGTTGTTGGTGACTTTTCGTGTAGTTTTGTTGTAGAAAATGTTTTCTCTTCAGTCCTTACATCAATCTGAGAGAGTGTAACCTCTTTCTCGTCTGGTTGTACAGAAGATGTTGCTTTCTCATCCAATTTTGATTCGTCTTCAGGCACCTTATCTACTTCAGTGCTTGCAGGTGACTTTTCTAATAGTTTGGTTGGTGAAGGTGTTTCCTCTTCAGTCACTCCATCTATTTTACAGGGACTAGTCTCTTTCTCATCTGATTGTACGGGAGATAGAGCTTTCTCATCTAATTGAATAAGTGATGACACTTTCTCATCTAATTCTGCTGGTGACGGTGACTTGTGTTCAGACATCTTGTCTACTTTAGTGATTGTTGGTGACTTTTCATGTAGTTTGGTTGGTGATGGAGCTTTATCGTCAGTCACTAACTCTACCTTAGAGAGATCAGACTTTTTCTCGTCTGATTGTCCAGGAGATGGAACTGTGTCATCTAATGTTGCTGCTTTCTCATCTAATTGGAGAGGTGGTAACCCCTTTTCAATTAATTTTGCTGGGGATTGTGAGATGTCTTCAGACACCTTACCTACTTCAGGGGTTGTTGGTGACTTTTCGTGTAGTTTTGTTGTAGAAAGTGCTTTATCTTCAGTCCTTATATCAATCTGAGAGAGTGTAACCTCTTTCTCGTCTGGTTGTACAGCAGATGTTGCTTTCTCATCCAATTTTGATCCGTCTTCAGGCACCTTATCTACTTCAGTGCTTGCAGGTGACTTTTCTAGTGGATTGATTGGTGAAGGTGTTTCCTCTTCAGTCACTCCATCTATTTTACAGGGACTAGTCTCTTTCTCATCTGGTTGTACTGGAGATAGAGCTTTCTCATCTAATTGAATAAGTGATGACACTTTCTCATCTAATTCTGCTGGTGACGGTGACTTGTGTTCAGACATCTTGTCTACTATAGTGGTTGTTGGTGACTTTTCATGTAGTTTGGTTTGTGGTGGAGCTTTCTCGTCAGTCACTACCTCTACCTTAGAGAGATCAGGCTTTTTCTCGTTTGGTTGTCCAGGAGATGGAACTGTGTCATCTAATGTAGCTGCTTTCTCATCTAATTGGAGACGTGATGACACTTCTTCATCTAATTTTGCTGGGAATTGTGACTTGTCTTCAGACACCGTACCCACTTCGGGGGTTGTTGGTGACTTTTCGTGTAGTTTGGTTGTAGTAATTGCTATCTCTTCAGTCATTGCATCTATCTTAGAGAGTGTAAGCTTTTTCTCGTCTGGTTGTACGGGAGATGGAGCTTTCTCATCTAATTGAATAAGTGATGATACTTTCTCATCTAATTCTGCTGGTGACGGTGACTTGTGTTCAGACATCTTGTCTACTATAGTGGTTGTTGGTGACTTTTCATGTAGTTTGGTTGGTGGTGGAGCTTTCTCGTCAGTCACTACCTCTACCTTAGAGAGATCAGGCTTTTTCTCGTCTGATTGTCCAGGAGATTGAACTGTGTCATCTAATGTTGCTGCTTTCTCATCTAATTGGAGAGGTGGTAACCCCTTTTCAATTAATTTTGCTGGGGATTGTGACTTGTCTTCAGACACCGTACCAACTTCGGGGGTTGTTGGTGACTTTTCGTGTAGTTTGGTTGTAGTAATTGCTATCTCTTCAGTCATTGCATCTATCTTAGAGAGTGTAAGCTTTTTCTCGTCTGGTTGTACAGGAGATGGTGCTTTTTCATCCAATTTTGACTCGTCTTCAGGTACCTCATCTACTTCAGTGCTTGTAGGTGACTTTTCAAGTAGTTTGGTTGGTAGTGGAGCTTTCTCTTCAGTTACTCCATCTATCATCGACAGTGTAGTCTCTTTCTTTTCTGTTTGTATGGGAGATAGACCTTTCTCAACTAATTGACGAGGAGATGATACTTTTTCATCTAAGTCTGCTGGTGACGGTGACTTGTATTCAGACATCTTGTCTACTACGGTGGTTGTTGGTAAATTTTCATGTACCTTGGTTGATGGTGGAGCTTTCTCGTCAGTCACTACCTCTACCTTAGAGAAATCAGGCTTTTTCTCGTCTGGTTGTCCAGGAGATGGGACTGTGTCATCTAATGATGCTGCTTTCTCATCTAATTGGAGACGTGATTGCACTTCTTCGTCTAATTTTGCAGGGGATGGCGACTTGTCTTCAGACACCTTACCTACTTCAGGGGTTGTTGGTGACTTTTCGTGTAGCTTTGTTGTAGAAAGTGTTATCTCTTCAGTCATTACATCTATTTTAGAAAGTGTTGGCTCTTTCTTACCCGGTTGTACTGAAGATTGAGCTTTCTCATCTAATTGGAGAGGAAAGGACACTTCTTTATCAAATTCTGCTGTTGACGGTGACTGGTGTTCAGATATCTTATCGATTACAGTGCTTGTTGGTGACTTCTCATGAAGATTGGTTGGTGGTGGAGCTTTCTCGTCAGTCACTACGTCTATTTCAGTGAGTGTAGGCTTTTTCTCGTCCGGTTGTACAAGAGATGGAACAGTGTCATCTAATGTTGCTGCTTTCTTATCTAATTGAGGATGTGGTAACTCTTTTTCATCTAATTTTGCTGGGGATAGTGACTTGTCTTCAGACACCTTACCAACTTCAGAAGTTGTTGGTGACTTTTCATGTAGTTTTGTTGCTGAAAGTACTATCTCTTCAGACACTCCATCTATCTTAGAGAGTGTAGTCTCTATCTCAACTGGTGGTACAGGGGATAGAACTTTCTCATCTAATTGGATAGGAGATGACACTTTCTTATCTAATTCTGCTGGTGACGGTGACTTGTGTTCAGACATCTTGTCTACTACAGTGGTTGTTGGTGACTTCTCATATAGTTCGGTTGGTGGTGGAGCTTTCTCGTCAGTCACTACATCTATCTTAGTGAGTGTAGGCTTTTTATCATCTGGTTGTACAGGGGTTCGAACTGTGTCATCTAATGTTGCTGCTTTCTCATCGAATTGGGGAGGTGGTGACCCTGTTTCAAGTAATTTTGCTGGGGAAGGTGACTTGTCTTCAGACACCTTACATACTTCAGGGGTTGTTGGTGACTTTTCGTGTAGTTTTGTTGTAGGAAGTGCTATCTCTTCAGTCATTACATCTATCTTAGAGAGTGTAGGCTCTTTCTCGTCTGGTTGTACAGGAGATGGTGCTTTCTCATCCAATTTTGATTCGTCTTCAGGCACCTCACCTACTTCAGTGCTTGCAGGTGACGTTTCTAATAGTTTGGTTGTCAGTGGAGCTTTCTCTTCAGTCACTCCATCTATCATTGAAAGTGTAGTCTCTTTCTCAGCTGGTTGCACGGGAGATAGACCTTCCTGATCTAATTGGGGAGGAGAAGATACTTTTGCATCTAATTCTGCTGGTGACGGTGATTTGTGTTCAGACATCTTGTCTACTACAGTGCTTGTTGGTGACTTCTCATGTAGTTTGGTTGGTGGTGGAGCTTTCTCGTCAGTCACTACCTCTATCTTAGAGAGATCAGGCTTTTTCTCGTCTAATTGTCCAGGAGATGGAATTGTGTCATCTAATGTTGCTGCTTTCTCATCTAATTGGAGACGTGATGACACTTCTTCATGTAATTTTGCTGGGGATTGTGACTTGTCTTCAGACACCGTACCTACTCCAGGGGTTGTTGGTGACTTTTCGTGTAGTTTTGTTGTAGTAATTGCTATCTCTTCAGTCATTGCATTTGTCTTAGAAAGTGTAAGCTCTTTCTCGTCTGGTTCTACAGGAGATGGTGCTTTCTCATCCAATTTTGACCCGTCTTCATGTACCTCATCTACTTCATTGCTTGTAGGTGACGTTTCTAATAGTTTGGTTGGTAGTGGAGCTTTCTCTTCAGTCACTCCATCTGTCATTATGAGTGTAGTCTCTTTCTCAACTGGTTGTGCGGAAGATAGAGCTTTCTCATCTAATTGGATAGGAGGTGATACTTTCTTATCTAATTCTGCTGGTGACGGTGACTTGTGTTCAGACATCTTGTCTACTACAGTGGTTGTTGGTGACTTCTCATGTAGTTTGGTTGGTGGTGGAGCTTTCTCGTCAGTCACTACCTCTATCTTAGAGAGATCAGACTTTTTCTCGTCTGGTTGTCCAGGAGATGGAACTGTCTCATCTAATGTTGCTGCTTTCTCATCTAATTGGAGAGGTGGTAACCCCTTTTCAATTAATTTTGCTGGGGATGGTGACTTGTCTTCAGACACCATACCTACTTCAGGGGTTGTTGGTGACTTTTCGTGTAGTCTTGTTGTAGGAAGTGCTATCTCTTCAGTCATTACATCTATATTAGAGAGTGTAGGCTCTTTCTCGTCGGGTTGTACAGGAGATGGTGCTTTCTCATCCAACTTTGATTCGTCTTCAGACACCTCACCTACTTCAGTGCTTGTAGGTGACGTTTCTAATAGTTTGCTTGGTAGTGGAGCTTTCTCTTCAGTCATTCCATCTATCATTGAGAGTGTAGTCTCTTTCTCATCTGGTTGTACGGGAGATAGACCTTCCTGATCTAATTGGGGAGGAGATGATACTTTTTCATCTAATTCTGCTATTGACGGTGACTTGTGTTCAGACATCTTGTCTACTACAGTGGTTGTGGGTGACTTTTCATGTAGTTTGGTTGGTGGTGGAGCTTTCTCGTCCGTCACTACCTCTATCTTAGAGAGATCAGGCTTTTTCTCGTCTGGTTGTCCAGGTGATGGAACTGTGTCATCTACTGTTGCTGCTTTTTCATCTAATTGGAGACGTGATGACACTTCTTCATCTAATTTTGCTGGGGATTGTGAATTGTCTTCAGACACCTTACATAATTCAGGGGTTGTTGGTGACTTTTCGTGTAGTTTTGTTGTAGGAAGTGCTATCTCTTCAGTCATTACATCTATCTTAGAGAGTGTAGGCTCTTTCTCGTCTGGTTGTACAGGAGATGGTGCTTTCTCATCCAATTTTGATTCGTCTTCAGGCACCTCACCTACTTCAGTGCTTGTAGGTGACTTTTCAAATAGTTTGATTGGTGGTGGAGCTTTCTCTTCAGTCATTCCATCTATCATTGAGAGTGTAGTCTCTTTCTCATCTGGTTGTTCGGGAGATAGACCTTTCTGATCTAATTGGAGAGGAGATGATACTTTTTCATCTAATTCTGCTGGTGACGATGACTTGTGTACAGACATCTTATCTACGACAGTAGCTGTTGGTGACTTTTCACATAGCTTGGTTGGGGGGTGAGCTTTCTCGTCAGCCACTACATCTATAGGTTCTTTCTCGTCTGGTTGTACAGGAGATCGAAGTTTGTCATCTAAAGTTGATGTTTTCTTATCTAATGGAAGAGGTGATGACACTTTTCCATCTAATTTTGCTGGGGATGGTGCCTTGTCTTCAGACACTTTATCTACTTCAGGGGTTGTTGGTGACTTCTCATATAGTCTGGTGGGTGAACGTGCTTTATCTTTAGTCAGTCCATCTATTTTAGGGAGTGTAGGCTGTTTCTCGTCTGGCTGTACAACAGATGATGCTTTCTCATCTAATTTTGATGCTTTTTCTTCTAACTGGAGAGGAGATGATACCTTTTCATCTAAGTTTGCCGGTGACGGTGACATGTGTTCAGGCATCTCATCTACTTCAGTGGTTGTTGGTGCCTTTTCTTGTAGTTTTGTTGGTGAAGATGCTTCTTCATCAGTTGCTACATCTATCTTAGAGTATATAGGCTCTTTCTCATCCGGAAGTACAGGAGATCGTGGATGCCCTTCTAATTTGGATTTGTCTTCAGGAACCTTATCTACTTTAGTAGTTGTAGGTGACTTTTCATGTGGTTTAGTTGGAGAACGTGCTCTTTCCTCAGTCAGTCCGTCTATCGTCGAGAGTGTAGGCTCTTTCTCATCTGATTGTACTGGACGTGAAGTCTTTTCTTCTAATGTTGTTGCTATCCCGTCTAATTGGAGAGGAGATGACACCTTTTCATCTAAGATTGCTGGTGACGGTGACTTTTGTTCAGGCATCTTATCTTCAGTAGTTATTGGTGACATTTCATGTAGTTTTGTTGGTGAAGGTGCTTTCTCTTGAGTCGCTCCATCTATCTTGGAGAATGTAGGCAATTTCTCGTCTGGATGTACAGGAGATGGTGTTCTTTCATCTATTTTAGATTTGTTTTCTAGCACGTTATCTACTTCAGTGGTTCTTGGTGAACGTGGTTTTTCTTCGATCAGTCCATCTATTTCAGAGAGTGTAGGCTCTTCCTTCTGTGGTTGTACAGGACGTGGTGCTTTTTCATCTAATGTTGATGCTTTCTCGTCTAATTGGAGAGGAAATGACACCTTTTCGACAAATTTTGCTGGGGACGCTGACTTATCTTGAAACACTTTATCTACTTCAGTTGTTGTTGGTGACTTCTCATGTAGTTTGGTTGGTGGTGGAGCTCTCTCGTCAGCCACTACATCTATCTTAGACAGTGTAGGCTTTTTGTCATCTGGTTGTACAGGAGATCGAACTGTGTCATCTAATATTGCTGCTTTCTCATCGAATTGGAGAGGTGGTGACCCGTTTTCAGTTAATTTTGCCGGGGATGGAGACTTGTCTGCAGGCACCTTACCTACTTCAGGGCTTGTCGGTGACTTTTCGTGTAGTTTTGTTGTAGACAGTGCTATCTCTTCAGTAATCACATCTATCTTAGAGAGTGTAGGGTCTTTCTCGTCTTTTTGTACAGGAGATGGAACTGAGTCATCTATTGTTGATGCTTCCTCATCTAATTGGAGAGGTGATGACAATTTTTCGTCTAATTTTGCTGGGGATGGTGACTTGTCTTCAGGCATCTTATCTACTTCAGGGATTGTTGGTGATTTTTCATGTAATTTTGTTATTGAAAGTGCTTTCTCTTCAGTCATTTCATCTGTTTTAGAGAGTGTAAGCTCTTTCTCATCTGATTGTACAGGAGATGATTCTTTCTCATCAAATTTTGATTTGTCTTGAGCCACCTTATCTACTTCAGAACTTGTAGGTGACTTTTTATGTAGTTGGGTTGGTGAAGGTGCTTTTTCTTCAGTCACTCCATCTATCTTAGGGAGTGAGGTCTCTTTCTCATCTGGTTGTACTGGACATAGAGCTTTCTCTTCTAATTGGAGAGGAGACAACACTTTTCTCTCTACTTCTGTTGGTGACGGTGACTTGTGTTCAGACACCTTGTCTAGTATAGTAGTTGTTGGTGGCTTTTCATGTAGTTTGGTTGGTGAAGGTGGTGTCACTTTAGTCACTCCATCTATCATAGAGAATGTTGGCTCTTTCTCATCTGGTTGTACAGGAGATAGAGCTTTCTCCTGTAATTGGAGAGGTGACACTTTTTCATCTAATTTTGCTGTGGACGGTGACTTATCTTCAGGCATTTTATCTACTTCAGTCACTATGGATGACTTTTCATATAGTTTGGTTGGTGAATGTGCTTTCTTTTCAGCCAGGCCATCTATTTTAGGGAGTGGAGGCTCTTTCTCGTCTGATTGCACAGGAGATACACCTTTTTCATCTAATGTTGATGCTTTTCTGTCTAATTGGAGAGGGGATGACACCTTCTCATCTAAGTTTGCCGGGGACGGTGACTTGGGTTCAGGCATTTCATCTACTTCAGTGTTTGTTAGTGACTTTTCAAGTAGTTTCGTGGGTGAAGGTGCTTTCTCTTCAGTCACTCCATCTATCTTAGAGAATGTAGGCTCTTTTTCGTCTGGATATACAGGCGATGGTGCTTTCTTATGTAATTTGGATTTGTCTTCAGGCACCTTATCTACATCAGTAGTTCTTGGTGACTTTTCATGTGGTTTAGTAGGAGAACGTGCTTCCTCCTCAGTCAGTCCGTCTGTTTTCAAGAGTGTAGGCTCTTTCTCGTCTGGTTGTACAGCAGGTGGAATTTGTTCATCTAATGTTAATGCTTTCTTGTCAAATTGGAGAGGATATGATAGCTTTTCATCTAAGCTTGCTGGTGACGGTGACTTGTGTTCAGACATTTTATCCACTTCAGTGGTTGTTGGTGACTTTTCATGTAGTTTTACGGGTGAAGGTGCTTTCTCTTCAGCCACTCCATCTATTTTAGAGAATACAGGCTCTTTCTCGTCTGGATATTCAGGCGATGGTGCTTTCTCATCTAATTTTGACTTTTCGTGAGGCACCTTATCTACTTCAGTGGTTGTTGGTGACTTTTCATGTACTTTTGATGGTATTGGTGCTTTCTCTTGAGTCACTCCATCTGTCTTAAACAGTGTAGACTCTTTCTCGTCTGGTTGTACAGGAGATGATGCTTTCATAGGTAATCCTGATGTTTTCCCATCTAATGTTGATGCTTTCTCAGCTATTTGGATGACAGATGACACTTTATCATCCAATTTTGCTGGGGACGGTGCTTTATCACCAGGCAAATTATCTACTTCAGTAACTGTTGGTGGCTTTTCATGTACTTTTGTTGGCGAAGGTACTTTCTCTTCAAGCACCCTTGAATCTAGTTCTATAGACGAAGTTACTTTATCTTTAGAGACTTCATCGGCCATAGAATGTGTCGGCGCTATCTCGTCTGGTTGAACAGGAGATGGAGCCTTGCCATATAATTTAGTTGTTTGAACAGAAGCTGGTGATGTATCTTCTAATTTCGATGATGAAGATGAATAATCCCCTGACAGTTCAACCTGCTCAGTAGATGTTAGTGATTTCCTTTCGTGTTCATCTTCTTTATCTAGGATTGACTGTTTTTTTACATTAAGTACGGAAATGTAGTTTCCTGTATCGAGATCATTATCAATTTCAGCGGAAACAATATTGGTTTTATCTACTACTTCTGTTCTTTGTTTTTCGGTGCTCTCCAATATTTCCGTTTCGTTAGATAACTTTCTGCTTATTTCTTTAGAAATGATTTTCGCTTCCGCTTTTGCAATTTCCATTTTTTTAACAAGAGATTCTTTTATATCTGAAATTTTTGCAGCTGTTTCAGAAGTAGCATTTGGTGATTCATCCAACGCAACGTCTTGTACTGGGCTGCGTATTTCTTTAGAGGTAACTGTTTTGGTTAAATTACTAATCGGAATTTTCTCGTCGATAGTGTCATGTGGTTTTTGAATGTCTTCCGATATTAACGTAATCCCTATCAAATCTGTACCCGTCGTTTGTTTCTGTACTAAATCGTCTTCTATTTTCAATGTCTTAATATCGTCTATAATACTATCGTCTTTTTTTGCAGATGGTAATTGGGTGATTGATATTGGACTAACTTTTTTATCACTACCTGAAGTAATGACTTCGACGCCGCTAATTAATTCTTTCTTTTGCAGTTTCTCTCCTGTTTTTTTGTCAGGCAATAATTTGTGAGAAAACGCTTCTTCTTTCTTTTTCAAGTCAGCCATTTTTTCTTCGAGTTTTTCTAAAGTCTTTGCAGCATCTAAAGTTATACTTAATTTTCGGTTCGTAGTGATTTCTCCGTCAACAGAATCAAAATCTAATCTTTCAATTTTTTCATCCAAATGTGATAAAATTGAATCAACTGCTTTTTTATCTTCTTCTAAACTGTCTTCGAGCATTTTCGCTTTGTCCAAGCTTTCACTTACGTGTTTTTCAACTTGTGCTTGTGTGTTTTTAAATTCAGCCATTTCCTTTCCTGAAGTTTCAATGTCTAATTGCGTTTTTTCCTCAATGATCAATTCTTTATCTTCATACGGCTCAGTCATTTCACTGACCTTTTCTTCTTTCATATCACGTTTAGTCTTCTTACCTTCACTAAGAACTGTTTTATCTGATATTTCACTCACATCTTCTGATGTCACAGATCTAACTGGTGAAACTTCTTTGTGTACTGTGGTAATCTCGTGGCCATGTTTAGCATCAATGTTTTTTCCTTTCGTGTCCTCAAGTTCTTGGTGTCGATCTTTTATAATTTCCGTTTCATTTAAAGTAAATTCATGAGTCGTTTCAACTGTTCTCGAAATAGACCCGTCCATTTTTGTGAATATTTCAGGCGATTTACTAGTCATGGTAGGGGACTTCTCAGCAATGATTTCGCTAAGACTTTTTTCCGATTTCAATACTATAGCCACATCTGCCACTATTCGCTCAACGTCTTTTGGACTTAGAGGGGGCTTTTCAGTAACTTCTAATTTGCGAGCTTCTTCAATTTCTTTCTCTACATCTTCTGGTATTGATGGAATTTTTTCAGGCATACATGGAATCTCTTCCATTATAACCATGTTATCTTTTATTGGTGAATCTAGTGTTGTTATATGGGTTTCTCTTAATTTCTCAGTGTACTGACCGTAATTATACTCACCATCATCATATTCTTTTACAGGTTCTAGTTCTTTTCCAGGTATAGAAGTAATTTTCATTTGCTCATGGAACATCGGCGAGTCTGGCGCTGAACCTGGTGTGACAGTAACTAACTCCGGATGTGATGCACCTTCAATAGTCTTAATTATCACGTCGTCTTGAATAGTTTTCATTCCTTTATAAGACATAGCAGCTTCCTGATCCGGAAGGGGCAGGTCTTTTGGAACTTTAATTTCATGGACGAAACCTACGTCTGGCTTACGTTTGAATATATCTTCTTCAATAGGTGTTTTCTTTTCCTCGTATGTTTTGTAATCGACTACTTCATGTAATGGAAGATCGGCGACTTCATCAGGAGTCTTAACTATTTCCCTTATTGGTGCCGGTTGGGACTCGAGTTTTGGCGTTTTTTCAAGGGATGAGGGTTTTTGAATATTTATTGAAGTTTGTGGTGGAATTACCTCTTTTGTATCTTCTTTAATGTGCTTTTCTTCAATATGTTGATCTTCTATGATGTCATCGAGCGTTATGCGCTCATCCTCTGGTAGAGTTGGTGCCGTTGTTGCACCGGATTCAATAGTTGTCGATATTTTCTCATCCGGTTGTGACTCTTGTACAATATTAAGTTCTAGAGAATCTTTAGGTTTAATACCACTTTTACTATCTGAAGTTTTCTTCTCACTGCTATTATCTTGCTTTTCTTCACTTACTGAATGTTCTTTTGATTCAGCTTGTTTGGCATCGACTTCTGCAGTGTCCTCCGATTTCTGTTTAGGTTCGTCAGCCTTTTCAACTTGTACTTCTTCCTTTATTTCTTTCCTTTTCTCTGATTCTTCTTTATCTTTAGTATGCTTTTGTAATTCATCTTCTCGTTCATGGCTACTTTCGCGGTCGGCGATGGAATCTTCGGTGAACTGATCCACTTCCTCCTTTTCAATGATTAAATACTCTTCCTCGAACTCACCGTCAGCAGTTGTTTCAGTCTTTGCGTCATCTAACAAATATGTAATTTTTTCTATATCTGAGCGGCCCACATAATCAATTTTTTCGTCAGCTTCACTATCTCTATTAAACACAGCCTCAATCTCTCTAACAATTTCTTGTTCCTCTCTATCATCCAATTCTTGTTGCTTTATATCATCAAGCGACTTAGATGTATCTTCATCGGATTTTTTTGCTTCTTTCAAAATATCTTCATAATTAACTCTTTGTAGACCTTTCAACTTAGTATCAACTTTAACTACTTTTAGGGATTTTGATGGACTCTTCATAGTTTTTAAGCCTTTAACAGGTGATGCAAGTGGCCGTGGTCTACGTGAAATAGGTTCTCTTTTCGGTTTGGGCTCTTTCTTTTCAGGAACTTTTTGAGTAAAATCTCGTTTTGGTGATGCTTGTTTGTACTTGGATTCAGCAACCCTGCGATTTGCCGCTTCCTTTGTACTTTTGGCAGACGTACTACTCGGACTTAGTTTTCTTGTTTTTGTCTTAAGTTTATCTTTTACAGCTGATTGCACAGTGGAAGATGTCATTTTTGAGTCTAATGTTTTTTTTGGCGTAGTTGGAGGCGATTTCTTATCGTCAACTATAACCTTTTTATCTAATATACTGGCAGTCACTTTCTTGTCTATGACTTTTTGTGACGTCCTGTGACTAACTTTGTTTCTTGACATAGATGGTGTCATTGATTCTGTCTTTATCCGGGATTCTGTCTTTTTTCTACTCTCTATTTTAGGCTTAACATCAGATTCGGCTTTTTTGGATTCAGCCAGTTTAACTACAGAGTCTTTTCCATCATCAGTCTTATCACTCCGTTTTGTTCTCCTTTCGGTAACCTTTTCCTTCTTTTTAATATCTTTCTTTTTAGGCAACCCATCTATCACAGAGCTCTCATACTGAGCAATTTTATCATCTAATTTAGTATCTACCCTCGCTATTACCGCTTCTTGCAGAACTGATTCAATTTTCTTGTCCTCGCCATCAACTAGCTCGCTGAGCAATTTGTTGTCTATTATATTTTTAGAGTCTGTTTCATCTTTGATTATTCTTTGTGGTTCTGGTTCAATAATTTTGTCTTCTTTCGCCTCTCTCTTATCTTTTTCAGTTACGATACTTTTTTCTTTACTGACTTTAGATGTAGCTTGCTTTGTTTTTGATGCTGTGACGGTGGTAACTGATACGGGCGTGGCTGTGACCGCCACCTGCCGTCCCGTACATGTCGGAGTTTGGAGGAAATCTAAATGCTTGAGTTTCTCTAGGCCTTCGAATATTTTGTGCTGTGGCGTTGATCCTGGGAACATTATTCTAGTGATCGTATCATCAGGGTTGGCTGGCCGCCACACGAGCAGAGCACATATCGACACCAGGTTTGGAATTGGGAAATTAAATTGCCCAGACCCAGTTGCACCTTCAAATAATTTCGATTCACTGTTGTGCCACCGCTTAAGGAATTCACGAACGTATTTGGAGTCCTTGGACGGATTCAGTACGTACATGTCGAGTGTTCCTGAAAAAGAAAATAAATTATATAAATATTATGTCATATCATTTACTGCCATTTGGCATTTTGATAAGAGTGTTTTCGTGCTTCGGAAGGTCTCGGTTGTTTTCAATTAAAGGCTATCGTTAAGCCAAGTCGGTGGCCTATAAAGACGTCTTACAAACACTAAACGCCACTAGTCTGTTCTGACACAAATTTACCTTTTTTTTCTACCTGACATTTTTAAAACACTACCATTAAAACAATTTAAACAAAGACTCTTCGCATGGCTTCTGAACACACTATTGCAGTGGGAATAAATTTCTCCATGATAATTTCTAATGAAATCATAAATTAATGCTTCACATTGGTAAATTGAATCATGTAGATTAATACAATTATGATATTTATTATGCATTATTATAGCACCGAAAATTTACTATTTTTATTGAGTATATTTTAAGACTTATAGAATCCCAAAACATGCATTAAAACAAAGCTATGACTGTCACTATCCACCAATATGATTATATTAACGTTCCTAAGTAAATACCACTATTTGTCACCTTCCCAAGGACTGACTACGTTAGCCATTATTTAACTGTAACGAATAGGGCATACAACTGCGCTACGTATACTTTTTGTATGTTTATCCGCCATTTACACATAATCCTCTCCGGATTCTGTATCACCAAGAATGTCCAATGGACATAAGTTATAAACACATTTGCTCTAATTTCTCAAAGCAGCAGTGATTATTATACTGTCGATGATTGAATTTTTAACTTACCATGTCCAACTTTATGGTAAAGATTTATTGGCTCGGGGTTTCGGTAGCAGTGCTGAGGCTTCAGATTGAGATGTCTGAGATCAGCCATCATGTCGGATCCCTCCTGCAGGAGCGACACCAACAGTGGATCAGAGTCTTTATCACCATCCGGGCTTATCAGCGCACGACGCTCCTGGAATTTAACAAAGAAATACCATTAAATATACCTACTCATACTCTTTGTTAGGTGGTAGCGTTCTATTTAAAACAATCATGTTTTACAAGGTTAAAGTAGTCGACATCGTTCTGAAAATTTGCAGGCTAAAGTGGCACTGGGCAGGTCATATCTGTTGCAGAACTGACTGTCGATAGGTTATCCTGCAGTCTTCCCACTGTAACTCCTGTATGGACAGTGGAACGAGATTGTGCCGACTAAAAGTATAACTAACTTGATCCACAGTGTAATTCTAGAAAGAAATATAAGTAGGGTATGTAAGTACGAAAAGTGTATTCCACTTCCCCCTCTTTAAGTTCCGAGTGTAGCTAATTAAATACAGAATGACACTTTGGTGAAGGATGTCAAGTGACATTCGAACCCTTGCTTTCATATACACCACAGATTGCGTCTAGAAACAATGAGTTTGGGTAGAAGACTACCGCGAGTAATAGGCTTGGTAAGTAGCTTGGAAACTCTAAATTATGAGGGTTTGAGACCATAATATTGACATCGACACCGGACGGATTTCAGAATCAATAATGAGCGCCGGAGATCGCGGCTGGACAAACGTAAATGAGGCATGAAGCGACTACATGCGTAAGGTCAAGGATTGGTTCTGGTCTGTGGAGTGCCTTGCGAGAGGCCTATATCCAGCAGATGTTCCAAGTAAGTTCTTGGAACATCTGCTGTTGAGCTAAACTCAACGCGTACCATTGCTATCCATGGAGTTCTTATTCCGTAGGTAGGTACGTTTCGAAAAAAGAATTTGAAATGAAGACAGGAAACTTCCAACGGAAACAATAATAATCAGCGGTCAAGTGAATGTCGGACACGTGCACACAGGACGTCGTCGTCGTTAACGTCACAATAAATACGAAAACATAAATGACAAGATAGAACTTGACGTGTTTCAGTTGTTCCCGGTATGATATTATTTTGTGAGAAATTATAGACATTCTGAAAAACAGTCTGTTCTTGTTATGATTTGGAAAGAGTGTTAAAGAATGGACTAGAAAGATTGACTAGAAAGCAATAGTTTCATTCAAGGAGCAAAATCTAACACCAGCAAGGGTAGCTTGACCACAGACGATAATCTATAACACGTAATATTGCGTGCATCTGTCAAAATGCGGCTGTAATGTGGCTCATTTTGACAGAATGATTGATTGATGGACAAAGAAGGGCTCAGATTAATAATGAGTTGAATTGTCGCATGATCTAAGGCTAAAACGTGGTTGTTGAGGACTTCGTGGTACGACTGATTACTGTTATCTCCGGTTCCAATTTCATTGTGTTCATTGTCTATTTTTGCACTGATCCGTGTATGTGTGTGTCGATTCTTATTTTTATCTTCATCACTTACATGTCCCAATCCTGGAGAATCCCACGAGGTATTCTCGCACGCCTATTTCACATAAAGTTGCACTTTTCACCACAATTCGTAGCCTATTTATTATAATAACTAAGCGAAACACAAACTAAAATAACTGGTCTGCAAAACTAATTCACATATCAACGTGCGACCACCGCAAGTCTTGAGGTAGAATGGAAGCCGATATGACTCGCTTCAACAACCATGGTCACTGGCGTCGGACACTGATATTGTGAGGTATTTTATAAACTGGCCACTTTGTACTAACTTGATCTTTTCTAAGCTGAATCGAATGATGTCAACAGACGAAGATAAAAGCGGTACAGATGGCACGCAACATCAATGATGATATGGATACGGGCTAAACACCGTAAGCGAACACACTGCAAAGTTAGATTTCAAGAATGAACACCGTGGGAAACAGGAGACTAAGCTATTACAGCTATGCTGAAGTCATGATTTGTCTACTTACAATTTTGAAAAGGGATAGATAAATTCATATGTATGCAGCTAGACAGCATGGCAATAATCCCTAAAACTTAAGAATAGTTATATGCCCCTAAGGTTCATCATCATCAGACTGAGGTTGAAGATAATAAAATGAAGGCGAAGGTGGAAGTAGATCTCAAAGCTTAGGATTGAGTGCCTCATGAGCTCAATGAAGACCAAAGGCAAACTCGTGTAAATGCCTAAGTTGCTTTGCCGAGCTAAAACAGGGATTCTAAGTGGGATCGTTATTGCGATGACAAATAGTCCTTGTATAACAACCGCCAAACGTTATTCATGTTGCGTTTAAGTTAGCAGACTAGAGTGGCAATAGGCAGGTCATCTATCGCAGAACTTGACAAACGATGGGGCAAACTGATGTCAACTTTTTTTAGTAGTAAGATGCATATGTAATACATACATACAGTTCAAGTAATGTAAAACATAATTTTAAATAGGATAAGGATAGATAAGACATGAACTGTGCAACACAATGGATAAATGCAAAGTAATTTTTATAAACTCAATGAAAATAGTATAGACTATTTAATAATTGTAGATCTTAACACAGTTTTTTTTTCCTTTTTTTTTTCTCTTTTGCAAGAGTACATAGGTGCTCTTGCAGGGGAGGAGGGAGGAGGGGGGAGGAGCTGTGTTAAGATCTACAACCCCGTTGGTTCTGCTAACTTGCGTAACAAGCCCGCAATACAAATTTATATAATTGTAACATATGTTGAGGGCAGGCTGAAAACCAGTGCTGAGTGATTCACGTCACTCAGTGTTTACTGAGACTGTCCCCCACACACGCACTCATTGTAGTACCTAGTTAGTCATAGAGCCGTGTTGGTGGATCGATCTTGAGACTGGGATCGCGTCTCGATCTCGATATTATAGTTTTCTTTTATTTTTATTTTTTTGATACTGTTTCAATATGAAACAGGTTCTCAAGCGTGAGCTTGGTGGCCATCTCGGTCTCGAGAGCGGTTTGTGGGATGCGGACCTTGATTTCCTCTGTTTTGATTTCTTGTATGTTATTGTGTTTTTTTTTTCGGTGTGTGGAAATAAATGGTTTAAATGGTTTAAAATGGTTTAAAAACGAGTTCAGCTCAATGTTTTAGTTAATCTGTAACCTAGATGGGAGCTCCATAGGATCGAATGCTAAAACAGCAGCCAAGAAGAGAACATTGAAGAGGAAGAATAAGAAAAATGAACTGCGTACTTAGATGGCTGAATCTGTCCTTGTCTGTATGCATCGACTTTCCGCTACCTTTATCAGTTGCTACATATTATTAACGTGTTATGCACTTTGTGAATATCTTAAACCTACCAGTGTATGTCAACCTGCCACAGTAAGCAGATTGCTCAATGAACCGTGCACTGGTGTGGAGTTACATTGGACTTCAAGGGCGTCGGTGAGGCGCCAGCCCGGACAGTTTACTTGACATGACCTTGACCAAGACGTTATGAATACGAACATTGTGTATACGGTCCATTCAAGTCAATCTTTAATGCTTTTACCTCATACAAGCTGAATCTGTGTCGGAAACATTTATTTGAAAATATAAGTACACTTATCCGGTCTATTTGTTAAGTCTCATCAAGAAAAAAACTTATTCGTGCCGTGTGGGTTCGGCATGTAATTAGACTGTATACTATACCTATAGGTATAGTATACAGTTGTTATACCTTATATATAAGGTATAACAAAATTAACCCGACAAACTTTGCAGAGTGAATGTATAGGATTATTACGAAAAAAATAAAAAATAAAACATTAAAGTTAACAGATTTTATTCAAAAAATAAAATTTAAAAATGTAAATTTTGTGAGTTGGACCTTAATGGCCGCGCGCACTAAGTACTTTGCCACAACACAAACACGTGTCGCGGTATCTTTGAAGACGCCGAAAGGCGACCACTCGCCGATTGCACTAATAAACTAAACTGGACTACTAACTAACTAAACTAACTAACTTAACTAACTTTTTTTCTCATTGATAAAATAAGGTACAATCGAAATGAAGTAAGTCTGTAAATTTGTATTTTCATTTGCACTTACATTTAATTTTTTTATTTGAAAACAAAATTTTCAGGGCTAGTTTTTTTAATGAATATATTATTTTATTGTGATGTACGTGCAATTGCCAAAGTTTGTCGGGTTAATTTTGTTAGACCCTATATATAGATAGATAAATAATATAGAATATATAAAAGAATAGACTTAACTTAATTACTTATGTGCATTTATCCGACTGCTCTTAAAAACGGTGAAGGAAAACATCGTGTGGAAACCTGTATGTCTGAGAAATAAAAATTCAAAGGCATGTGAAGTCCCCAACCCGCATGGGGTCAGCGTGGTGGACTTCGGCCCATACTCTCTCATATACGAGGAAAAGCCTATATCCCTGCAGTGGGATGTTTACGGGCTGATGATGATGTCATCACGACTAACATTGTTTAACGATTGTGTTCAAGATTACCTCTAAGTTGCAGAAGAAGTGCCCGATCTGCGGATAGACGGGAGTGTTGGCCTTCCTGTTGAGCACGGCGGCCATGCCCGACACGGAGCAGTTATTCAGCCGGGTGAATAGTACTGCGTCCAGTCTGTCCAGGTGCCGTGCGAAGTCCCACCAGCACGCCTTGCGGGAGAAACCGCCGTCAACTGGAAGTTAAATGAAAAATTTTTCAGTTACTTTTAATTGGCCAAAGATACGAAATTCGAAAAAGTTGATTTTGCTAATGTCGAGTCTCATCATGGTGCATTCGCCGAGTGATTGTTCCTTCGATTCTTATTAGTATTTTGTTCATAATGTAAGTTGAATAAATAAATATTTGGGACGCTTACACCAATTGACCGCCTCCATGGCTCAATGTAAACAACATTGGGTTTACGGTTCGGAGGTCGCGGGTTTAAGTATTCTGTTTGGTTGGTGGTAGGGCAGTTTAAATGTCCGCCTGGCTGGCTACCACCATCTCATCTAAATCTGTTAGATAAAAAAATTTAAATGGAACAAACTGAATTTTTACAAAAAGAAATCGGCGACGAGTATCGCCAACAATAATACCATAGTAACCCGACTGGTCCCATAGGTATCATACTTGTATTTGTTAAAAATTGTATGTCTCTTGTGTTTACATTTTTTTTTATGCACGACGGGTTCGTACTTGACCTCAATCACACCTGATGTTAAGTGAAGATGAGGTCGAAGGTGGAACCGTACTGACCGTACAGATATGACTGACGTCATGAATGTTTGTTTCTTATTTATAGTATTTATGTTTCTTTCTTGTATGTGTGCCCGTACTATAAACCGAAAACTTACTGAAAAAGCATATTATGAAATATCAAGCTATATAGATGATAATCTTCCTGAGACATAACCAGGATCTGATTGCTCATACATTTTAACTATAAATATTTGTGGTGTGATTCTAATATAAATGCTTAAGAGAAAATTATTCGAAGTATGGTCATTATAAATTAAAGTTTCATATATCTCTTCTATATATATATATATATATTTTTTATGCATAACGGGTTTTTGTACTTGACCTCAATCACACCAGATGTTAAGTGAAGATGAGGCCGAAGGTGGAAGCGTACAGACCCGGAAACCCTAACACATTTGGGGGACTGGCTATCTTATCTCTGACAACCGGAACACAACAATGCTATTAACATTGCTGCTTGGCGGCAGATTTAGATAAGATGGTGGTAGCTAGCCAGGCGGACACTTAAAATGCCCTACCACCAACCAAACCGAGTACTTAAACATGTACCCCGCTGGGGATCGAACCCGCGACCTGCGAATCGTAAACCCAATGTTGTTTACATTGAGCCACGGAGGCGGTTTTTACCAAAAACGAAAAATGTGCTTGGAACGAGACACACATTTTTGCGTCAATTTTACTTAATTGCGATTTAGTAACATGCGAAGTCTATGCATGCGCCTACATTCGATTTTATGGATCATGCCATTTTTTTCTATACGGTTCCAGTTGATATACAAAATCTTCCTTTCAAAAAATTTAAAGATGCTATAAATCGAAAACTTATTGAGAAAGCACATTATAAAATATCAAACTTTTTATCTATCTATCTATCCCACTGCTGGGCAAAGGCCTCCCTAGACTTTGTCATACAAATAGACTTGAAATATCCAAAACAAAAGTATGATACCGATAAAATCGAATATAAACAAGGACAAAAACGATGAGATTGATTGGGAAATAAATTGAAACTAGAATGCTGTCTGTTTGTATTGTGTGTGTACACAATCGATGCCTATATTTGCTCTGGACAGAGCGAAGTACCGACTTTTCAAAAATCGGTACCACTGACATGACTGGACATGATTTATAATAAGGTTCCAGTGGACATTCAAAATTTACCTTTAAATAAATTCAAAACCATCATAAAACAGACATTATTTACCAAAGGCTATTATAAAATTTGGATGACAAGCAAGCATGGACATGGACCGCTCGGCCATATTCAATCTAATTATACAATATAATATAATTGTAACCCAAACTTATTTAAAAGAGCAACCCTTGAGTTTCTTGCTCGTTCTTCTCTGGGGAGTCAGCTTTGCGAATGAGCAATAATGTCAAAAACTTTAATAATAAGATAAAAAATGTGACGTTTTCAAGTGATAATTTTTATCCTACGAAATAAATATTTATTTCTTCTTCTTTTCGTGTCGAGGCAAATTTCAAATTTTATTGGACCAAAACATAGCCACTCTATTATTTTTTGATTTGATTTGATTTAACCGTAAGGAAATATATGTATAGGGCTTATTAGGTAAGTGAAATAGAAGTTTTTTTTTTTTTTTTTTTCTATTTATTCATTATATATGAAAAAGGTTTAACACAATACAAAAGTGCGCCACAGAAACCTATTCAAGGTTTATACGCAACACACTGAGCCTCATCGCTTACCACTTACTGTCTTACTTACAAGTTACAGTATCACCAGCACCACCCATGTAGTACTTTTTAAGTGATTGTTTACATTTTTTTATATTTATAAATATATCTGTATGTATTTCCTTGGGAATATCATTTAAAATGTTTGGTAACATGTACTCCCACGTCCTCGCTCCGTAAATGTTAGTTAGTTATTGGCATAGGTAGTTTATTTTTTCAAAACCATCATCGATGTGTATATAGCTGGCCATAATAAAGGTGCTACTAGCTGTTCTGTCTGCGACTCAATTCGAGGGGATCTCGAGATTAAAATGAAATAAATAAAAAAAAAATGTTATACGACAAAGCGTTGTTGCTTTATTGTTAAATTTTATATTATTTCAATGACATCGGATATATTTAAATTCTGAATTATTGTGACATTATACTAAATTAACTGACATTTTATTATTATCACAAATAACCTAGCATTATTATTGATGGATTTTTATTTGAGTGTAATTGCTTAGGTATTTAAATCTATTTTATTTTATTATGAATTCTATTCCGCATGCCAGTTCCTGGTAAAATGTGTCATACTTTATTTTATAATTAACAACCTTGTGTACGACATTTTTAGCAAATAAAGATTATTCTTTCTATTCTATTGTATTCTATGCACGCGCCGGCCGGAGATTGATATACGACTGGCGGGATTCGTATGGTCCGTACGTCATGTACATGTCCGTGTTCATCACACAAACATATGCCCCTAGTGGGATTCGAACCCGCAACCTTTTGTTATAGTGGCCACAGTTGCAACCTCTACACCAAACAGGTCGTCAGAACAGTTATTTATTTAATTTAATGATGTGGAATAATAAACGCGACCGTCAAATGACGCAACGCTATATTCCATGATAGTTTCGAAAAAAATAATAAACTACCTAAGTCAATACCTTCTATTTCACTTACCTAATAGGCCCTATTTTTTACCTTAAAAATCTGTCCTCCAAAAAATCAAAAATGTTTGTATGGAGAAAACAGTCTTAATGAAATTCTTCATACAAAACGCCAATTTCATAGGTAAGGACCTAATAAAACCACTCGATAATATTTATTTACGCTATGTTGTTGTATATTTCTTATTCTTGTTACTTGTTTACTGAAACCTGATGCGTGTTTGGCGAGCTCTCACAGCCCTGACATGTTTGGATTGGATTATCTTGTTCAGTGATTCTCAAACTGTGGCACAGAACCCCCCTATGCTCAGTAGCAGTGGCGGCTGGTGTCTCCAAAACTATTTGGTGCACTGTATTAACTTTTTACAGAAATTCAGCTACCTATCCAATAATTACTACTAATATTAGGTCCTTACCTATGAAATTGGCGTTTTGTATGAATAATTTCTTTAAGACTGTTTTCTCCGTACAAACGTTTTTGATTTTTTTTGGGAACGGCCAATCCAAATTTAGTTAAACTTTGTGTGCATTATCGGATAACATTAAGTTAAGTATAGGCTGCGTTAATTTTTAAAAGTAACCGCTTTATAAAAGTTTCAGCGAATCTAAGAAATTATTATGGGAAGCACATGAAAAGAGCTCTGTTCATATTTTTTTTATTATGTGATTCAGCCCAGAAATTAAAAAATATTTCATGTGAAACCTTGAAATAATATTCCATTTTCCAAATAAAAAACAAATTTGGATATAGGTTTGAAAATCGCAAAAATTGGTACATATGATTAACGAAGAAAAAAAACTCGAATTTCATAGGTAAAGACCCAATATTATTGTACAACAATTTTTTTTCTGGTTTGACCGTGTTCCATTCCATACTTAACTTATGGCATACTATATTCTCAAACTGTGTATTGTGGCTCCCCAAAATTTTGCAAGTAAGATAAGAGACGGGCGTAGGGTGGTGTAAGGAAATAAAAACTTGGGTAAATAATCACACCATGTCTTGGAACGAATGACAAATTGTGCCACAGGGGAGATATACGAGTATCATCATCACGTCGGTCACAAGACGTCCACTCATGAACATCGGCCTCGCCCATAGAAGCAGAGGCAGAGCTCGAACGGCGTACGTTACAAAATAAGAAGAGAGTAGCACAGGCGGAGTATGAAGCGGAAATAGCCGCTTTGTACGAAGAGGAGGAGTGCGGAGCTCGCAAGAGCGTAAGTGATTTTGGGGCAAAGGAAGTCAACGTGATAGAACAACCGTCGACGAACGCAACGATGTATACACAAAATTTGCATCGATATACGACTCCACGTCCCACCACTCTCCCGGATCCCCACACCACTGTCGCAGAACCGCAAGTACGATTAAATGTCGCAGGATTTGGTGAGAATAGTATCCTTTTTAACAACAACACGAAACAGCGTGTTGCGAGATCGGCATCTTGGTCTGGCTCGAGGATCTCCACCTAGGTGAAGCACTGGGTACGACCACTGCTACTTCAAGGATCGCTGGCCATGTCGATGAGTTTCGTTCTTCTACGGATCTGTGCATTCCAGGGGGTCTACTCTCTAACGAAAATAGCTTCGACGGCCGTAACTTAGGACTTTTTCTTTTGCAGTTTACTGTGTCATTTATAAACGAATCGTCATTATTTTACTTTTGTTATAATATAAGGTCTAACAAAATTAACCCGACAGACAAACGTTGCAGAGTGTGACTTGCTGTGATTGGTTGCGCCCTGTGCCCCGCCACCCGCCACCCCCTTTCGCGTCTTCCATATGAACGTTGCCTTTTTTTTCTCATTGATAAAATAATGTACAATCGAAATGAAGTAAGTCTGTTAATTTGTATTTTCATTTGCACTTACATTTAATTTTTTTACTCGGAACCAACAATTTTAAGGCTAGTTTTTTTAATGAATATATTATTTTATTGTCATGTACCAAAATGCCAAAGTTTGTCCGGTTAATTTTGTTAGACCCTATATGTATAGTTGGACACCACAAGTTAGTACGGGATGCAAGGAACGTCTCAATTTAAGCAAATAAAGGATTCTTAGCAAAAGAAAAAGTCCGATGTTACGGCCGTCCGAAGCTATTTTCGGTAGAGAGTAGACCCCCTGATGCGATCTCGTAGTCAAACACTGAGCATCGCCTTTCCATAGCTCGTTGGATAAACTAGAGCTTATTTTTTTTTAAATTTATTTATATAGAAATCACACAGCATGTAATTACATTTAAAAATATTTCTTAAAATTTCTAAAGCCAAATTTATAGAGATTTCTAATTTGCAATTTGAATATTAACTGGTACTCAGCTAACTTTGCTAGTATATAAGCTAAAAACTAAGGCATTACTTTACATCATTTGTGTGTATGTGTGAGTGAGAGAGTGTAGAATGTGGATGGAGTGTAATAAACAAATACCTTTGAATGGAAACAATTTTAAAACGAAACGAAAACTCATGCATTTGGACGCGCAAGGTCCAACCTCTTTACAACCTCAACTACTGAATTCTTAAATTTAGTGAATTTAACATTAAAAATATCAACTTCCAAGAAATATTTATTATATTCTTGCATGCACCGCAGCAAAACAGAATTTTGTGCATAGTTCGTGTGAACAGAAGGCACACTAAACATTTTAGGTTGGCGTCGTGCCGATATTCTATTAGGTACTAGTAATCCCAAGCGCTCCAGAAGCTGGGGGCAGTCAATGAAGTTGTGTAAGATATTGTACAGAAATACAGCATCTGCAACTAGACGCCTGGACTCCAAAGGGAGTAATTTGTGATGCATAAGCGCTTCGGAATGTTCAATCGAAGGAACTCGCTCACGTCGCCCCAATAAAGTTACGAACCTTCTCTGAATACCTTCGAGTTTATTCTTGTAGGTTATATAATGCGGGGACCACACCTGGGATGCAAATTCTAAGATACTTCTTACATATGCAAAATAAAGGATCAACAATGAAGACTTAAACTTGAAAAGCTTAGCTATCCTAATTAAGAAACCCAACATTCTGTAAGATTTCCCTATTATATGATCGTAATGATTAGTGAATGAAAGTTTGCTATCCATTATTAACCCAAGGTCTCTAATGCACGATACTCTTTTTAGAGACAAATTGTTTAATTTATAGTCAAAAATGATAAAGTTAGATTTACGTGTGTATGTGATCACTTGACATTTACCAACATTAAGATCCAAAGAATTTTGACAACAATACTCTTCCAATCTATTGAGGTCCTCTTGAAGTGCCATGCAGTTTCCAATAGTTGTAATAGGCATATAAATCTTCGTGTCGTCTGCATACATAGCAAATTTTGCATGTCGAAAACAAGAAGCAATGTCAGATACACTGATGTTAAAGAGCAGCGGACCCAGATGTGATCCCTGCGGCACACCGGAGAGTACAGTAGCGAACCCGGAAACATGCCCTGCTATTTTAACTGCCTGTGAACGGTTTTTGAGGTAGGATTCGACCCAGCGCAAAAGGTCGCCATGAATACCCGCGATATTTAATTTAGATATTATAATATTATGATCCAATCGATCGAAACATTTCGAATAATCCGTGTATATTGCGTCCACTTGCGCACCACCATCCATGGTTAAGGCCACTTCGTCAGTGAAAGACGCCAAATTCGTGACGACAGAACGACGCCTCATAAACCCGTGGAACGACGCCTCATAAACCCGTAAAAAAATTATAAGGCCCATAATCAGATATCACATTTCAATCATTCAATCATCTACAGGTACCGGTCATTAATTACAGCGTATTTAAACGTTGCGCATAATTCAAGATAAAACTGTAAAAAAACTTACGCGAACAAATAAGGTAGTACGTTACGAAGCAAAAATGTTTCAGCGAATTTACATATTATTTATACATACATTATGCAAATGGCTGGAGGGGTGTAAATGGGCATTTAGACAGTAGGTAGTATATCAAATTACTACCGCAATATAGAGGATCAAATGCTCAAAATACCCATTCTTTTGCTATAATAACGAGCTCACCTAAATTAGAATTCGATAAATTTCTTGTCTCGGAAACTGGTATGTACCAGGTGAAATAATACAGGTGAATAGATCTTGTCTGTGAAGTGAAGAAGAAGTGAAATTGTCAGTTAAGATACACATTGCCAAGATTGACAATTCGACAGAATATGAAGTCGGAGATGGCGAGCGATTGGTGTAACAGGGTCTCTGTTTTCGGGACCTTAGGGGTTTAATTTGTGGTGAATGTCATAACCGCAGGACCAAGTTAATAAACTTATTATAAAATAAATTTATTCTATGATAGTTTTGAAAAAAAAAAAAAAAAAAAAAAACTACCTATGCCATTTCTATTTCACTTACCTAATATGCCCTATTTTTTCCTTACGGTAAAAAAACTCATCCTCTATATACTGTATATCGGAAAGGCTGATTAATTCACAAAGCTGACTCCCCAGAGAAGTACGAGCGAAAAACTCAATGGTTGCTCTTTTTAAGTAAATAAATAAATATTTCGAACACTTACACCAATCATCTAGTCCCAAACTAAGCAAAGCTTGTACTATGGACACTAGATAACGGATAAACATACATAAATATTTATATAAACATCCATGACTCAGGAATAAATGTTCATATTCATCACACAAACATTTACCCGTCGCGGGATTCGAACCCGCAACCGTTGGTTTCGCTGACAGGGTCACTATCCACTACACCAATCGGTCGTCATAGTAGTCAAGTAGATTTTGGGTTACAATTTCAATTACTGAATAGACTGAATATCGCAAAGCGGCCCATGTCCAAGCTTGCGTATCATTCAAACAGTCAGAAATTTTATAAAAGCATTTTGTAAATAATGTCTGTGACATGTGATCTGATCTGCCATCCCTCCATATTTCCGTGTCTATTAGAAAACTGATTTTATAAGAAGGCCAATATTCCCTTTGGCTTCGAGCCAAGTTACACCAAGGCCGGATTTCATAGAGACATGTCAAGGCTTCTCGCATAGAAAAATTTATTGCAACGACATCGTTCTTTCAAATAAAGCCGATGAAGAGCATTTGAGGACTCTTGTTTTATTTCTGTTGTTGAAAAATCGTTATACTCATGGTAAAATAAAATGTACAGCCAAATTTTTTCTTTATCCACAACGGGTTAGCACTTGACCTTAATCACACCTGATGTTAAGTGAAGATGAGGCCGAAGGTGGTAGCGTACTGACCCGGAAACCCCAACACATTTGGGGGACTGGCTATCTTATCTCTGACAACCGGAACACAACACAAAAATCCACTTTTCCATATTTTTTTAAATGAAAAAATGTATCGTTTTAGTACAGTTTGCTAACTTATGTAATGTAGTGTCTCCACCAATAACCTCTTTCCATCTCGTATACAAAATCGTGGTCTATTGAAGAGAATAGAAAGAATCACAAATTGAGAGCAAATGGGAGACCATTACGATAAGGAAGACTTTCATCTAATTAGAGCAGATTCTTTATTATCTTCGCTCCATGTTACTGCAGCTATTAACTGGCCTAACAGCCTAATAGCTGGAATTGGTAATAATGATCCCATTCTCTACATAGATACAACCCAATATAGTAAAAGGGTTTTTTTAATGCACAACGGGTTATGTACTAATAATAGTATTTCGATGTAATGTATTATGTGTGTTACTTTGTACGATAAAGCGTTTACAAAAAAAAAACATTTTTTATACAACATTAATTTTTTTTTTATTATATTATTAATTACATAGGTATAGCTTGACATATCGTATGTAGGTGAAAGCGCTCATCCACCTGGGGCTCTATTACATAATGTTATCGATATCGTCATCGATTACGTTCTGACATGTGATTGGTTGGCTCATCGCTCGCTCGGTAATTTGACGGTTTCTCATTGGTTAACGTAATCGATGACGATACCGATGAAGTTACATAATCTATAAGGCCTGGATTTTAGATAAGATAGGCGGTTCGCTTATCTAAAACAGCCGGAATACAATGCCATCTACATTGCTGCTTGACAGTAGATTATGGGATAAAGGGGTGGTAGCTGGCAAGGCAGACATTTAAAAATTTAAACATCATTTCGAAAAGCATTAGCAAAATCAATATCCTCCTTTCTGGGTCAGTCTGGTGAAAAGGGTTATTACAAAATGAGTGTCTGAATGACAAGACAAGCTTGATGTACAGTTTTGGAATGAAAAGGTTCGTCATCTTAAAGGTGACTTTTGCTTATATACAAGTTCTTGGTTTGACATTGTGCCGCATTATGACATATTTATTTATTTCCCGATCTTTTCCGAGCTCATGTCACCATTTGACATATTTCATAAATATTGTATGGCATATGACAAAGATAGTAATAGCATTTCTTTCTTACCTCAATCGAATATAGCCGACTTTGTCCGATGTGTTGTAACTATAGCAACAGATAAACAAGCTGACTGTGACGAACCGTTATTGGTTGATGCTATGGGTGATTTGAAAATATTAATGGAACGTCAAACTAATTAAAAGGGTTTAGTTCAACTATTCATAGTCAAGGAACACTAGTTAAATATGAACCCTGTCGTCAAAGAGTTAAGCATTATTTTCAACGCCACAGTGTGGTGTTTCACTTAGTTTAGAAAGGTAACATGTGCTTATTAAGTGTTAAATTAAAGTGTTTGACAACTGACGAACCTTTTCATTCCGCGACGTACTTCTACCACAAAACTAATATAGTACTAACGTACTTCTGCCAAAATTTTTGGGATATTACCTATATTAATTATATTTTTCAAAAAAAAAGCACAGCTTGTCCTGTGGGTTTCTTGTGCCGCTTTTTTCCAACATATAATTTAGTTAGTAGCTTGGTTGGAACATCTAACAGAGAACTGCTTAAGCCCGATTATTGTTTCCAATAAATTTAAATTGATATTCAACAAATTATATCATGTATTATGTGGGGAAAAATGCTTAAAGTTTGAAGTGTGTCGACAGTTTTATTTATTTATTTATTTATTTTATTTAGTTACAGTTTATTGCACACGAGTACATATAAAAGTCAAATACATACTAGATACTGGATGTACAAATGGCACTAGCTTATCTCTAAAAAGAGATTTCTTCCAGCAAGACTACATAAGTGCACTGAGAAAAAAGTGTTAATAATCAACTTAAAATCAAAAGACTATAATAATAATACTTAAAATATAATAAAATAAATATAATTTTTTGTAAATTTTTGTAAAGTTGTTTTTAAGTTTTGAAAATTTTCATTTTATAACTAACGACTAAACTGTCAGAGTGATTTTTAAAAATAATAGCTCCATCAGATTGATCTTTTGTACCTATGCCGATTTTCTCTAAAATCCATCTTATAATCCAAGATTGCAATCTATATACGCGATATAATTCCCCACTCAACTTCTGTTTAAAATATTTAGATCAGGAAATCATTAGATCAGTTTCATTAAATCGATCTTTATGCATCCCATTTATTCCTGGTCGATCTCGAACTCCTCGATTCGAATCGATCCGTGATATCTTTTTGGCTAAACCCCAATTACTCGTCTTCTACGACATCCATGGACTATAGACCGAATGCACAAGTTGCAGGACAGTATAACAATTATGATTTCTTGGAATCTTCTCTGGGGGAAGGGACTTCATAGAAAGTTTTGGATCGCTGGCAGCTGTTACAGATCTAGAGTTATCAAATTTTATATTGTCAAACTACTGTACGAGTAGCTGCTACAAGAGCATACGAGTACGAGAGGTGTAACTTTACTGAAAGACGAGCTGTAGTATGGTGAATGGGCCGATGCTTTTTTTTTATGCACGACGGGTTCGTACTTGACCTCAATCAAAAATGCTCTGACCACTTAGATACCCTCTAACCCCTGGTTACCTTTTAAAACTCGACAGTTAACTAAGTCTAAAGGGATACTCGTAGGAGGCTAGACTGGTCTTGTTAAGCTGTGATTATAGTATAACAATAGCTTTAATTCAGAAAGAATAAACAATAACACGACACTGTTATTGTTCTCATAATAAATGTTCACCACACAATCTATAATCATTATTATCAACGAACAATAGCTCTAACCTAATTACATGACACTATTGTACTCCTACATCCTATCCGCCAATAAATCGCAGTAAAAACGAATGGCACAGCGCCACGATTTGGCTCCGAGCCAATAACGTACTGAACATAGGAAAAAATCCGACGAATCACCGCCCGAGGCGTCGCAGAAACTAAGTTACTCGAACGGGATCACCGAATGGCCCAATAGTGACTTCAGCTAACGGCTTTAACGCAATTTGTCTCTGATTGAAAGAGTTTCATGTAATGAATTTAAGGTTTTGTTGGATGTCAGGCTTTTCAGATGCCTTTATGTAGTTATATGGGTCAGGATTTTCAGGTTTAAGCTGAAAGTATGCTTTCATGTCGTTAGGCAGGCCCTCTTTTTCTTACACGATGGTGTCTGTTCTTTTTCCCATATTCATCCCAAGGATGGAGTCGAATAAGGCATAAGTTGACACTTCCCCAGCACATTGAACGCATTTATCAATCAATCGATCAAATATTTTATTTCGGATAATTCCATATTTGGTTAGTAAGTTTTAGTTAGTGTTAGTATAAATTTGGTCATACAACAATAATAATAAATATAAATAAAATTTAGAAAAATGTCAAATATCAAATGTCAACTTCTAACCTACTAAAAGCGCTGTCCAAAGGTAATCTTTTGAATATCTAAATTACTAGAACTGTGAAATGTGTTACCGATTGTAAGAAACATCGGTATTTCGAACCCAATATAATATTGTAAATATATAATCCAATAATACTTAATATTATTTTTCTCACGATCCAAATACTCGTAAGTAGATATGTGGTGCATAAATAACACGCATATGGAACTAATGTTAGTGTCGAAAATAATCCATCACTGCGATTTCGAACTTGGTGTTAAACTGCAAAAATCTAACACAAAAATATTTTCCTCTCATATTCCACTCAAGTACGGAATCCCTGGTACATTAAGATGGCGCTGACCCAATAAGCATGTTGAACTCGTTGTTGTCGAAGATTTAATCATTTAAATGTTTATATAATTTGTATCACCGGAACCGCGGTAATATCTGTGCGGCACCGTACTTTAACGTACGTTGCATCTTCGAAATATCTAGATATAATATCTATGACACTGATCTAAAGGATAACTCTTTAAAATTTTAGAGTTTCTCAAAAATTACCAGTGCCATTGTAATGTAATTTTATAATTAATTAAATGGCACTTACCCAGCATGTTGAAGCCGTTGATGCCGAAGAGTGCAGCATCGCCCTGGCCCCCCGGGAAAACGTAGAGCGTCGGGTGGCTAAACCTAATGTTGCCGACCACGTCGCTCGACACGAGGAGCTGGTCCAAGCTCGCTGGCACTATGTACGGCTCTAGGTACGCTGCAACAAAATTAAGAGTTTTTAATTAATTTAGACATGGAAAATTGGAACCACGGAATACAAATTAGAACCTGCTAAAGTATAGGCACCAAGCCGCTTCATATAGGTAACTTAGGATAATGAAAAAGAAATTCGAATGAGTGAAAGGTAAGAATAAATTTTATTGACCGAAATGGGCAGCGGAAGACAACAAATTAATTAAATTACATACTATATACACAATTTTAGTAATAAATGAAATGAGAATTAGACAGTCCGCTATCTGGTGGTAGATCTAGGTTCAGAGCAGGGCATTGCAGCACATTCTGACCACATATATAGCAGGATGAAGTACTATCATAGTGAGCAAACGATAATACTCGTAGTAATAAATATTCCATTATCAGTATAAAATATATTAAAAGAGACACGAAGAGAAGATTCTTAAATATCAATTTACTTCTTTCCAAGCTTGTAGGCACACCGGAATTAGCATTTAAATTACAGTTAGAGTTACATTTCAATCTTATCCAGTGTTGGGGGTTTTATGAAATACGATAAAACTTAATTTCATGTCTAAAAGCTTGTCAAACTTCGTTGAATGCCCGGGGTATTCCTTCAATAATTGAGTTGGAAAGTTCCAAATCTTCCTTCTACCCCTTCCTAAATATATTTTAAATGTTTTGATTCCATTAGGCCTTCTCATTCCTTGTTAAATCCTCCTTTCTCATCTAGATAGCTTAGGTCTAAGTAAATTCTGAGAGTTCTTAAGTTAGATTTCATATTCGGATCCGTCCAGTCAAAAATTTGCAAAACAACCAACTGGCATAGATTTCTGTTCTCTATTTCCGGAGTACATTGTCAGCTCTTAATTCATATAGTTACAGGACCATTCTTACGGAAAATGCTCGGTTTACAACTGACTGAGATATCACCAAACATAAAATAAGGTCAAATTGTGAGCCTCTTCTTTTATAAGGTTGGTAATTTAATATCTACGCAAATTTAAAAAGTAAGCACATTATTTCAGCAATTTCTTTTACTATTGTGATAGGATAATATATTAGTTCAGTTTAATGTATGAAACATTACGACAACTAGATTTTCAACTATTACACCCAATACAGATTGAGACAGATGTTGTTTTATTTATATAATCAAGGGAATTCCTACCTGGGTTTAATGTTCAAATAATCTAATGCTCGACTTAGTTATTAGTGAGATAACTAAGACAATTTAATCTATGAAGATTTGAGTCTCACAAAGGAATATTACCTGAGCTTCCACATTATAACTCTATTGTGTGTCCTTAGAATATTTAGCTAATCATGATTTGCCACGACATATGATACAACGACTATCGTAAACATTGAGACTCCTAAAAGGTTGTTTCATAAAACTATTCCCTTTTAAAATAACGCAGCTGAAACTACATTGAGCATTATTCCTTAAACTTATTAACATAAAATCCAGCTTTTAGTGCATTAAATTGCTCTTACTGCAGCGCTTTAAGTGGTTTATGCCCCCATTCAAAGCAACATTGTTGTGCCTTATTAACTTAAGCAGTAGAGATTGTTTCAGATAGAGCTTATATTTACAAAGGCATTATGCACTCTGTTATTTAGTCGGTTAGCGCGGCCGCATAACGACTGTAACACACCCAGTAAAAGCGGGTCTCGTTGCGTTAATATTTTCGGCAGCATTGCGCGGCCAGCTTCCACTGGTAGTTTAGAGCGATGCCACATGTTGACTTTCGGTGCCGCTGCATCGTTGTTATACATAGTTCATTGCCGCGTAAAGTCGGTCGCTAACGTCGGTGAAACCATTGCGGGCGGCAATGAACTACGTATAGCAACGACGAAACGGCACCGCAACACAACTCTTACCTTACTACAAGGCGATGAAAAAATATTTTACGGTATAAACTATGATGTATAGTTACCTATTAATAGATCTTTACCTATGTTACAATGCTATGTATTTAGTTTAGGTTTGATTGAGTTCAAAGTGTAAAGCCTAATGTATTGTAACATTTTATATTCTACATTTTATAAGCGATGGGTACATTTTATTTATTTTTTATTGAAAAGGGTTCCATTTCTATTAAATTCCATTTAAAAAGGAAGAAGAGCTATCGAAATCCGTTCACAAATTTCATTTATATTCTATAGATAAGGTATGGATATAAAACAGCGCGATTTCTCAAACTATTATGGTAAAAATTCGTATTCGTCATACAAACATATGCACCTAGCGGGATTCGAAACCGCGACCTTTTGGTATAGCAGCAGAGTTTCTAACCACTGCACCAAACAAGTCGTCAAATGTCGCTCGCTTTTCGACTAAACTCCATAAACTTCAATTCTCTAGCCGTCAGCAGACTTTATAAAACGATTTTCGTGAAGTAAAAGTATTACTATTATATTTAATTATATATTTAATTAATTATATATTATTATTATATTTATGCATACTTATCTATAATTATTTCTTTAGTTGGTTTGTACCTGTTTTTCTACCTACAAATGTCCCATAGCTGTGGGTTGTCTGGAAGTGATATTACCGCCTAATTGTGTTCCATTGTTATCATCAAAAATTATTGGAAATTATTTTGCGCAATAACCAGTATTTGTATTTGTACCAAACTATTTCTCTACGAATTAGGCTTCTCTAAGAATAGTGTTAGATCTCTAGTGTTAAGAAGTTATTTATAATGTAACGTTGGTCATAGAGAAATTCAATCATATGAAGCCATTAACAATTCACAATACCTTTATCGTTTTATATTCGTTATAAATCGTTAGGCGACACATGCGAGACCTACAGAGTGCATATCAGATTATAGACACGCTCGCTATTGTAATTAGGTTTGATATAACATTCTATTGCGATTAACATACATAATGAAATACCCAGCCATCTTAAAACCTGGGATGCCACATGTGTAGATACTTTGGCCCCGTCTTATGTGGGTGCGCCAAAGTTCACCTATATTTTCAACTGCGATAATTGGAAATCCGAAAATGTTCTGCCTAACATTTTTTATACTAAACAATCACAATTCCTAACTACTCTTGTCTCTAATGTTCATAATTCCGAAGCAATCAACTTCATAATGTCAATAGCAATAAACATCTATTACACTTTTATTTGCTTTCCTATATTTTCTCAACATAAGCATCTTTTACACTATTATTCAAAGTCATATCTTTATGGTAATTATGTTTAGAGATAAAAGCGTTATGATAAAAACAGTAGGTTTTATACTATACTATCGGTCCTATAGTTATTGGTTTAGGTACGGTTAAAACTGCGGTATAAACTATACCCTCAAATTAAAACTATAAATATCATCTTCTACCCACATACATTTTTTATTACACTTGGTAAATGTTTCTTTCTGAGTATGAGTGAAAATATTATGGTAATTATGTTTAGGGATAAAAGCGTTATGATAAAAAGCAGTAGGAGTTTAAATATATTTACATTAATGATATTATTAATTACAATTTTCGGAAACATGACTATTATGAACATCGCCGGTAGCACTACAAATATTATGAATGAAAACTTAGGATGAAAAATTTTAGGAAGAGTGATCATTCGGATTACAAATCATTACGAAGAAAAATTTCGGGTAAAGAAAACGCGAATCCAGTCAATCATAAAAAAAAAAAAAAAAAAACTTTAGGTAAGCCAATATGGACCCATTTCTATTGTATTGTATTTATTTATTTATAATTTAATTTACTAACATTACATAATACTTCTTTCTGAACTAAAGTCCTATCTATAAAATGACCGTGCACCGCATATCTACAACAAAATGAAGACCTAACCCATTTCCTGCTATTGCATCGAATCATTGGCCTGGACATCCCGGAAAATTTTCTCTCACCTGGAATATTTCTGTCAATTCGTAGCCTTAAGCTCCAAGTTATAGAGTCTATAGTTGCGGCGGCATCAATTTAAACCTTTCGGTCTGATAGTCAGGGCAATACGGATAAATTTTTAATGGCTTTCGCATTTGCGTTTCTAGTGCTGTGCTAACGACAGAAGTGTCATAAGAGAACCGGACATAAATAACTGGTTAGTTCTGGTTCTGACGTTATGATAGATATATTTTTATATCCGATAAAATGGCTATTATAATACATAGCATACATAAAGGCACGATCTTATCTCAAATAAATGGAAATTCAAAAAATGCTTTGTTTTGTAGGTACACAGGGTACACTTAAAATAGTCACATTTTTTAAGCTATTCACCTGAGAAGAACAATCAAAAAATTCGAGGGGTTGCTCTTTTTAAAAACAGGTTTTTATATTACAAAAAGGCGCAATTATATATCATTATTAATTGTGACATAGCCTGGCATGCGAACTAGCTGGTCATGTCCATCCAAATAGTCTGATATTTTATAATATCTTTACTTAATAAGTTTCTGTTTTATAGAATCTTTCAATTTGTTTGAAAGAAGATTTTATACGAGTACATCAACGGGAACCTTATTGAAAAAAACTTATACATAGCCCTTTGAATGAACTACTGATTTTGCGGAGTCTGCTTACGTGACCTGCAAGATTATCTTTATATCTTGTATTATATTTATCACTATTTTTCCTAAATTATGCTATATTTTTTTTTACATATTTTAGATCTTCAAAAAGTACTTTGACGAAAAGGTTAGAATATTATACCTACTCTTTATACTTATCTCTAAGTGACACTGAAGGTCTCAATTGATAAATTGGGCGAATAACGTCAAAGATGCCCCAAATATAAGTGTTTCGGCGTTCCAGACATTAAAATTTCAATGCTTGAAACAACATCCACGTTTGACTTTACGAAATATACGGAAATGCACAAGTGAGGGGGGATGAGCCCATCTCATTGCGTTTCAAGAGGAAACCGCCAAGGATAGAAATGCGTGGAAGGTTATGGGGGTGGCCGTTTGCCCAACAGTACGACAAGATAGGCTGATAAAAAGAAATTAAACCCGGGGATAGTTTTTGCCCATATGTGATGAAAATTGACCCTATTCGAAGATATTGAGCGTTTAACACAGTTGCTTTGATCTATCTAGATGATATTATAATCATTGGATAATCATGATTCCTCGTCGTTTTCTAAATTTTCAATTTATAGTTATGTATAAGCTTCATCCCCCCGAATAATCCCGGCTACGAGTCTGATATAGACCAATTTGTATCGCTCTGCCACAGCGCGCTCTGTTTCAACGCCTAACTTCCCCTTTACCAACAAATTGCTTCACGTAGCTGGCAGGCGCTAGAATAACTTCCACCCGAGAGACTCTTCTAGTAATATGATGTTGAAACGAGATGTACCATCGGGCTTATAAGTGTATATCCAGTTCCAGCTCAAACACCTAAATAAGCTACATAAAATGTGATCACACTAAATATGCCTCCGCCTCCGTGGCTCAATGTAAACAACATTGGGTTTACGATTCGGAGGTCGCGGGTTCGATCCCCAGCAGGGTACATATGTACTCGGTTTGGTTGGTGGTAGGGCATTTTAAATGTCCGCCTGGCTAGCTACCACCATCTTATCTAAATTTGCTGCCAAACATCAATGAATAACATTGTTGAGTTCCTGTTCTCAAAGATAATATAGCCAGTTCCCCAAATGTTGGGGTTTCCGGGTCAGTACTCTTCCACATTCCACCTCATCTACACTTAACATCAGGTGTGATTGAGGTCAAGTGCTAACCGCGATGTGCATAAAAAAAATTACATATATATGAGAATGTCTTTGTGTATGTATGTTACCTCTTCAAGCCTAAACGACTGGACAGATTTGGATTAAATTTGGTTGGTAGACAGATTAGGACCTAGATTAATACATAGGCAAATGTTTTTGATGAAATATTCCACGCGAACGAAGTCGCAGGCAACAACTGATTATATTTATTTTTATTTATTTATTTATCATTTATTGCACACAAGAAAAAAATATATAAAAAAGAAGAATATATATAAATAACATAAAATATACATTATATACCTACCTATATTTATTGTATAGGACTGAATTAGGAATCTTACGTTTAAATGACTTGATCACAGCTTGAAACAGAACCTTAACAACACAAAAATGAAGATGCAAACTTGAACTTTCCCAAATTACCCTTAATTCCCGTCACTAGTTTTACTTTAGAATATACAAATTTGCGTCCCGCTTTCCTTCTGTAAAGTACGTTTGTATCGCAGACTCGTTGGGGCGACCTTTTGTTTCAAACGCCTAACTTTTGCGTCAGCTACAATTTGCTATTAGCGATCTGGCAGGCGCTAAATTAACTCTTTGCAAGCTCTCAGAAGCTTGAGTTAAAATTGGACGGCAACAAAATGACAACACTGGGACAAGAAGTTTGTGATTGGGAATTTTATTGACATACACAGTTGCCTATAAATTTTACTGAGATTCGGAGGATTACGAATTCAAATTTGGAATTTAAAAAAAGAAACAAACAAGGAGAATAAGCGATAAGTCCTCTTTGGGATAAGTCCGCCGTTGTACTCAATTTATGTATCAATGCAAAAATAATGTATTGCCTTTTTGTACAATAAAGCGTTTACAAACAAACAAACAAACAAACAAACAAGCGATAGCGATCAACTTTGTTCCGCTATAAACACAATTTATTGCGTAAAAAAATATTTTCATATTTTGCATTACAGAACCCGGCTCTTCCCGTGAATGTCGTAAAACGCGACTATAAGATTCTCCAAAACAACATCCATAGACTTTCGAGGTTCAACGGCGATGGGCTCACCCCCTGTCGCATGCGCATTTCTGTATATTTCGAATGGTGAACCGTGGATGTAGTTTCAACTATTAAATTTTTAGTATTTGGAACACATAAACGCTAATATTTGTGGTGTCTCTGACCATATATGTATACCAAGGCATGGAACTCCCTTCCGGCGTCAGTCTTTCCTGAATCCTACAACCTTAGGATCTTCAAGAGCGGAGTGAATAGGCATTTACTGAGATCGCGTGCTCCATCTTCGACCACATCGTCACTTTCCATCAGGTGAGATTGTGGTCAAACGCGAATCCAGTCAACCATTAAAAAAATATATATTTCAGATAATGGTCGTGATTTAATGTATCTATTTATAATAATAGCCATTTTAACAATAGAAAAATATATCTGTCGTTACGTCAAAACCTACCTGTTATGTCCTGACTGGACAGAAGCGTGTGCTCTTGTAAGGGCACAGCGCTGGGCACGGCGCAAATGCGAAGCCATTAAAAATTTATTATTAGAAAGGTTGGAAAATCATCCCCACTGTTATTTCGCGTCTAGACCGATGGACATTACCTATACATTTTGATAACTAGAATAGTTTGCGTAATATAATTGAAAGAAATATAAACTGAAACAAGCTTATTGTAAAAAAAAACTATTATAAAGAAGCTGTGTTATGTCAATATGTCGCACATTGAAACTTTAACATTGGCGGTCTAGTGTAGAACTTCGTAGCGCTACGTGGCACCATTGTAGCCGAGTCTACGCTAATTTGCATCTACGTAGCACGACAAACTTGACTTCTGATGAGCGAATTGTACTGTAGGTAGGGTGACAATGTATGATATATCTTTTGGACTTCAACTCGGTGGGAATTATTACTTGGAATCTACTTTATCCTAGTTCACCCACTAATTTATAGCAGAATAAACTACCTTCCAACCTCTAATAATTTCAAATATAGACCGAATCGAAATGTCATAAAAAAATTTAAAACTATAATCCAAATAACCGCTGCATTATCTTTTCACCAGACTAGCCTAAATGGAAGGTGACGTTTTTCGAGTGTATGTATTATTACCTCCTGTAACCTAAACGGCTTGACCGACTTAATACGAACAGCCAAGACATGGAATTACTCAGTCTTTCCTGGATCCTACAACCTTAGGATCTTCAAAAGCAGCATGAATAGGCATTTACTGGGATCGCGTGCTTCATTTTCGACCACATCGTCACTTTCCATCAGGTGAGATTGTGGTCAAACGCGTATCCAGTTAATCATAAAAAAGTGTAAGGTATCGATCGATTCGCCTTTATCCCCATAGTGTCATAGATACATTTATGGTAAAAAATCCAACATGGCGCCCGCAACGTACAAATTTACTGTCGGGCTTTGGTTTACAAATACTTTATTAAAGTAAGCAAGAGTATGTGTCCTTGGAGAACCTTTATCAATCAATCAAATAAGTTTGATTTCGTAAGTTATAAAAACAACATCTGAAAACGTCATGACATACAATTACCGTTCATTCACAAGACCCCAGAGAAGAATGAGCAAGAATTTCATTTATCGCTTTAGTTATTCTCTTCCCCTCATTCATTCCATACCAACTTAACATACCTCGTTCTATATTGCTTGCGTCATTATGCAAGATACACCTTTCTCTAATTCCACATTTCAATGAAATCTAAAATCATGGTCACCTTACTCACCAGAACTAAGCACAAGTGGGCTCGTTAGTGATGTGAAAGCACAACTACTGGGGCGAATACGGCTACTGGAGCGAACATAGCTCCACAAATGGAATTACTTTAGTGCAGGAAACTGTTGGAATTGGAAGTGTTATGCAGAACATGTGGACTCTAAGATGTTTGAATAATTGGATAGTCACGGTACTTGAGGAGTACAGTGAACGACAGATATAATTGCAGCAGAGTAGTCCTAAAAGTAGAGAGAAAGAAAGAAAAGAAAAAGTATTTATTGCCAACAAATACAGAGAAATTTTCGTGGGTATAACATTTTGCATAATTAAATGTATTTGTGGCAAAGGGATTGGGCGTCAGCATTTGCTGCCAATATGTCGTATGGCAATTGACAGCGCTGGTTTTCAGCGCAACCCCTCTCTCACTTAGGTTTTAAAAATAAAACGGCAGTCAGGCGCGTTCCCACATACACTTATGTGTGAGAAAAAAAAAACAGGAAAAAAAGGAAAAAAAACTGCTGTTTGTGGTAACAAAAAAAAAGATCTTAAAAATAAAAATTCATATGTGAATTAGCCACAAAGCACACTTTTTACGTCTAAGTAAGTAGGGGAGAGTTCTGAGATTTTCTAATGATAAAACGGCGAATAAGTGGATTTACGTTAAATTAAATCCCACTCTGCGTTTGCCTTTGCGCTGTTTGCACTGTAGAACTTTTATGCCCCATAAATAGAATTTTCAGAAAACTCGCAGCATAAATCCTCGAGGCAAATAAACCAAATGTGTTAAACGCTGAATATCTAGGAAACGGAGAATTGTTTCTATCAACTTGGGAAAAATTATCACCGCTTTGGACAAACCGCTATCAAATATGTCCAGCTATTTTGGCGCTATGATGCTAGACCGACATCATCATCATCCGCCCGTAAACATCCCACTACAGGAATTATAGGCCTTCCCTCGTATATGAGGGAGTATGGGCCGCGGTCCGCTACGCTGGCCCAATGCGGGTTGGGGACTTCACATGCCTTTGAATTTTTATTTCTCTGGAATTTTTATTTTTTGGGAGCAGTCGGATAAATGCACATAAGTAAATTAAATTTAAAAACTCATTGGTACATTGCCTGCCTGGGAATCGAACCCGGACCACCTAAATTGAGAGAACGCGTCTTAACCGCTGAGCCACCGACGCTAGACAGACATACAAATAGACAAAGGCTTAATACTGTTGTTGTGTGCAAGTGTGCCATGTATTATATTATTATCATCACTAATAAGAGGAAACTGTTTTGGTGTATGTGTTGTGTTTATTTTACAAACATATTGTATCGATATTAACTGTTTCTTTCCCAGAAATAAACAAAAAAAAAAAATAACACTTAAGACACTTCTCTTCGTGACGAGGCTTGACCTCAATCATAGGCCGAAGTTTACCTACGATGGATGATGAGCATTATTAAAATTAAAGTAAGAATAAAACTTTATCTGTAAGCAAACTTTCATACAGTTTATATATTTATCTACGTTAATATTGATATTAGAAATAAACGAACCCCACGAGGCGGAAGTATTTGATCGCGAACTTTGTAAATCGAATTTTTATCCAAGCATCTAGGATGTTATCAGAGGTGTGACTTATCTAAGATACAAGTATCTGAAATACAGATACAAGATGCAAGATACGTATTTTCATTTTGTATCTAAAATACTTTTTAAAAAATCATTTTGTATCTTGTATTTAAATATATTTTGTTTGGTATCTTAGTATTTTATAAATACTTTTTCTGATAAAATACTTTTAGTAATATATTAGTACAAATATATAAAATAAATGCGTAAAATTGAGCATGTCATTATTAGTCCAACATCACATTGGTAGATGGCGACTCTTTCTTTGCACTGCACTGGCCTGTATCTATACAAGATGTGGCAAATGCACAAGTCGTGCGAGCCAAACAATTAAAAAAAAAAAAACTGAAATGTAATTTCATTTGAGAAGATGACCGCCTTTTTGTATATATTACATTACATTAAGTTATTTACGAATAATTCGTAAATAACTTAATGTTAAGTTATTTACATACGTAAATAACATTAAGTTATTTACGAATAAATCGTGTTATGTTATGTAACGTGTGTGTTATGTTATCGTGTTATGCTCGTGTTATGTCAATTAAGAAAAATAAACTTAGAATTCATTAAAATAAAATCTTGTTTTCTTACAAAAGTATTTGTATCTTAAGAAGTATTTAGAAGATACGTATTTGGTATTTAGTATTTCAGATACTATTCTCGAAAGTATTTTGTATCTGGTATCTGAAATACTTTATTTAAAAGTATCTTGCATTTTGTATTGCAGATACTTTGTACAGGGTATTTTGTACATCTCTGGATGTTATTTGCTCACATTATTGTCTCGACCGACAGCGAAGGCTTTATTGGTATTCTTTTGAATTTAGACAGAGATACAATGGAATTTTCTACGATCAAGAACGACAAGTTGATTAAAGTTTCAGATTGTTTTTTTATTAGAAAATATTTCAAGTAGATACTTAGCTATCCGCCCGCGTGTGTTATTACATTTTCGACCCTTTCAAGATGATAACTAGCCTTTGTCCTTCTCCAGGTACCTATCTACTAAATTTCAATATGAGTGATTCAGAGGTTTAGTCGTGAATAGGTAACAAACAGACCAAGTTACTCCATCCATCGCAGTATAAGCTTCAGCATTTGCTACAACGCTGGTTTTTAGAGGAGCATAACGTGAAGAGCCTTCAAGGTGATTCGGACAGTTGTATAGGTACTAGTTGTGTACATACATAAGTTAGTAGCCCAGCTGGCGAAAGGCGAAAGTTATTCACCCACAACACACGTATTTTTTCAAGGATAAGGCCGATATTTTCGGCTTCCATTACAGAGGTTATAAATGACTTCAAATACAAGCTGTGTGACTTGCTGTGATTGGTTGCGCCCTGTACCCCGCCACCCCATTTGGCGTCTTCCATATGAACGTTGCCTTTTTTCTCATTGATAAAATAAGGTACAATCGAAATGAAGTAAGTCTGTTAATTTGTTTTTTCATTTGCACTTACATTAATTTTTTGTACTCAGAAACAAAATCTTTAAGGCTAGTTTTTTTAATGAATACATTATTTTATTGTCATGTACACGTGCAATTGCCAAAGTTTGTCGGGTTAATTTTGTTAGACGCTATATATAGATTGTGGATGTGGATAGACACATTATAGGACCACAAGAGCGTATACCACTACATGCACAAATTACTCTCGCTAATATAACTATACTATTATATTATCGTTCGACCAACATAATGTAATATCTCATCCTTACATAAATGAATGTGCCAACTCTGAATACAGTCGCACCAAACGCGCTGCTGTTAAGCTCACGACTCCGAATCTCTCGAAATATAACCCTGTCGGTTGTCGCGTAGTCCGGTAACAAGTCAAACGCATGAATATGAATCAGATAGATAACGTGTCCCTCTTTAATTCGTTTACCGACATAACGTAGGTTGATGGTAGGGCATTTTAAATGTCCGCCTGGCTAGCCACCACCATCTTATCAAAATCTGCCGCCAAGCAGCAATGTTAATAGCATTGTTGAGTTCCGGTTGTCAGAGATAAGATAGCCAGTCCCCCAAATGTGTTGGGTTTTCCGGGTCAGTACGCTTCCACCTTCGACCTCATCTTCACTTAACATCAGGTGTGATTAAGGTCAAGTACGAACCAGTCGTGGATAAAAAAAAAATCGTTATCTCTTTCTTCGGCTTGGTTAAGAGAAACGAATGCTTCCCCAAAAAGTCAACTAATTGTACTTACCGATGAAGTCTTTGATGGCTTGTGAGCCGGTATCTAGTATATCTGTAGGGTTGACTCTGATCTTGCAGTGTTTCACGAACGGCATCTCTGGGAGTTTCGACCATTCACCACCACCGCTCGTGCAGCAGTGGACGTCGATAGAGATGGAGTTTTCATAGGCGCGTATCACGCGTTGCACTTCATTCTCTTGGTATGCATCAGTGAAGTCGGCTAAAGAAAATGTTCCGTCCTGGAGCAAGGAGAGGAAGAAATGTTATTACAGGTCATAGCTCATTGGACCCACCCGGTACCCACGCCGCACCGCCTCGTCGCACGGCGTCCACTCGTTGTATACAGGTGATCCACGGGTGGACGCCGCGTTATCACCAATAAACGTCGCGCGGTCAACAAGCGGACCTAGTGTCGTCAACCAGTGTACTCCGCTTGGTCAACGAGTGGACGTCGCTTGGTCTACGAATTTTCGAGTAGTCTGTTAACAATGGGCACTAGGTATAGGTATCGTCCTCGCGTGAATCATTCGCGGGCAGCGCGAGGTCCACTCGGGACGCGCAACGAGTTGTCACCGAGTGGTCCACTCGCCGTCCGCGCGTGGAGGGCTTACGACTAAGGCGATCCGGTGACGCTACGGAGTTGATGTAGTGAGCGCATACCCATATAAGTCCATATAAAGAAGAAGGCGAGGCGGTGCGGAGTGAATGCCGGGTGGCTCTAATGAGCTATGACCTTACAATTGTAGACAATTTTGGGCATTGCATTTGTGTGAGATAGAGCATAGGTCAATCGGTAAATCCGAAGTGTTTCACGTAATATTTCTGTGTAAAATAATTCAGAATAGTAATGTATATACAGTCGTTTGAAGCACTAATACCTGGCCTAGGTAATCCGTAGATGGATCACCACAAGTGGAATTTTCGCATGAGTGTTTCCATACTTCGGAAGGTATTTTAAAAGTCCCGGTTGTCTTCAATTGAAAGCAGTCGTTATCCAAGTTATTAACCAAGTCGGTGGTCTTCATAAGTGGCTTGAAAATACTGACTGTCATGATATTTCAGCTTTTCCTACAGACACATCCTAAGATACCTTCAGCTGTTCAGTGATCAGTGTTGATCCAAGCTAATAGAACGCATAGGACTATGTAGAGCGCAATGCTCGGCGTTGCACTACGTGATCGAATTAGGAATGAAAGAATCCATAGGTGAACGAGTCATTGACATATCCCAATGAATTAGTAAGTTGGGTAGTGGGTCGTCCTACTGCTCTGGCCGAGGCATGAACTCCACTCGAGAACTTTAATGCCCACCGGCCAATAGTTCTTCGAGCTAAATAGGGTATATATAGTGTCGTATACTGGCCACCTATGCTCGACACTCATCCCGCTGACGGTTGATGACATCTGTCTTCATATTTTCTTATTACTGTAAATATACCTATTATTCTTAGAAAATGTGTATTTAATATATAGGGTATATGGGTCGAAGAACTGATGGCCGGTGGGCATTAATGTTCTCGAGTGTAGCTCACGCACCGGCAAGCACAGCGTAGGATCGACAGCCTGATGAAGGCGCGGGAAATCGCCGAATGAAAGTCGCTTCCAGCCCATCTTTCTGGAAATCTATGGGGGAGGCCTGTGTTCAACGTTGGACGTCCTATGGCTGATATGATGATGATGACATTTCTAGTAGCATCGCCAGCTTACATAGTGTTACGTTTCGTGCTGTAATTTTTTTATCCTTAGACATACCCACAGCGGCATCTAGTTCCACACTAAGCAACTATAGGCTTGTGTTATGGATACCAGATGGTTGATATACTACATAAATACATTGTTTTTTTTTGTAAATAAATACTTATTATAAATGAAAACATCCATAACTCGTGTGGGCAATGTTACTAACCACCACACCAAACAGGTCGTCATCTTTTACAACATCTTTACATCTTTAGTTTAATATTATTACCATACAACATTAGATTAAGATACAAGTGAATTGTTTCTTAAAATCAATCTGCTTTGTGTGTAATTTTTGGCACCACTTTACGACACCGATTTCTAATCGATCTTAGGATTGAGATCGAGTTTATCTTGTAATATCATTTTTAGCTGTGTATTAAGTATGTTATTGTTATTTTTTTCTCTCCGTTTTTGTATAGCTAACGTGTCGTCCAGTGTGTCAAATAAACGTTTTCTATTCTATTCTATTCTATTCTATAATAGTTTAAGCCTCAATGAACATAAAGCGTCCATTTTCCCAAACTCGACTATAACGTAGCCATAAAACATAAACAATAAACACTTTATGACCCGAACCTGATATTAAATTCACTTTTATTGTAGACCACAATCCAAATAACCAAGATTACTTTCTGGTCGACAGGCATTACAAGCTCTTTCCTTCACGGTCTATTAGATGTTTCCTGGGGTGCGAAAGGGTCCGATATAGATTGATGGTAACACCGACCCTCATTTATTTCAAACTGGGCGAGTAAGAGCTCGATCAGTTGGACTGCTAACACCTCATTTGTAAAATGGTTAAGAAGGTAATTTGTTGAATAGCCAATATGTAGCAATCTTCAGTTAGACTTGGAATTGTGTAATTGAGATTTGTGAGTACAACCTTACAATGGAACTATTTGAAGGTAGAATTTACATTAAGACGTGGACTATAAAAGTGTGATAGAAGGAATTCGATGATTTCTACATTGAGCAGAAGCTCCTGATTGAATCAGGAACGAAGAGAACTAAAATGGTGGGCAGGACACGTAACGAGTAGGAGTGATAGCCATTGGAACATAGAAGATTTAGAGTGAGTACAATTCATCGGCGGAGTCGCTCTAGAAATCTATGGAGGGATGGGGGGATATTCTGCAGTGGTCGTAAAAGATGATGAATATGTAACCAAAAGGTTCAATACTTCTGAAAAAATGGCTCTGAAGAGAACCATTTATCATGTTTTAAGAAGTTTTTAAAAGAGGTGCGTTGCTTCGGAAGGAATAGTTACAATGAAACAACAAGAGTCAAAATGGTTGGACCGTGTTCTCCAGTTGTTTAGTACTGTAATCTGTTAGTGGTGTTCATCCCTGGAGAACTTTTACATGGTAAACTACAAATTCCTCCTTTATAAAAAAAAGGCAACGGGGAACCACGAATTTCAATTGTGTCCATCCAGTTATATGGGGATTTACCCGTCTGGATATAGAATATTTCCTTCCGTTGACAGTCGACTGCGAGCGGCGGATATTAAAACTGCTAACGAACTTATTACGTGTCTGGATATAAACAGATTTAGGGTACTATAGGTAACAGAAGCATGCTAACGAACTTATTACATGTCTGGATATAAACTGATTAAGAGTACTGTAGGTAACAGAGCATGCTAACGAACTTATTACATGTCTGGATATAAACAGATTTAGAGTACTATAGGTAACAGAAGAACGCTTGTGAACCGAACTATTTGTCGATAGTTCATTGGCAACTGGCTGGTACAAAAGCTTTGTAAGATTAGTTATGTCAGTGCTTAGTTTTGATAGATATCACCTCCGCTCTTACCCTGTAACTCCTGTAAGCCAGGATTAACAGTGGTACTCTGCACGGCGCCTACTGAAGGTAGACGGTGCCCTACGTGACTTTATTGCTATCTCGGACCCTAGACTAATTAATGAAAGACTTTAAGGGTGAAAAAGTAGGAAAGAAAGATAGTCCCAATTTCCTCCCAGAAAATGGGAGTGGAGCTAATGTGACGCAAAAAGCCAAAGCGGCTAACCCTATGGGGGAGAGAGTCAAGTGAAGCTCGACTCTCTAATTTAATACACCATTAGTTTTGATAATCATTGTTTCAAGTTTTCTACTACATTGATATCAGATTTTTTTTTTTTAGACTGGAACTTGCTGACAATCCTTAGGACTTTTTCAGCTTAACAGTCATGGTGCGCGATGCATGCAGCAGAACGAAAGTAGGTAGTTGCAACCGACTAATCTACTAATCAACGAGCGAATCTAAGAAATGGTTATGGGAAGACCATGAAAAGAGCTCTGTTCAAATTTTTTTTATTATGCGATTTAGCCCTGAAATTAAAAAAATATTGCATGTGAAACCTTGAAATAATATTCCATTTTCTAAATAAAAAACAAATTTGGATATAGCTTTGAAAATCGCAGGAATTGGTACATATGATTAACGAAGAAAAAAAACTCCAATTTCATAGGTAAAGATCCAATATATCATACACCTCTGTGATTCTTATGCACCATGGTGTATCTGAGAGGTTTTTAAGATCCCATTTTGCATTCTCTGTAGGATAATATTGAGATTGGAGGTGCATGCAGAGCCCTACAATTTGATACCATACTTCCAGATTGTCTAGGTATGGCTCTATACATTAACAATTTGTTATCAGTGGAAAAAACTGAATTTCTGCCTATAAGTAAATATAAGTTTCTGTATTTTATGTTAATCTGATGCCTTCAGACAGACATTGCTTAACTTCACCAATCAAAAAGGAATAGTGAATGCGACTGCACCACGAGCACTTGAGCACCTGCATTACCATGGTATACCTGTAAACCTATTTTTAAACATTCATAGTTCAGGTTTCGCTAAGTTTGGGACTAGGTAATTGCTGTAATTCAAACATTTTTATTTCAAACTAACATATACATAGGTGTTAGTTACAGCAGTATAATTAATTAAATGTTCTGTTAGTAAGACAAAAACCTAGCCCTAAAATCGACGAGGCTCTGCGACAACGGTAGCGTGCAGCCGCACCCAACGCGCCAACAGAGGCGAGTCCCAGGCGTTGGGCTAACACGCTCAAGATGGCGTTCATGCTGGTACAAACACGATTTACTATAGAGGTGCTATGCTTTCTGCTAATTATTAAAAAGCTAACAATTTGCGTCTCGTCTAAAATATTAGACGCGATGCAGTGCCATGGCAAGCCAAATAGCATCCTGAATGCGTTGTTGTACTAGACGAGCGCGCTTAATGCTTGCTGAGAGTAGTTCACCCAAAGACTACACGTGTAGAACGTTTGACAATAGACTTTAAATAGTGTCAATTTGACTTGTTTACTATAGCCAGTAAATTTGCTTGTCAACATGTTACAGCATACATATCCTGCGTTTCTTCTCAATGTCCACATCATCTGACATAGTGTTAGTGACCCAGTAAACTTGCCGCCTATCATAAAGCTTCGCGGTTGGTATATTATAAGACTTCGTACCAGTTATAAATAGCACGAGCTCATTCATCGTCACATTATACCTGAGGCTCAGGTCCTGAGCCCATAAGATGCGGCATAGGCTTATAAAAGCTCAACAATTTTTAAGTGTCCAAAATATTACCTGCATAATCCAGGAGCCATTGCCAGCGAAGGTGTAGCCAGCATGCACTAGATGGCGGTGTCGTGTAAAGGAGCTGAGCAAGTTCCTCATGCACTGCATCAGCGTGTTCATCTGAGGGTGGATCAGTATCTCTGTCACCAGGTTCTCTGAGGCGTATTGAATCAGTCGTTCTCCTGTAACAATAAGAAACTTGGTTAGTTGAATACATAGACGGACGGAGTTCCCAACTGATATGGTGTGGGTACGATATGGGCATTCCCCATATTCATCTTAATGCCGATGTCGAATGAAGGTCAACGAAGGTCACTGACATAGCCCAGCGGATTAGCAAGTTGAAGTGACAGTGGGTAGGGCACATAGCTTGATGAACTGATGGCCAAATTTCTCGAGTAGAGACCGCACACCGGTAGTGTATCACCTCCACATCCAGGTCTACGACATGATAAAGGTTGTGGGAAGTTGCTGGATGTAGGCCGCTTCCAACTGGTCACTCTGGAATTCTATGTAGGAGGCCTATGTTCAGCAGTGGATGTCCTGTGGCTGATATGATGTGATGACGAGAATCGATATATATTCTATATTTTTAAGTGTGTTCCGCAATATGTCCTACTTTTGTAAGAGTATACCGACCGTTACCGGTTGTCTTGCCAATTTTTGAAGGTTCAATTATTCAATTTCAATACAGGCGTAACTTGCTTCAACAAATGAAAATTAAGCCAAGAACCATCCCATAAACATTAGCATTCGAAAAAGAAAAGTATTTTCAAAGGGGCTCAAATTTTTTTACGCTATAATGCCACATACATACATTTGCTTCAAACCATCGTATCAGCGGTAAATAATAAACATCACTGCTCGTTTATCATATCAAAACTTAAGATACACATCAATATTGTTGACTCGAAATAATCGTGAACAAAACACAAAGGCAGGCCTCTAGTGGAAACATACGGATCGATGCCCCCAAATCTCTGAATGTACTGCCCTTGAGACTGGCAACATTGGAAATGCTTTTTGCACTTAGTGCTGTTCTTTGTTGTATCTGTTTACGGAATGAGGTAAATGGGTCCCACGTTGGGCTCCATCCAATCCAATAGAGCCTTGAACAAAATAAGAACCTTTCGGCATAGAAGTCCTAAAAGAAATTTAAAAGTTTAACAAGTTAACGATAGAGTTTAACATGCCTACATGTACAGGCAAGGAAAATTAGGACATGACTTTCTGTAATACAGAGTATAAAATTTTAAGTGGGTACCTAGACTTCTAGTCGCAGTACAGTTGGTATCATTTATTTCGACGTAAGATACATGACAGCATTTGTTGTATGTCAATTTAAATTGCAAATAATAATGGGGACTCGTTTTGAGTTAGTCAGTTATGCCGACGACCTGTTTGGTGTAGTGGTTAGAAATTCTGCTGCTATACCAAAAGGTCGCGGGTTCGAATCCCGCTAGGGGCATATTATGTTTGTATGATGAATACAGACATGTGTTTCCGAGTTATGGATGTTGTTCATTTATATGTGTATTTATTTACAAAAAAAAAGTATTTGTGTAGTTTATCAACCATCTGGTATCCATAATACAAGCCTAGTTGCTTAGTGTGGAACTAGATGGCGCTGTGTGTATGTGCAAAGATATTTATTTATTATGCCAGACTAAACCGTTTCGAAAAGGGAAATCATCTGTAGGAAAAGAAGCGTGACAAGTCACACTCAGGGTCGTTGGTTTCTTTATTTTTAATAAAAAGGATACAAATAACTCAACTAATGGTAGCATCTAGCCTGATTATGTACTCTCAGAGTTAGTCGTCTAGTTTCTAGACGAGTTTACAGAACTGCGGATGATATTACTTAAATAAGCAGCTTGCTAACATGGATCATGAAAAAGAGCCCTATATGAATAATGAAGCCAACTGTAGTACTTTACAAAATCATTTGGGTAAACATCTTCAACGAAATTAAGAAAAGAAGAGAACCACAGTGTGAGATAAAATAAATAAAATAAAATAATATTTATTTCGAAACAGCTTATTCATAAGTGACACTAGTATTTGGGTTCTCCTAGTAGTGAAATAGAAAAATTTGCTTATGTCAGGAAGGCCCACTCATTCATAAAACAAAATTACTTAAGCTGGTGTACATCGGTTCCTAAACAGCAGGTTACAACTACAGCAACTATGTTATAAGAACTATATGTCACTCAATGTACATTTTTTTTTCTTGGAATTGGAATCAGATCATGATGATAACAAATACACTTGGCTTCAACTTAACACGAAAATGTAAGTGTCGCTAACAATCCGCAGCCTTGTGGTCAATTTCTTTTTACGTCAAACCTCTCAAGCCTTTTAGTATATTGAAAAAAATTGCAGGAATTACTATGCGGGAGAGGTAGCATTGGTACTTCCTTGAGCTACATTATATCCCCAACATCATGCAGTTGATTAAAGAAAACCCGAGTAACATCAGAACAAAAACACGAAAAATATTCTCCAGTTATATTTTCAGTCACGTCTTACAATTCAATTACGAGATGTATCTACGTAAGTATACTTGAAACATAAAACATTCAGGTCATGTTTGGGTTGATGTGGAGTATGTGTGCAAAATTATTTGAGAATCAAAGAAGAAAAGCTGGAAAGTGGCAGTCTTACTCGAGTGCCGGGGGTTCTGTCCCCGATAAGCAAACAATTAGTGGACATACATAACGTCAACGACCTTTATCCCAATTGGGATGGTCAGAGGCTAATATACTAACCAATAGTGCTTGAGTGTTCCAAATATTGAAAGTTTCATGATTGAAACAACATCCACGTTAACCTTATGAAATATAAGGAAATACACACGTGACGGGGCGTGAGGTCATCGCCGTTGAAACATGCAAATCTATAGTTGTTTCTTAGTTTACATAAAAGCTGTTGGTTTTCTAATAAGGTGAATTTTTTTATTTTTATGATTAACTGGATACGCGTTTGACCACAATCTTACCTGATGGGAAGTGACGATGTGGCCGAAGATGAAGCACGCGAGCTTAGCAGATGCCTATTCACCCTGCTTTTGAAGATCCCAAGGTTGTAGGATTCAAGAAAGACTGACGCCGGAAGGGAGTTCTATGACTTGGCCGTTCGCATTATGAATGAAGAATCGAACCGCTTAGTGCGAATTTTTGGTATGTTAACTACATCGGAATCCCTCCCCACGTCCAGTAGTCCGAAGATGGAAAGGCGATGGTGGAATAAATAAGTAAATAAAAGAAGTTCTACATTACAAACATGCTTTTCATGCTCCGTCATGACTATCACATACTATTATACTACATAGACGAGTCATCATCATATCAGCCGAAAGACGTCCACTGCTGGACAAAAGCCTCCCCCAAAGACGAGTAGTACCTAACATAAAATCCATAAAGGAGTTCCAGTAGTAATCTTCTGGCTCCAGTTTCAGTTCCTCGTCATCATGTGTAAGGGATATTGTGCCTGGCAACAAGACAAACTAGCCCAAAATCGACTATCTTTGCCATTTGCGATCATCGAGTTCCAGTTCCTACTTCCCGACTCCATTATCAGATCAGCTCAATGTCAAATTTCAGCTCAATCAGACAGTTGAACTGGAAATGGTTTGAAAATTTTGAAACGAAATCTTACCTACATACGAACATTGCAAACTAAATCAAAGTCAAAGTCAAAAATGCTTTATTTTGTAGGTACACAGAGTACACTGACAATGGTCAATTTTACATTTTTTAAGCTACTGCTTGTTCAAAATTGTTTTCCCCAGAGAAGAACAAGCAAGAAACTTGAAGGGTTGCTCTTTTAAAATCAGGCTTTGATTTTACATAAAGGTTTTTATATTTCATTATTAATTGTGAAATAGCCTGGTATGCGAACGATCTGATTATGTCCAGCGATGATTATCATCTAAATAGTCTGATATTTTATAATATGCTTTGTTAATAAGTTTCTGTTTTATAGTAACCGAGAATCTAAGAAGAAAGCTTGTAAAAAAATACTAACAATACACAAACATCGCTTTGACGTTGATTTGCTAAAAATATAACTTTAAGTAGTTAGATATCTTAGGCAATTCCATTGCGGAAGGCAATTCTAAAACCCTTATTAGCTCACAACTTGGATTTCCCGCATTGCGCCACTCAGTGAAGCCTCCTCGAGACTCCCAGCGCTACCATTCACCGCCGTTTGCCGTCGTTCAACCATTTTCATCCATTATCCTTAGACCGCCATTGTTCCTTATCGAATACACCCATCCATCGTTCTGACTTCTGTCTTGATTCAATACTTGAAGCTTAGCGTTCTGATTGCGGTTCGTGAGTGGATTACATCTCAGTTGAAATGCATTTGTTAAATACACTTAGAGCAAAGAGAACAGGCCCCTATTTCACCAAGTTGACAATTGTCAGCGACATATGTCGGCTGACAATTCGACATATGTCGCTGACAATTGTCAACGGACAGGTGACAAATGACAATTTTGTAAATTATTTCGTATAGAAAAGCTTATAAACATGACAGGCATTTTGTGACAATTGTCCTTATCTCAATCAAATGACAATTATGTTGTGAAACAAGAATCATTTTTTGAACTCGACATATTTGTAGATTTGTCGGTAATTGTTGACATGAGATCGAGGCTGTGTCAGGCTAGCGTGACAATTGTAGTGTTTTCGTTGTTAATTACAAAATGGCTCTCCGTGAAAGCAGCAGTAGTGACAGTGATAGTGATTTAGATGAGTTCGCATATAGGAGAATATATAGAGAACGAATAAATTCCTCCTTTGACATTACTGAATTAGCGTTTAAGGAAAAATATCGAATTAGTAAAACCAGTGTCGAATATTTAATAAATGAAATCGGTGCGGTTATATTTTTTTGACAATTGGCGCAACTGTCAACTTGGTGAAATAGGGGCCTGGTCACACAATACAGCCTTTTCGATCTTTAAAAATTTGCCATTAGCTCGCTTGCTTTCGATCGCTAAAGGTATCACGTAAACGTCCTAGAAGTAAATAATGATACCTTAAATATAATATAACTAAATATCCTTGGACATATACAGACAGCGCCATCTAGTTCCACACTAAGCAAACACACACAAACTTTCGCATTTTTAATATTAGAAGTTAATAAAAATAGTTATATGTTATATGGCTTTGTCATAATCAATGTATAATTATTGAATTACTAGCTTTCCGCACGCGGCTTCGCCTGCGTGGAATAAATCTATCGCGAATGTTTAATTTGTTTATTCCGTGGGAACTACTCACTTTACCGGGATAAAAAGTCTCCTATGTCTTAATCCAGGGGCTACTCTTCCTATATACCAATTTTCATCTAAATCCGTTCATCCGTTTCCCCATGATTGAACAACAAACAAACATCCAACCTTTCGCATTTATGATAACTAGTTAATGGAAATCAACAAACCGCATTGGGCCAGCGTGGTGGACTATGGCCCATACTCCCTCATTATACTAGGGAAGACCTATATCCCTGCAGTGGGATGTTTACGGGCTGATGATGATAAATGAAAATCATTTATAATTTTTTTTCGACTTCATCTTCACTTAACATCAGGTGTGATTGAGGTCAATGGCCAACCCGTTGTGCATAAAAAAATATCTGTACAACCCTTTTGGCGATCCTCTCTTTGCGTCGGGGGTGAAAATAATAATAAATAAATCAATATTTGGTGCACTTACACCAATCATCTAGTCCCAAACTAAGCATAGCTTGTACTATGGATACTAGATAACGGATAAACATACATAAATATTTATATAAACATCCATGACTCGGGAATAAATGTACGTATTCATCATACAAACATTTACCCCTCGCGGGATTCGAACCCGCAACCGTTGGTTTCGCTGACAGGGTCACTATCCACTACACCAATCGGTCGTCAAATAAAGGGTAAATTTGAATATTTTTCACGTGTAGGTACAGGCTCAACCTTTGTTACAGAAACACTGGATCATTAATAATAATTTATGTGAAACGATAAGAGTAACAGTTCCTCGCCAGTTTAGTGTTTCATAAAAATACGTTACAGGATAACTGATGTTTTATAAAAATGTTCTGAAGAACTGTTCGAGCTAATACCCGCTGCTGAATTTAACCGATACACTTCTCGCCGAAAATTAAATTTCCATCCACATCACCTGGATGAGTGGAAGTCTACCACTGTACGTTTCTCAAGAAACTTCTTACCACGTACGACCACCCTGTGAACGAGTACGACATTGGAACCTTCAAGAAACGAGCCTACACCTTCCTCAAAGGCCGGCAACGCATCTGTGACCCATTTGGTGTTGCGGGTGTCCATGAGCGGCGGTGATTGCTTTCCATCAGGTGACCCGCATGCTCGTTTGCCTCCCTCTCATATAAAAATTAAAAAAAAAAAAAAAAGTGAAAACATTTATCATGCAATAAGTCTGAAATATGGAAAAATATTGTTGAGTATTTTATATAGACAATTAATCCCTCCCATGGCCTTTTATGATACCGATGCTCCATGATATCAATACCAATTAGGTACCACGTCGACGGTTACAGGGGCCATTTCGAATTAATTTACAGCGATAAACTGGTACCCATAACAGAAAACTTGAGGAGTAATAGGTTTTTATTAAATAACAAAAAAACACGCACACAAATCGGACCACGCATTCATCATCATCACATCAGCCGAAAGAGGTCCACTGCTGGACAAAGGCCTCCCCCTCAACGATCTACCCTGCGCTACCTGTATGGAGGTGGACAACGACTTGGTAAAGATCGCGTGAAGCCCACCGGCTTCCTTTGAGATATAAATAAATTTTTAAATAAATATTTTTAATTTTCAGATCATAGAATCCCTAGTTCATTAGTTAGTAACAATTTGTACTTAGTGTTCTGGGGTTAGTATTGTTAATTTAGTAGGCAGGACAACATGTATTTGACATTATTTATATATTCGGACAAATACTGGACACACACACATATACAACGCAGTGAAACACAAATCACCCGTCGCTTTTCTGACGAAAAAGTAAAACACAAGATAAAGTAGTCAATTGATTTAGGCCGGAGTCGAAGGCCGCGTAAGCAAATCACAAATTGCTTTTACCTATGACCTGGATGGATAAGGCTATCCTTATACCTATGTATACAACCTTCGTATAAACTTCCACTTCATTAGTGATTGAGCCTTTGCGCAAATTCATATAGAAAAACAAACCAGGCACGTACACGTCACACGCACAGTGGTTCCGTACCCACTATAAATTGCAAGAATATTTTTCACCAACCCCAAAAAAGAGGGACCACTATATTCCCATATTTTCCTCAATTTGTTAACCAATTACTATTATTTTTTATTTTACTTGATAAGGCTTAGCCGAATCCATCTCGGCTTTGCAGCGTTTGGGAAGCTACGTAACATCTTCTCGTCCCAAATACCGCAATGTCTCAAGACGAAAGTCTTTGATCAGTGATGACATATGGAACTGAAACGTGGTCGCTCACTATCAACCTCACCCAAAGGGCAATGGAGAGAGCTATACTCGGAGTCTCCCTGCGGGATCGAATCAGAAATGTGGAGATCCGCAGGAGAACCAAGGTGACCGATATAGCCCGAAGAATTGCCAAACTTAAGTGGCAGTGGGCGGAGCACATTGCTCGTAGGACCGACGACTGTTGGGGTGGAAAGGTTCTGGAGTGGCGACCACGCACCGGCAGACGCAGCGTCCCCTCAGAGCCCCCCACGAGGTGGACCGACGAATTGGTAAAGATAGCGGGAAGCCGCTGGATGCGGGCAGCGGGACCGATCGTTGCGGAGATCCTTGGGCAAGCCTTTGTCTAACAGTGGACGTCTTTCTGCTAATATAATGATGATGATGAAGGCTTATCACCAGGGTGGTCCCATGTTACCTGGCCGATATGAAAGATCGGGGAATCTACAATCCGCCCTGAAAGGTCCGGAGCTGAAAGCCTCAGCGGAATAGGTGGGGCGCATACGGATTTTATTTCATAACTTTGTAGGCGCTACAACCTTGTGTATCCATGTGAAATTTCAGCTTCGTGGCATTAATAATTTCCGAGTAAAATGCCTGTGACAAACAGACATGACGTGGCGCAATTGTATGCAGTTCCGTTTTTGTCATTGGCTGCGGAACATTAAAAAATACGTAGATAAATAAACACACATTTCGTTGGAGCCTTTGTGCTATGGAGCGAATGAAAAAATCACCGTGGGAAATGGATTCACTGAAATGTCACAGAAACTAAAAAATGAATACGAAAATGGAGACACAAATCCAAGCGACGCGTTTCATGTACAGCTATGTCTCCATACTATGTATAGAATAAAATTCACAGGTTTAAAAGGATTTGTTTACGTTCAGTACGAAATTCGAGATTATGTGCGATCTACTGGAAATTTATGCAGGTAAGTAGCACATTTCAGATCAGGCTCGGACATAGCCCAGAGAATTAGTAAGTAGCAGTGACAGCGCACATAGCTCGAAGAACTGATGGCCAGTGAAGTATTACAGTTCTTGCGAATGGAGACAGGTGGTCTCTGGTGGTGGTGGAAAGGTGACTGGCAAGCGCAGCGTAGGAAGGCCACTCAGAAGGCAGGGAGCCAATTCTATCTACAGCATCAGGTTATCGCGAAAATCCTGTTTAACCATCAAAACTGTGTTATGCAACATTCAGTATCCGTCGACTGCGTTGTGGCGCTGTCCGTGATGTATCAAAACAGGGTGTCAAGCATAACTTGATCCCCTTCCCCATAGGTTAAGCCTTAGTGCTGATTTTGAATTCATTTAGCTACACTCCTATTTGCCGAGGGGAGGAGGGGGGTGGGAAACTTCTTTCCTACTTCACACCTTTAACTCTTCTTTAATTAGTCAGTCTTCAGTAGGCGCCGTGCAGATTACCACTGTTGATCCTGGCTTACAAGAGTTGCAGTGGGAGGAGTGTGGAGGCGGGTAACTCAGTATCCGTGCCATTAACCGTTAAGGAGTTCCCCTCATGAGGAGACGATCCTGGTTGCAGCATCAGTCATGTCCATCATATTAATGTATTGACATCAGAAGATAACGAATCTGCAAAATTTCAACTCCTTATCTAAGCAGAAAATGTTTCTAATTTTACTTGCAAATTTTCAAGCTTATAAAAAAGCCGGGTGGTAAATGAGATCTAATGGAGAGGTGAAGACGTGTGACTGATAATCACACACATTGTACAGTATTATAACAAGATGAATGTGAAAGGAGTGGAAAAGAAAAATGATCACACCTTTGACATTTGGAACAAAGTAATAATGGAAGCCTTTGTAAGGGAGCTCCTAACCTTTGAGCAAACAAAGCAAGTGTTTTAGACAACAATACAGTTATGAAATATAAAAGGCGCCATGACAATGTAAGCCGCGTAACTTAAACCCGGCTTATGAAGGCTTAACTCGTTTAAATATAAGCAAAAACTCGGTTTGCGGAAAACTTTAGGGGCGCTCTCGTGAATTCGTAATAATGACCGTGAAATAATGCAGATTCTGGGGCCGCTGTAATTTGTGAAGAAAATAAACATGAAACTAGAGATGGAAATTATTTTTGTAACAACGTATTATACACCTAAATTGACACATTAGTCCAATACCGTTATTATTTATCAACGTACTATGGAAACAGCTAGGTTGTTACTCTGAGAGATAAGATCTGGAACGACATAGTCCGCCAGAAAACTACCGTCGTTAAAATAGCTCTAAAGGTTAGCAGGCAGAAGTAGTACTGCACAGGTTGTACCTGTCGCAGTACCAGTAATCTATGAAGCGAGATAACAAGACCCTAATTGCCTACGAAAGAAGTTTAGGACGCTCCTCGGCTAGTCTGAGCGAAGATCTGCAACTAGACGGGACTGAATCGAAGCCCAACGATTTACTTGAGTTCCATGCGAAGCCTAGAGCCAGAGGTTTAAATGAACGAACGAAGGTCCAGAAACCATCCGTCCATCAATAAGCGTAACGTGAATATGGCTTCATTCCACGAGGAAAAATGAACCATAAACTAGCACGAAATCCCCGTATGATCAAATGAAATAAAAATGCTTTATTTTGTAGGTACACAGGGTACACTTAAAATAGTAAAATTTTACATTTATAAAGCTACTGCTTGTTCAAAAAGCAATTTTCCCCTGAGAAGAGCAAGCAAGAAACTCGAGAGGTTGCTCTTTAAAAAAAAAAATTTTCATTATTAATTTGTGAAATAGCCTGGTTATGCGAACGAGCTGGTTATATACATTAGTGTTTATCATCTAAATAATCTGATATTGAATTTGTATTAAACTAGTGGTCACCAGGCATTCAGTGCCATTGACTGCTTTCAATTAAAAACAACTGGGATCGACTCTTTACTGTATGTTTACGGACATACTCGCATCATGGAAAAGCCACTTGTGGTCACCCATTTTAAAACTGAACTTCACTAAACGCGACTGCTATAGGTAGTAAATACAACATTATTATAAGATCAGAGAACTCTCTTCTATAAATATGTCGTTTTACTATCAATTTTATTATCTGAAACAAAACAGACTAACAATGTCTCTTTACAATTTTTCAACAACTCCTGTGAATAAAATTGTGAGTTGGGCTCTTCGGCCAATAGCTTACGGCCTCCGGTATTTCTCTGTAGTGTTTGTAGCTTACATAATTTTCCACAAATTAAGCACAAACTTATATTTCTTAACCTTGCAGTCCTAAGGTTGATTGAATCGAGTTATGTAATAGAAATACTGATTATCCTGGGAATAAAAGTGGAGTAGTACTACAAGAGCGGCATTTGAGAAGAGAGGTAGAGGAAAAAGTTTATTCGAGGACAGAGATAGAGTATACCGTAGTTAACCTGATGTGACATACATAACGTATCAGCAAAGAGTCTGATGGAAAATGATGGGAAAAGTCAAGTAACGTTTTCTTTGACAGAGTAATAAAAGAAAGTAGATAAAAAAATGCTGAAACTTCATAGGCATCTCGTATAGAATTTTTGAACAAAATACTACAACAAATCTTGTTGATTACCTTTAATGTAGTAGGTAGCTATTAAATGACAGTACCGATCAATAAAACGAGATATCTATAGACAACTGACAGATATTCAAAGGGCAATGTATGTACAAGTATACACTTTTTCAATAACCCCGTTGGTACAGAAAATCTTACTTTCAATAAATAATGTGTGTGGATAAATAAATAAAAAAAAATGCTACAAAAGAGAGACTTATATGGAAAGCCTATTATAAAAACATTGATTTAAGGGAGTAAATGTTGAGTATGGCAAAAGAAGAGTACAAGCGGAATTAATGCAGTGGAAATGAGATAATTAAGAAGTGGGGGGACTTTGACAGATAGAATCAGGAAAAGTGTGATTACGAAGTTAAGTAGTGTGTATGAAGACGTTAAGTTAAATAATGTGACAAAGATTGAAAAAGGTATGCTGAGGTGGTTTAGACATGTGTAGAGAATGAATGATAGAAGACTTACGAAAGACATATACGATGCGAATGTGGATGATAGTGTTGGTAGGGGAAGATCACGGCGAACATACCAAGTTGAAATCGGGGACGTCTTAAAGAAAGGCCAAGTCAAGAGTACCCTAAACCGACGGTCATGTATGAACAACATTGTGAATGAAAAAAGGGATGTCAGGATTGTAGCAAGTGGAAGTTCGTGGTCTCTGCCTACTGTAAACAGACGTGACTTGATGCATGTATGCATATTATAAAATATCAGACTATTTAGATGATAATCATCCATGGACATAACCAGCCCGTATGCAAACGAACATATGCCGGGCTGTTTCATCATTAATAATGAAATATACATAGTCTCTTTTGTAATAGAACTACCTGTTTTAAAAAGAGGAACCCTACAAGTTTTTCCCTTGTTCTTTTCAGGGGAAATTGCCTTTTGAACAAGCTACAAATATTTGGTTATTTTAAATGTACCCTGTGTATAAAACAAAGTATTTTTGACTCATGCGGCTTACCCTATTTGCAAATGATGAACATTACCTACGTCACGGATGAAAAGATCAAAGGTCAGGGGTGAAATGGCCGAAGCAAATGAAATGGAAATGCTTAATCTGGGGTTCGTAGATAGCAATCAGAATTATACCGATATTTCGGGATTCACAACTTCACAGTTCATTAAATCCGATTCAATCAAATGCAATGGAAAATGGGTCATATCTATATATTCATACACATGTCATATTTTATGTTTTAATTTTTCAATTGACATTTGAAGTTATAATTATTATTTTAAATTTTCAATGTCTACCACTGTTCATTAACATAATTATAGGTGACTGTACTAACAAAGATGGACCTTATTGTCTGGAAAAATAAATGATTTATTATTATTATTATGTATTTTGAGAAATTTTTCATTATTTCTAATTTGTAGAGCAGCAATAAAAAAATATATCTGTTGCAGAATCAAGAAACACTGGAGTAAGATGACAAGACTAGGCATAAAAGCCTTTTTGCTCAACGAGTCTGTGCTCGACCTCAATTACATCTGATGTTAAGTGAAAATGTGACCGAAGGTGGAAGAACGTCCAATTTGTTTTTTTTATATATATTGGGTTTAGATAAGATGGTGATAGCTAGTCAGAAAAACATTTACAAATTTCCAATCACTCTGGGACGCTCTTCGGTTAAACAGAGGGGCTGGAAACATCAGGATCGAAAGCATTGCACTTGAGCTTATACAAGTACACAATACCTATGCTTACTTTAGTAACTTATTAGTAATCTGTGCCTATGCTAATAACAAATAATTATAGTATAGTACTCATGTACATACCCTGTCAGGGTGAGGCAGCGGTCAGAGGACGCGCTGTGTAATTTATTTACATACTATAAAAAAAATTGTGTAATCTCGTAATGCTATATGTGTCAGTTATCGGATTATTATTATAAGAATTTTCCCTAAATAAATAAATTTTAAAATATATCCTTGGACATAATATAGACAGCGCCATCTAGTTCCACACTAAGCAACTAGGTTTGTGTTGTGGATACCAGATAGTTGATACACTACACAAATACATTTTTTTGTAAATAAATACATATATAAATGAAAAACATCCATAACTCGGGTACACATGTCCGTATTCATCATACAAACATATGCCCCTAGCGGGATTCGAACCCGCGACCTTATGGTATAGCAGCAGAGTTTCTAACCACTACACCAAACAGGTCGTCAGTAAGTATCTGTTTATGTCAGCCGACTTCACAAAGTTAGTAAATCCTTCAAAGGGCAATGTATAGCTATGCTTTTAAAATAAGGTTCCAGTAGACTTTCAAAATTTGCCTTTAAATAAATTTAAAGCAATCATAAAACATAAATTATTAGCAAAAGGCTATTATAAAATCACTGACTATTTGAATGATAAGCAGGCATGGACATAGTTGTCTTATTATTCATATAATTATCAAATCACAAATTGTAAGCCATAATCTGTTTAAAGGAGCAACCCTAGAGTTTCTTGCTCGTTCTTCTCTGGGGAGTCAGCCTTGTGAATGAGCCGTAAAAATGTAATATTAATATCAATAATGACGTTTTCAAGTGATAATTTTATCCTATGAAATAAAAATATTTTGATTTCATTTGATTTATTATTGAATCACTTTCTATTGGTATTGGACATGTGTACCCGAGTTATGGATGTTTTCATTTATAATAAGTATTTATTTACAAAAAAAAATGTACTTATGTAGTATATTAACCATCTGGTATCCACAACACAAGCCTATAGTTGCTTACTGTGGAACTAGATGGCGCTGTGTGTTTTTTTTTTTTTTTTTTTTTTATATGAGAGAGCGGCAAACGAGCATGCGGGTCACCTGATGGAAAGTAATCACCGCCGCCCATGGACACCCGCAACACCAAAAGGGTCACAGATGCGTTGCCGGCCTTTGAGGAAGGTGTAGGCTCGCTTCTTGAAGGTTCCAATGTCGTACTCGTTCGGGAATACCGCTGCCGGAAGTCCGTTCCACAGGGTGGTCGTACGTGGCAAGAAATTTCTTGAGAAACGTACAGTGGTAGACTTCCACTCATCCAGGTGATGTGGATGGAAATTTAATTTTCTCCGAGAAGTGTATCGGTTAAATTTAGCAGCGGGTATTAGCTCGAACAGTTCTTCAGAACACTCCCCTAAGTGTGTGTATGTCTAAGGATATATATTTATTTATTATATTATATTTATTGGACTAAATTTCACGCCTACGCCAGGTGGGTAGGTTGCCCTGTATTTCTGCAGCCTAGCATCAATTCCCGTACTATTATATTCTTTATTGCACCAAAATATTACAATAACAGAGTACAAACAATAGGTCACGTACAAAGGTGGACTTATCTCTTTAAGAGATCTCTTCCAGCCAACCTGAGCATTGAAATAGGAAACTTAGTAAATTTGGGGTTTAGCAGTAAATTGTGTGCAAAAGAAAAAATCCTATAACGAATAATAAAACAAATAAAAAAAAAGAAAAGATAACTGAATAATAAACTTACACTAAATATATTACATATACCTACTGCGAAATATATACATAACATAATTTAATTATATACATATATACTATATATATATATATATATATATATACTATAAACCTACATACACATACTAATATCACGAAAGATGGGAGAGGTAATGCTCTTTTAGCCTTTTCTTAAATACTGCAATTGAAGGGCTATCCTGAATTAATTTTGGCAGTTTATTCCACATCATGGCTGCTTGAACACTAAAGGAGTGAAAAAGAAAGTTTGTTGTGGCTCTAGGACAGGCAAGTGTTTTTGTAATGCAGGATCGCCTAGGAACATCAGGAGGGGGGAGTAAATTAAAGCGGGAACTCAGATAATCAGGAGAGTTGGGATTTTTGAGGATGTTATATAGGAAGGAGAGGATGTGCACATTGCGCCGAAGTCGGATGGGGAGCCATTTTAGCTGAGCGCGAAACGCAGATACATGGTCATATTTACGTAATCCGAAAATGAAACGTATGGCAAGATTTTGTAGGCGCTCAAGCTTATTTAGCAACTCCTCAGTCACATCCAAGTAGCATACATCAGCGTAGTCTAGTATGGGGAGAAGAAGGGTTTGTGAAAGCATAATTTTAGTTTTTAAAGGAAGGAAGTTCTGAAGTCGCTTAAGAGAGTGAAAGGTGTAATGCATGCGCCTGCTCACGTCGTTTATATGAGGTGACCACGACAGATGGCCATCAAAGATGACCCCGAGGTTTTTGACTTTGTCACTATAAGGTATGCAAGTTCCGTTAAAATATATACCTGGAATATGAATTGCTCTCGGCCTCAAACGACTGCTACCGATAACCAGCGCTTGTGATTTGGTTGGGTTTACAAGAAGACCAAAAGACGCCGCCCACAAATGTATGGCACTAAGATCACTGTTTATGGCACTAACAGCATCTGCCGCCTCATTGAGCGAAAAGTGTCTATAAATTTGTAAATCATCCGCATACAGGTGGTAGAGAGAAGAAATAACTTTTGAGATATTGTTGATGAATACAGAGAAAAGTAATGGAGAAAGCACGCCACCTTGTGGTACGCCAGCAGTGAGGTCACACCAGTCCGATTTAGAATCATCGGTTTTCACACACTGCTGACGACCGTGAAGGTATGAGTAAAACCAAGTAATGACATCTGGGGAGAAGTTAAGAGAGCGGAGAGAGGCTAGGAGGATGTCGAAGTCCACTGAATTAAATGCACTGCTGAAGTCTAACAATACCATAATTGTGAGTTTTTTGTCGTCCATAGCATGGCGAATATCTTCGGTGACATTCAGCAGTGCACCAACAGTGCTATGGGATGGACGGAAACCAGATTGGAAAGGACAGAGGAGTTTATTAGTGGTGAGATAAGAGTATAGTTGTTTGTGAACAACTGACTCTAAAACTTTGGAGAGGATGGGGAGTATGGATATCGGGCGGTACTGGGAAAGAGAGTATTATATTCCGGTGTAAGGGCAGATAAGAGGATCAGTGAAAATCCAAGAAAATTCTATCAGGTTTTCCAACAAAAGAAACACCTACCTACCGTGTACCCGTATTTCAACAAATGTTTCATCAACCAACAGAAAATGTGAACGTGGTTCGTAAAAAAAAAATCATGGTTCATTAGAGCCCAGATTAGTAGACCTTATTTGAAAACATTGTTTAGGTTGCGTTCGGGACACTATCCCTCTGGCTGGTTTGCACATCTAATGAGGAAAGCGGACTCTCCCAATTGCGATGTTTGTGGTACGGTCGATGATGTGCAACATCTGCTGGTGGAATGTGTCAAGAACCAGAGGGAAAGGGATGCTCTGGTGAGCAAATTGCAAATCAATCTTTTCGACATTGGCATTATTCATAGCAGACCCATACTCAGAGGCGGCGAGATTGATTTGCAATTTAGTTGCACTTCAGGGTACCCCTCCGTAACTTTGTCCAGCTAAATAAATGTATGCAAACTAGGGAGACAATGGGACTGACATGTCTAAATGTGGACAAAAGTCCCTAAACATAAATAAAGATTAAAAAAAAAAAAAAGAAAATGAAAACCAACAGAAAATGGGAACGTGGTTCGTAAATGAAAACATGACGGAAAATCGGATTACATCGATCCTAAAAGGATTTAGATTTAAATTATATAAATAATCCTATCGATTTAATCATCCGTGCGGTAACATTGTTATCCTCTTTGTTAAGCCCGACGTTCGGGGAAGGGCCAGCGAGATCACCCTTTTATCTAACTATTATAAATACGAAAGTTAGGATATTTAATTTTTTGTTTATTTGTAACTCAATCACGGCGAAACAGCTGAACGGATTTGGATCAAATTTAGTATTATAGGTAGAAATATATTTTTATCCCCATAAAGTGAGTAGTTCCCGCGCGATAAACAAATTAATATATCCGCGATAAAGTTATCCCACGCCGCGGACGGAAAGCTAATATACATGTACAAGAGTTTACAATATCATGCATTTATTACAACAACTAAAATTATAAATTGAACCTTTACACTATCCCCCAGAGACTATTAAAACATCCTTTATATGTAAAAAATGCACTGTGTTATAGATATATATCTTCGAAACGGCTGAACCGATTTTCATCAGACGTTACTAAAAATTATCTTGCAATATCAGCTTTCAAAAATAAAAAAACCATTTGCAAATCGGCTCATCCGGTTCCGCGCTACAATATTGCTTACAGACAGAACATACAGATACAAGAGTGCTAAAGTCGAACCGCGACAGCCACTACTGCGACAGACTTAGAATGGACAACTTTATCTATTTACTCCTGCATTGAATTCAGTCGTTTGTCACAGTTCAGTCCTGTCGCAGTCTTGTCGCACTTCAGTCCTGTCGCGATTCAGTCGTGTCGCAGTTTCGTATTATCGCAGTTTAATCTTGTCGTAGTTTCTTTCGCAATTTAATTCTGCCGGCAGTTCTGTATTACTGCGGTTCGGACATGTCGCAATTCAGTCTATCGCAGTTCGATCTTACACTTTCGACACATGAACAGACAAAGTCTTCGAACTTACTAGTCCTCTGTGTATTAGGAGTTAAAGAGATTTACGTGAAGTTTCCCTCAAATCCGCTAACGCTCGCACCATGGCCAAACCCTCTGCCCTACTTTTTGTATCATTCCATTTCGGCGACCGACCGGCCCGCTGAACCAGAAACACTGATAAACTCAACGAAATGAGCTTTATGTTCCATAGTAACACACTCTGTTGAATGCTACGACTGTAATATAAAGGTTATATGAACATTATATTCATCCACTATGTATTTCGCATTTCAGAACACTTCATTTGATGTCAGGAACTTGTTATGTTCAAAGGGATTAGCTTCAAAAATTTGGTGTTACCAGGCAGGCAGTGAACTCAAATGATGGTCTACATACATTGACCCTCAGGTAGCAGATGGTATTTCCGAGCTTCTAAGCAATTTTGCCACTCTTAATAGAAAGAAAGAAAGAAAGAAAGTATTTATTTGGATTTCTGTTATAAAGATGTATACGTAAGTTTACAATACCTGGATCTCCTGGCGTTGCGAAGAGACGTCGCGTCCCTCTGCATTCTCTATCGCATATTTCATGGGGAGTGTTCTGAAGAACTGTTCGAGCTAATACCCGCTGGTCAATTTAACCGATACACTTCTCGCCGAAAATTAAATTTCCATCCACATCACCTGGATGAGTGGAAGTCTACCACTGTACGTTTCTCAAGAAACTTCTTACCACGTACAACCACCCTGTGGAAAGGACTTCCGGCAGCGGTACTCCCGAACGAGTACGACATTGGAACCTTCAAGAAACGAGCCTACACCTTCCTCAAAGGCCGGTAACGCATCTGTGACCCTTTTGGTGTTGCGGGTGTCCATGGACGGCGGTGATTGCTTTCCATCAGGTGACCCGCATGCTCGTTTGCCGCCCTCTCATATAAAAAAAAAATACCTAAATCCAAAAAGGTCTCCACTCAGCATGTGTCGGGTTGGAGCAACCACGACGCTGGTATTCTGTGGAGCTGAAAGGCAGAGTGGTAGCGATTTAGCCTTCTGCCACCGCCCCGCTAATTGCAACTAGGCTCAGCACGTGGTTTACACGAAAGCGGCGAATTTTTTTTTTTAATGCACAACGGGTTAATAATCTACCTCAATCACACCTGATGTTAAGTGACGATGAGGCCGAAGGAGGTCAATCAAAATCAAATCAAAATCAAATAATGCTTTATTTTGTAGGTACACAGGGTACACTTTTTTTTTTTTTTTTAATCTTTATTTAATTTAGGGACTTGAGTCCTTCTAGACATGACAGTCCCATCGTACCCTGACCAAGATTCACTGATGAGAAGATACAAACATGTTATATAATAATCTGGCCGCTATTGATCCAGGTTTACCCAAAATTGATTGAGCCAAACCTACAGCGTATTGACTCAGCTTTAATTGTCTCATCAGTGTATCTCTTTCATTTCGGTTTCTAGCACATTCCATCAACATGTGTTGGACATCTTCAACTACTCCACAGACTAGGGTACACTTAAAATAGTCAGAGGCAGCGTACTAACCCGGAAAAACCCCATCCTATTTGGGAGACTGGCTATCTTATCTCTGACAACCGGAACACAACAACGCTATTAACATTGTTGTTTGACGGCAGATTTAGATAAGATAATATTTAGGTAAGATCGAGGTCAATCGCCCTCTTTCTCCATAGGATCGGCTTCAGTGCCGCTTTGAATTTCATTGGCTACACTCCCATTTGCCGAAGGGGGAAGTGGGAAAGTCCTTTTTCCTACTTAGTACCCTATTTCTTTCTTTAAATAGTCTGAGGCCCAAGGCGATAGAGATAAATATTTATCCCTCGTGTACGATCACCTCGATCGTGATAGTGTATTGTAACATTTTTAAGTTATCATAGCATTTGTAATCATTATCATCTTATCATGTCATCTTCTCTCGCCAGGGAATATGTGCGATCACCTCGATCGTGCATTTTCTCACCTCAGCAAATTCCATAGTAACACGCTTTTCATTCACTCATACATAATTGGTTCACGTTCGCCCATCAAACAGTAAGCACACATACTGTTAGCATTGTTATAAATAAATCAAGTAATTATTATCAAGTTTATCTTTGTTCCTGCATCATCATATCAGCATCAATTATCAAGCTGTATTAGTCGAGCAAGAGCTCATATACCTTGCGAAGTCGTCACTGTGAAGTTTATGGTTCATAGTTGCACAATAAGCGTTACAGTATCAAATGCCTGGTCCGAAACTGATAATTCATATAACCTTATTCCCCACAAAAATGTAGAAGAAAAAACACCTGCGGTTACTGTTCGCGCTCACGGCTCACCCCAACTTGAATAATTGAGATAATATTTACTGGTATTGCTTCGACTACATCGTAGTCATGCGATGCTCATGCCGTTTACCTTTCCTTTTTAGACTTCGACGAACGTATAAAGAAAAAAGACATAAGTATCCTGACACAAACTAGGGAAGTTTAGTTCCCTGCCACAAGTATTCTAATATGACATCTGTCTGGGCATTCTACATTTCCACAATTTTGGTGATCAAACGGCCTGGAGCGCTATGGCCATCACCGCCATCTATCGCATTAATGCGACACTACATCAAGGACTCGCGGGCTAGTTGCCTGCGCGCCCCGGCCGACTCGACCAAAAATCTGTGCGACCAAAGGACGTCAGCGCGGTAGTTTCGCTTTGCCGCCACAATCTGCGCAAAGAGTATAGTAACTATTTACCGAGAAAGAGTGGCAACTCCGTGGTTAAATTTGCATGTATAGACAGTGCTGCTGCCAGCGATTGGTTGAGGAATTAAATCTATCTATACATACCTACGTACACTGATTATATAGGTAGAAACTGGGTTTAGAAATAGGTATTGTTGTTTATGAGGAAATTTTTATTTCTCATAACTAATTTCTTTAAATTAGCTATGAAAAATAAGTATAACAAAAACAAACAACAAATTAACAAAAATCTGAACTTTTACAAAAACTTTCAAAAGGAAATCGACGTTGACTGAGAGCTCGACATGACATCACCCTCCGGTAAGATGGCGGCTGCTGCCACAGAACACTAATAACGGTTAGTTCGTCAACCGCAGTTCAGAGGTCGCAGTCTGCTATGAAAATTGATGACATTTGAAGTGTGCCCCCCCTGAATCTGCGTTTGCGGCTGTTCAAGAACGGATTGTTTGTTTTTTGGTGACCAGTTTTCGGACAATAAACAGCCAGTGCTACCCTCAAGCTGTTCTGGATGTGGAGTGCAACCGTATGGTTCGGATCTAGAGGCGGTTGCCCAGGAAGAAGACACCCAGGGCCTGAATTTTATCTCCCGGCTAAAGAGCCATTGAAGCACGAGGATTCCAGGTACGTGATTGCCTAATTGTGGTTATTTGGTTAATGCCTGGACAAACTATTCGGGATATACAGACGGACAGCGACCTAATCTACTTTCCTTTGAGTTATCGAACAACGTCTAATATAATGACCACCTGTTTGGTGTAGTGGTTAGCAACTCTGACCGTTATACCAAAAGGTGGCGGGTTCGAATCCCGCTAGGGGCATATGTTTGTGTGATGAATACGGACAAGTGTACCCGAGTTATGTTTTTCATTTATAATAAGTATTTATTTACAAAACAAAATGTATTTATGTAATATATCAACCATCTAGTATTCACAACACAAGCCTATAGTTGCTTTCTGTGGAACTAGATGGCGCTGTGTGTATGTCTAAGGATATTTATTTATGTATTATTTAATACTGATTTTTATTGTGAAATAAATAAACAATTTCGAATTTTGTTGGATCTGTTAATATTTGTATATTTCAGAGAACGTTTTCTCAGAAAAAGCTAGGTTTTCGCCCTTGAGACCTATTGGAGGAGTCAGTGTGGCCCTTACGCGAAAATATTGGAGGCACCTGAACTAGATGACGGATAAATGATTGCCTATAAAGGCTATAAACAGCTGAAATCTAAAACGTTACACATTCGCGAATCAATCACGGGATTGCGGGCCCGCTCCACGGTAATGGTGTTACGTGATCCATCAATATCCGACATCCATCGACAACCGTATCCATTCCTACCCATACTCGTATATATTTTCATCTGATGAATTTCAAGCGCCGGTATACCGAATTGATTTTGCGGATTAAAAAAAATTCGGGTGGCATAAGATAGGGCTCCACATTGAAATATATTCCTTGAAATAAATAATAATAAATACATAAAAGGTATGTATGTTAAGTGAAGATGAGGTCGAAGATGGAAGCGTACTGACCCGGAAACCCCAACACATTTATCTATCTTATCTCTGACAACCGAAACACGACAATGCTATTAACATTGCTGCTTGGCGGCAGATTTAGATAAGATGGTGGTAGCTAGCCAGGCGGACATTTAAAATGCCCTACCACCAACCAAACCGAGTACTTAAACATGTACCCCGCTGGGGATCGAACCCGCGACCTCCGAATCGTAAACCCAATGTTGTTTACATTGAGCCACGGAGGCGGTTAAAAGTTATTTAAATACTAATTATCTGAATGTGAAAACTACTTGTTGAATATTGTATGGCATCGTATCTACAGTGTTTATAAATGGGTTAACAATAATTGAAACAGCAAAAAACTTGCAAAACAACCGACTTCAGTAAGGTTCCATTATCTGTCTTAGCATCATGAGGGCATTCTGGTGGTAAACCCTAATAAATAAAAAAAAATCATCAAAATCGGGTAACAATTGACGAAATTATTGGTGAACATACGTATAAAATACGTATAAACTGACATCAAATATCCTCCTTTTGTGGATTCGGTAAAAGAATTAAGACTTATTTGAAATATGTTTAGCTTTTGAGGCAATAGTGTTTTGCGCCACCCTAAGCCTTATTAGAGGCGTCACTGTCATACTTACTAAGCTTAAATCGATTTGTAAATCTTTCTCCATTTTTTGGAAACCCCTAAATGTGTTATGTTGAAATCAAAAGAACTAACAATACCTACACAGTTATTACATTTAATTCCAATAAACGTCGTTCAGGATTTCGTAAATGTAATAAAAGAAATCATAATGGCGAAAAAACGCTCTCATGCCCTTGAAGAACAAATAAATTGCCGATATGAGTGTCCTTAATCGTTCAGAAGAGATATAAGGGGACCATTTCACAGAGAAATGGAAAATGATATTATTTATTTTATTTCACGAGTCAGGCGACTGAGTGATAAGGTTGAGGGGTTTTGTTTGGTTGTTTGATGTGTTCCCTCGTTCTTTGTCAAAGCGGGACATTACAGTGGAAAAAGAAGCCGAGTTTGGAGGTGCTTATCCTCCAAACTCAGCTTCTTCTTCTTTTCGAGTCAATGGCAAAAATTATAATGACCTTAAGTAGTTTGGCCCAAAAAGTAGCAACGCCGATGCCTCTTTGGTTTGCTTCAAAAAGGTCCTTCTCTGTACTTTGACTATTGGAGAAATAGCCCCGCGTGTCCTGACAGCTGCACCTATGACGACCTCCTTAACGCCACAGACAGTGCTGTTAGAGTGGCTAAGTTCTGGTCCAATAAAATTTGAAACTTGCCTCGACACGAAAAGAAGAAGAATTGGAGAAAGAAAATACACAAAGGTTATTTTACTAAATATGGCATAAGTAATACCACAGCTTGACAAGAACTACCAAACCTTCTTTCTCGTTCAATGTTGTTATAGCTACTAGGAGCAATAATTATATTAAATCAGCCTGTATATTACTTACCATATCTGGCTTCTTCCCCCTCGGGTGCCTGCGCCGTGAGGGTTGCCAACTCCTTCTCCAAATCTACCTGGTGCTCGCCTGAGTCCCATGATAGCAGCCCTGTAACAATGTAGGTAATTATTAGTTATATTTCTATGTGGGATATCAACAACAATAAGCTTATAGGTATAGTAATTGGAGCTGATTTTATATTGATGGTATTGTCCTTGTAGGTCACCGATTTAGCTTAACGTGTACCTTCAATTGATAACAGTTTCAATCGACTGTTGCTTGTGTCTTTACCCTAAGGTTTGCATGGAAGAGATCGCTGTTAGCGATAAGGCCGCCTTTTTGTGCGATTAATGATGCACGCTGTATTCTTCATGTAGCTTTTGTTAATTGTGCAATAAAGAGTATTTGATTGACTGTTTAACGAGGCGTTCGAAACAAGGCCTCGGTCATATGAATGCCACCAGCACTTCTTCTTAGCGAGTCTATGGCGAAAACATGAAATTCTTGAGGACCAGAATGTGGCCACGCCACCACCACTAGTAGCATGACAGCTGCGATAACCATGTAAGGCTGGGAATATACGTCAGACTTTTCCATCAGATAGTCGGATCCGATAGTCTGATTCGAATATCGGAAGACGTTGGAGTCATTATTTTGTTTGAACATTCCATACACGTCCGATCCGACTATAGGATCGGACGTCCGACTCGGAAACAGCGCTGAGGTGTTTACGATTTCATTACCAGTTTTTTCTTCTTTCGTGTCAACACGAACAAATATTATAATTTTTTTTTGCAATAAGTAACAGTAATTCGTCGTCCATTTTTTTTTCTGCAAACAAGTGCAATAATTGTTCGAGAATGATTGAGTTCAGAAAAAGTGACGCAAGAATCGGACGCGAATACGAGTGACTACGATCAGATAGTCCGATCAAACAATCGGAAAGAAAGTCTGACGTATATTGCAGTCCTAAACAAAAACTTGAGTAACAAACAAAATGAGACTGTATATCAAACACTCGTTGAAAACTACCTAGCAAATGTGCCTGCGTCTCGAAAGTTGTCTAAAAACATATTTGTAACGTAAAGTGCATATACCAGGAACGCAGGAAGTCGCTAGAGGAAGTAATAGAGGAAATTGTAGTTGGAATGAGAGAGCGCAAACTTTATAGTCGCATGTTAATATCCAGTGTTCAAAGTTTATAACATTAGGCATGCGTTTATAAAAGAAAACTCATCTGTTTAGTAAGAGAAAAATACAATACAATACAATACAAATACTCTTTATTGCGCAAAACAATTTACAATAATTTTTGATGATAACAATAGAACACAATTAGGCGGTCTTATCACTAAAAGCGATCTCTTCCAGACAACCCACAGCCATGGGACATTTGTAGGTAGAAAAACAGGTAGGGTGCACGATACTACCAAATAAAGAAATAATTATAGATAAGTATGCATAAATATAATAATAATATCATATTAATAGACTTACTTAATAATATATAAATATAAATAACTAAATATGTATATATAAATACTTAATATATAGTATAAAACACAATTGCTAGAAAAAGTTCTGGAATTCACAATAAGTATACTGCCATGCACACAAGGGCATGTCCAGCCATCGACTCAGAAGGTTTAGTCAGATGTCCAGGCCTCAGCCACCATTATTTTAAATTTCAATATATTAATTATGTGTAGTATTTGTAATAATCTGTAAATTAAAGGCAATACAAATACAAATACATTTACCTTTAATTTACTAACTACATATTTTTTATAAATATTGCATGTTAATTGAATCTGTAATTATATAATATTAAAGGCATATTAAATGTCCGCCTGGCTAGCTACCACCATCATCATCAGCTCAAACTCATTCCTTATTTTATCCATCCTCGTTACTCCACTTATCCATCTTAACATTCCTATCTTGCATGTAATTTTCTTTATTCCATCTTTTTCATGGCCCAACAATCTGATTCATATATTACGACATTTAATCTAGTTTGATAAAAAAATCAAACTATGGAGCACTTTAGTTAAATTAAGCAGAAAATTATAAATATTCCCAGTGGTTGGCTTAAGCCCAAGGGAGGTTATAACCCAGTTAAATAGAATTCACCGCTCACCACAACGTTGTGTAATGGTCAGAGAAGGTGACCAAGAACCTCAAGCGTTGCTCTTCTCTTTTGTTCGCGTTTATTGAACTCGTTTACGCTTTTTCAATAAAGTTCCTGTTGACATACAAAATCTTCCTTTCAATAAATTTAAAGATACTATAAAACAGAAACTTATTAAGAAAGCATATTATAAAATATCAGAATATTTAGATGATAAACAATCATGGACATAACCAGCCCGTTCGCATAACCAGGCTATTTCACAATTAATAATGAAATATTATAATATAAAATAATAATTTTGTAATATAAAAACCTTTTTTTAAAAAAGAGGGACCTCTCGAGTTTCTTGCTTGTTCTTCTCAGGGGAAAATTGCCTTTTGAACAAGCAGTAGCTTTAAAAATGTAAAATCTGACTATTTTAAGTGTACTCTGTGTACCTACAAAATAAAGCATTTTTTGATTTTGATTTTGTTTAAGGCCCTAAAATACATCTAAAACAGTTTGTAAGACATTTTTATATGCACATTTGGTTAGTTCAGGACCTCACTCACCCCTGATGTTAAGTAAAGATGAGACCGAATAGACTCCCATGGAATCCCCAACTTATTTAGCAGACTTGCTATCATATCTTAAAAAGTCGAAACACAACAGTGCTATCAACATTGGTCTTTGGCGGGGAGCCTTACATGGTAGTAGCTAGCGAACTAAACTTGTATCCCGCTGGTGATCGAACCCGCGGCCTCAGTTTTCTTAACGTTATGCTGTATACATTGAAGCGGTTTATAATATCATACAGAAATTTAAGTAACAAAAATGTGGCATTGTAACGCAAAGATCGACCAACAATATTCGATGTCACCGTATATAACTAAGAGGGTGGAGGTGGCTCCAAAGAGGTTGTGGTCTAGGATGAGACATAATTACCGTCGGGTGACAGAGACAATTGCGATGTTCATTTATCTTTAGGTTCTCCGGTGATGTAGGGTAGTGAAACCATTTCTCATGTTGACCTTCACCTTGAAATAATTCGAGAAGTACACTACTATAGTGTTATGTATCTTGCTTGGAAGCACTCGTGACGCCATGCGTGTTCAGTCCTAGTGCCCACTAGTAACATTTTAACTATGAAATAACGAATTATTTGAGTTATAAAAAATTGCTCGACTGTCAGGTTATTTCTTTGATTTGTATAAGCCATTACATAACCTTAATAGCAATTACCTAACAATGCCTTCCTACCACGTACGACCACCCTGTGGAACGGACTTTCGGCAGCGGTATTCCCGAACGAGTAGGACATTGGAACCTTCAAGAAACGAGCCGACACCTTCCTCAAAGGCCGGCAACGCATCTGTGACCCTTTTGGTGTTGCGGGTATCCATGGGCGAGTATGATTGCTTTCCATCAGGTGACCCGCATGCTCGTTTGCCGCCTTTTAATCCGCCTGCATATTTCGTATTTTGCCATAAAATGTAGATATCTTATGACATTCTAGGGATCAAGACGAATGTAACGACTTGCACTTCGAAATCGGGCAAGCCGTTTAGGCTATAAGAGGTAGTATAGAGATCTACATACATACATAAAGTCGAAATACATTACCCTTCTTCTTGAGGCAGTCGGGTAAAGCAAGCAACGTATAAATTGTTTACGTTTCTCCTCAAAGGAAAACTGCAATTCCAAACTTTGATGCTTTCAAAATAGTGAATATTTTACTAATAGTTCATAGAGTTTTCAGGTGTCTGACTTTTTTCTTTTCGTTAACTCCCGCCTCGTGAACATTAGTTGACTATCTATAAGTGTTTCTAGTGATTGTGTTTTATACTATATATTAAGTATTTATTTATTTATTTATATATATATTTATATAATTAAGTCAATTAATATGATATTATTATTATATTTATGCATGCACCCTACCTGTTTTTCTACCTACAAATGTCCCATAGCTGTGGGTTGCCTGAAAGAGATCGCTTTTAGTGATAAGACCGCCTAATTGTGTTCTATTGTTATCATCAAAAATTATTGTAAATTATTTTGCGCAATAAAGAGTATATTTGTATTGTATTGTATTGAGTTTTGAAATGTCGGGACATAATCTATTTCTCGGGCAGCCTCGGGATTCATCAGTTACATGACTGGAGAAAATTGCCAAAGGATTCTGATTATCCTTTTCATTCGGAGCCTCCTGGTGCGGGATGCAGGATTAAGAATTTTTCAAAGCATAGCAGCTGGAATCTTTTGGAGCTATTTGAGCAGTAGTTTTGACATTCCACATACCTTTATACTCGAATGAAATACGAGTACCAACCATTTGGCCGAACTATAATGTGTTATCTATTAGGTCCTTACCTATGACATTGGCATTTTGTATGAAGAATTTCATTAAAACTGTTTTCTCCATACAAACATTATTGATTTTTTTTTTTGGGAACGGCAAATCCAAATTTCAATTATTCAATTATTCAATTATTTATTTGCCTAAACTTTGTGTGTATTATCGGATAACATTAAGTTAAGTATAGGCAGCGTTAATTTTTAAAAGTAACCGCTTTATAAAAGTTTCAGCGAATCTAAGAAAAGATCATGGGAAGCACATGAAAAGAGCTCTGTTCAAATTTTTTTTATTATGTGATTTAGCCCAGAAATTAAAAAATATTTCATGTGAAACCTTGAAATAATATTCCATTTTCCAAATAAAAAAACAAATTTGGATATAGCTTTGAAAATCGCAGGAATTGGTACATATGATTAACGAAGAAACAAAACTCTAATTTCATAGGTAAAGACCCAATATTTCTGATATTGTGAACTGTTATTGTGAAATATTTAAATAAACAAAGTGACGTTTTATTTACTCAGCTGGTTGGATCTGTCGCACACGTAGGTATGCCCCAGACGGAACCACAATGCTTGAGCATGAGGTCTTACTTTTAGTCTCAAAATTATCAATAATGTAATACATAGTTCTCAGTGCATATAGTTATTAATAGTGACTTGCATAATGGAAGCTATAAGGAATAGATCATACTTTGTTAACCAGGTGAGTTTAAAAGGGTGCGATATGAACGATATACGGCCCAAATGCGCCATCATTCCCATCTGACATGACTCTATTGCCACATTAGATCCCAGATTTTACCACAACGGTACCAGGCTTACATAGACTGACCCAGAGTCAATAACCATAACTCGTGTAAAGGTTCTCTACAGGCTGGTATACGCGAATCTATTGCTATACTTCGGACGAACCTCAGGTTTCACAACACCGATACTAGGTTTACATAAACGACCAAGAGTCCACTAATTATAAATCGTGTAAGCTAGGCTGCATTGTATCTCATCTACGTACGGCAAATCTATTGCTATACTTCGGACGACCCCGTGGTTATACAACGCCGACCAGGCTAACATCACTGACCGAGGGGCACCAAGTTATATCTCGTAGCTGCAGATTGTCTAGGCTGACGTGTACGCGAATCTATTGCCACGAGAATTAAATTGCTGTACCTTGGACGACAGACTAAATCGGTACCGGTACCAAGTTACCATAACCAAATGACCATCAACTTTATATTTAACTTTAAGCCACGGTTAATAAAAACGATGTATCTTGCATGATTCTATTGTTATATTTGATGGACCAAGTCACCACAAACGAGTAAGAACTGTCACTGTATAATACCCTAGCTAGAGAAAGATGTTCAAAGCAATAGCTAACACATACAGTGTTGGGAGTCAGATAATAATCAGATAATAACGGCAGCTGTGGTCTGATCGAGGGTTTATTGTTGAAATGTTGCACCGATTGGAAGAGAAAGCAAAACTGGCCGCACGCCAATATACAGGGCGTCCCAAAGTTATGGGACATGAAGGGGAAGTACCTTAAATATTGTAGATAGTGAATTTTGCTCAAAGAAGACTTTATGTTATTTTTAAAAGTTAGTAATTCTGCATTCATAGATTTTCTAAAAATTACTTGCTTCGGCTGGGAATCGAACCGACTTAAATGTGAAAAAAAAAACACCCTACTTTTATGATGCCAATCGAAAGAATAGCTAAAAAATAATAACTCTGCCTAAGTAACATAGTATTTTAAAAGAAAGGAACAACATAAAATGATTGAGTCAAATTTCAAGAAAGTTATTTATTGCCGACGACGTTCGAAAAGTAGCGATATTATCATTCCAAAGATAGCATTGATTATTCGTAAATAAGTACCCACTTCATAAAATAGGTACTAACATAGTTTTCCTTATTATAAGTGCACGTGTAGATGAAATGATAAAACTTGTATTTCAATACGTCCTCTGTAAGCTAGACAGAAGGCAAATTAAAAACAAAAATAAATAATTTATAATTTGAAAATGGAACAGTTTATGACAGCGTTTGTTTGAATGCATACTTTTTAAGATATTTTAAAAAGAAGTGATATTTTTAAATGTTGTTCTTAAATTTGAAAATGGAACAGTATGTGCGAGCGTTTGTTTTTCCGATATTGATCTGTTTAGTCTCAATTCACTTACACAAGTGTTATTGTGTTAATTTATTGCGAACATGGCATATCAAGTAAGTTTTGATCTAATGGAAGCATATTTTTTGAACGATAAAGATATCTCTAGAAGTTTGCGGTGGTATGGCGTAAAATATCCTGATAGACAAATACCGTCTCGTAAAGTTTTGAAAAGGCTTGTGAACAATTTGAAAACTCTGGGACGTTTCGATAAACGCCCAAGAGAACCACAGCAAGAAAACCATACGATCAACGACGAAGAACTTGGTATTTTAATTTACTTTTCGGCTTTTCCGAAAGCATCGGTGAGAGAAGGAGAACATGAAATTGGAGTTTCAAAAAGTAAAATACACCGTGTATTAAAAAAACACGGTTTTAAGAGTTATGTTGAAGGACGATTGGTTCAAAAATTACTTCCGGGCGATACAGAAAGGAGAAAAAATTTCTGTCTTGATATCCAGGCACGATTGCTCGAAGATCCAAATTTTTTGGATAATATTATTTGGACAGACGAATCTAACTTTAGCAATAACGGTATGTATAACCGCAACAATAATCGTATTTGGTCTAAAGAAAATCCCCTACGAGTGACTGAAACTAATAACCAAGTGCGTTTTTCACTCAACTGTTGGTGCGGACTTTTAAAAAACCGGGTTTTCTTAATCCATTTTTACCAAGGAACCTTGAACACAGAAAAGTATTTAGGAATACTTCAAATTTTAAGGGATAAGATAAGAAACCATTCCGCGGCGGAGCAAGAAAACTTAATTTTCCAACAAGATGGAGCTCCGGCTCATAATAGTCGGAGAGCAGCAGATTTTCTAAATGAATGTTTTCCTACATGGATTGGTACAAATGGACCGATTAGATGGCCGGCCAGATCCCCGGACCTCACACCATTAGATTTCTTCTTTTGGGGATACGTGAAAGATATGCTATACAAAAAGCGATACGAGAACGTAGGCGAGTTGCAAACAGAATTGTGCCATATCACATCGAGTGTTCACCATAAAATGATTAGAAAATCAACAGGCAGCGGGCTCATTAAAAGATTGGCGATTTGCGTAAGACAAGAGGGATCACATTTTGAGCATTTAATTAATTAATTTACAAAAAAATACCTACTTAATTGACTACGGCAGTTTCATGTATGTTTTTTATTTGATTAAAATGATTAATTTCACGTTGTTCCTTTCTTTTAAAATACTATGTTACTTAGGCAGAGTTATTATTTTTTAGCTATTCTTTCGATTGGCATCATAAAAGTAGGGTGTTTTTTTTTTCACATTTGAGTCGGTTCGATTCCCAGCCGAAGCAAATAATTTTTAGAAAATCTATGAATGCAGAATTACTAACTTTTAAAAATAACATAAAGTCTTCTTTGAGCAAAATTCACTATCTACGATATTTAAGGTACTTCCCCTTCATGTCCCATAACTTTGGGACGCCCTGTATATACATTTAGATTTGCGCCATCTATCAGATTGTCCTGGAACCCGTGAGAAAGGTACACTTGTACCTATTGAAGTGAATAAATCGATTAGTGGTGGGTTCGCCGGTAGATGGCGCCAGTCTTTACATTTTTGTGCCGACAGTATCAGGCGAGGTTCTGTACTGAACATGCAGATGTTTGAATAGATAAACTTATATGCATATGGCGAAAAAGAGATAGCCATATATCATCAAATGTTGTGAGTGTACGCTGTAACTTTTATATAGAAACTTACTTATTTTCCCTCGTGATCAATGTGAACTAAATAACGTAACAAAATGACAAACTGCTCAATACGTTTAATTACTTCAGAGAGCTTCTTAACTTAGAAACGAAAGGTAGTCTGTGAACATTTGACCTTTTGTCTTTTGTGTGTTCAACTGGAACAAGAAAGACACAACTATAACTTTCCTTTTCTAACATGCTATTACTCGTATTGAAATTAAGAAGATAGACATTATCTGTTGCCTATTTAAGATTCCTTTCATGCTTCGGTTATTTTTCTGAGAGACGTCGTCACTAAATTAAATGTCTAAATGTTTTTTTCAGATATTCGTGGTGAGCGGAGTTCTGAGCATGATCCTAAGTTGCGGCTTAGGTCTTGGTTTCATATCCGCATTCCATCAGATAGCAGATGATGATAAAGAACAGAAGATAGACGACAGATCACTACGATTTATAGGTAACTGACAAGCCTACTATTTTTTTTTTTTAATTTCTAAATTGTACGTCGTATTTTATCATGAAATACCACGGTATCATCCAAATACACTAAAACAATATTATTCTTGGCCATAAATATAATGAGGCTCTTTTTAACGAGTGGTTTTTTAATGTAGATCACCGGTTATAAACGTCTGAGCAACCCTGATCTAGTTCTTTTTGTGAACAAAGATTTATATTTCCAGAGACGGCTGGAGAGATAGCATTCGTACCATCAATTCTGATAATACCCTACACAATGCAGAATAAAGGACGTCGGATCGCCAGCCTAGCAACGACACTACCACTTTTATTAACTTGGATAATATCTTACGAGGGACACTACACTAGTCTACTAATATTTAATGTATTACATAATGTGGCTCTAGGTGGAGCTATTACAATAAGCTGTGTTATAATATCTGAGTATTGCGCGCCAAAATACAGAGGTATGTTTCTGATACTGGAAACTGCTATGATTTCTCTAGGTGTCTTACTTAGCCATGTATCAGGAATGCTCTTGAATTGTGGAATAATTTGTACTTTAGGTATGTTAACAGCTACCTATAGTTTGGTTGTTATTTATTTTGCACCGGAAAGTCCGTATTGGTTGATAAATGAGGGGCATATTGTGAAATGCACAGAAAGCTTCCATTGGCTAAGAGGTCGGGGTGACGATGCGTTTAGAGAATTGGAAGCGATGTTGCAATCGCAAAAAATTAAGATGCAGCTTGACGCTTTGAGGCCTATCAGTAGAATGAACATGAAAGAACGGGCCGTGAGGTTCCTCAAATCTTTGTTAAAAATGGACTTCCTTAAACCACTTTCGATTATGTTACTACTATTCAGTTTCCTTGGTTTAGGAGGTGAGAGTATTATTACAAACTATTCTTTGAGAGACATTTTTAAATTAGCCAATGGAAAATACATTGGCACCATAATATTAGATGCATTGTCTTTAATATGTGCATTAACTGCTTGTGTTTTGATTCAAATTGTTAAACGAAAAACACTATTTCTCTTTACTGGCTCCTTTTCAATATTATTTCTGGCTTTAGCATCTTTGCTATTATTTTTACAATCCATAGAACTGTTCTCAAATGATTATATATGGCTGTGCCTCAGTTTAATAACTGGTTTTGTAATGTTTATGTCTCTAGGTACTACATCATTACCATTTTCCCTCTTGGGAGAAATATTTCCAATGGCTTACAAGGGCATTGGTAATTCTCTTATATGTGCTTATTTGTGGGCCTTTGGTAATAGTATTATGAAATTAGTGCCTTCGTTGGTAGATGCTATTGGATTACATGGAGTGTTATTCTTGACTGTTGTTGTAATGATGATTATTTTGGTGTTATTCAGTAAGATAATGCCAGAAACAAATGCTAAAACTTTACTTGAAATAGAGCAGCTGATGAAGAATCACCGAAACATTGGAAGTAGCAATTATGAAGTTGTCAACGTAGTAGAGCAAGACGACGTTGATAATTTTGATAAACTTAAATTATTTATTGATGTATGATGGTTGGAAAATAAAGTTTATACCTTTGATTATACGAATTAATTAATTCTACTATCATTGATATTAACCCTGAATGTCAGTGTCAATGCCAAGTTTCAATATATTAGGTCCTTACCTATGAAATTGGCGTTTTGCATGAAGAATTTCATTAAGACTGTTTTCTCGATACAAACATTTTTGATTTTTTTTTTGGGGAACGGCAAATCCTAATTTAGCTAAACTTTGTGTGTATTATCGGATAACATTAAGTTAAGTATAGGCAGCGTTAAGTAACCGCTTTATAAAAGTTTCAGCGGATCTAAGAAATGATTATGGGAAGCACATGAAAAGAGCTCTGTTCAAATTAAAATATATTTCATGTGAAATTTGGATATAGCTTTGAAAATCGCAGGAATTGGTACATATGATTAACGAAGAAAAAAAACTCCAATTTCATAGGTAAAGACCCAATATTTTGATTTGGATATTATGCTTAAGC